>LN483672.1:0-27221 GCA_900002565.1 Culicoides sonorensis | reverse complement strand
CTAGTTATAAAAAAATAGGGGCTTCTGATAAATTGTTCATAAATCCTTTTGCTCCGTCAGATTTTTTTTAACTAGTTCCTACAATATCTAGAAACTCATTAAGAAAAAATTGTCAAAAAGTGAGACCTAAGATATCCATTAAATAAGAATCTGTTTTTCCTTTACAAACACACTGGGAAGAAAATAATAAATATTGTTTATAAAAATATAATAAAACATATTAAAAAAAAATTTGCTCATTGATAAATGATTTATAAATCGTAAAGGTTTCAAATCTGTTTAAAGCAGTATTTTTCATTCAAGTCACTTAATCTTAGAGTTATACAAGTCTAATTGGTGGAAACTGTCACATAAAAATCTAAAATCATGGGGGATGAGAGTATATATATAACTCTCTCTATGTGGTTTTTCAAATTATCTGTGGACAACATATTATTTTACATGAGTGAGAGAAACACTTTAGCACATTTTATTCTTTAACTAGATCTATTTTTTGGTATTGTTTGACTAGTTTTTGAAATTTTTTTAAGAATTCAATCAAGAAGTCAGTCAAATTAAGCTAAAGAGTCAAACAACTTAATAAAGCTGGAAAATTCTAAATTTTCAAAAATGCTGATATTCTGTTAAGATACTTGAAATGTTAAAATACTCAAAATTAAAAAAAAACCCAAAATTCAAAAAAATTTAATAAAGTTGAAAAACTCAAAATTTTTTAACAAATTAATTGCGAATTGTAGTGAAAAAGTTTATATAATAATAATTTTTTTAATTGTAATTATTTCATTTGAGTTTTAATTTAACCAGCTACTAGATAATTATAATGATAATTATCAACGATTTGATGGCAGAGACTGTGTATAAATTTAAAACTCGTGAAACAAAAAGTTAATGAAGGTTAGTATATTTTTTAACCAGTCATGTCAAATAATCAATGGTAACATATGAAGGCACGGGTTTATGTTTTCTGTAGTTTTCTTGAAAACTCTCTATTGTGAAAAATTGAAAATTTGAAATTTGGGTAGAACTTTTTACTACTACTACTTCAACTATCGCTCACTAACAATCTATTTTTTTTTTAATTTTTTTGTTTATTTGGGTTGTTAAGTGTAACAAGCTGCAAGTCTTAAAATATAGTTTTCAATTTAAGATAAAGGGACTCAATTGGCAACTTTACGGAGATAAAATTGATGTAACTTCAATAAAAATATAAGAAAAAAAAATTAATAAATAAAAATATGTTTTTACATGTTTTTTCGAGTCTAAATATTGAATTACACAGCTTAACAAAATAAAATCGATGTGATTGCTTTGAGAAATCCCGAAACACGTCAAAAAGATCTTTCAATCCTGATTATTTTCCACTTTGAAATTTTAAAATTCACTTCACACAAAATTCATGAAATAATGAAATTTGTATGAAAAAGAGTAATTTTCCCTTTAAGTTTAAATTATTACATACCAGAGTTTAAACTTTTCTGAAGTTAATTTTGTTCCAAAGTGTCAAGTTATTTTTATTTTTAGAAAGAAGGCAAAAAAAGCTAACAGAAAATTTAAATTTTATCAGAATAAGCCCGCATAATATTCAACTTATATAAAATTTTAATTTTTTTTTTTAAATCATGTTTTCACTTCAAATTTATACCAATTATTTGTATATTTTACGTTTTTTAATTACTTAAGAGTATTGTAAGAACTCATGTCCTTTGTCTATAGTTTTCATAAGAATGTCGAATTTGATCCATGGAAAAGCCCTTGTTTAAATATTTCTGTATTTTTTTCTTGTTCTACTTAATACAAATATTCTAAGAAATGTCACAATGATTTGTTTCATGAAAAGATTTCCAATCGGATAGTTGAGATTGATTTTCGAAAAAAGAAGTTATTACAATATGAGTGTCCAGGTGTCAGCTGTCTATCCTATAGGAACATTATACGAAACATAAGCCAAATGTGAACTGCCTAACAAAGACGAAAAATTTAAGGACCATATGAAAGAAACTTTTAAAATAACTTGAGAACATCTTTTCATAAATAAAGCATTCAAGATTTCAGAAACCAAAACAATTAGAACATTTATAAGAAAAATGTTTTCTTGTTAAAATTTCTTGATCACATTATTTGAACTTTTCATAAATAATGTCAAATGTACTTACTTAGAAATATAATTTTATTTCAATATTTATTTATTGTTCTACTGCAGTAAATTATTTTGGTTCAAATACCAAAATTGGTATGTTGTATCATTCTGTCAATTTTTCATAGATAATGTGGCATAGTCATCAAATTAAATGCATGCAAGTGAAGTTAAGAAATGTCAAAAAACTTTTTTTTGTAAAATTTAAATCTTTAAGTAGGTTTGTAAAATTTATATCTGTTGAAAGACATATTTTTAACAGAAAACTGGTTTTTAACATTAGCATATTTATAGTGGTAGATTTCATTAGATAATGTTTATTATGGAGAAATAAAGAAAAAAAATAATAACATAAGACATAAATTGATTTTTAAAATTTCAACTTTTATTTTGTACTTCATTGTTTTCGCTCATGAAACTCATAATTTTAATGTTTTGTCTTGTTTTACATTAAGTGAATCTGAGCAATTTAAAACAAGAGGATGTATTCTTACGTGCCTTTTTGTTGTTTGTATTACTTTTTCGGGTTTTGGAGGTAAATACTCAGGATAATTTGATTTAATTTGACTTGGAAGCTCTAATATATGTTGGTTGTTTAATGTACATTGACTTATATTCTCTTGACGACTTGTTTGGATATCAGTTGTACATTGAGACGTAGTCTCAGAGAATATTTCATTGGTTGGATGTTTTTTGACCTCTTTTCTACAATTTTGCACTAAGTTTTCATATGCTTCTTTAGATTGATCTGTGAACACCAGCTAGGAGAAGAAAAACAATATCTATATTGAAATAACTGAAGTTAACGAAAAATATACCTCAGATTTTTCTTTAAGTTCTTCTGAAAAGTTTCTCCCTTCTTTGTTTTGTGAAACAGATGAAAAATGATCTTTCGACAGCACTCCAAGATTATGTAATACGTCTTTGCGTTGGAAATATTGTTTTCTTTTTGTATTTTTTTTCCGTTTGGTTTGTGTTGCTCTAACGTCTATTGAACTTTTTATTGACCTGTATAAAATAATTTTTCATAATAAAAATATTTATTAACGAAAGCGAATTGAAGCTAACCCAGTACTACATTTATAAGCTATTTCTAATGCTTGATCAAGTATTTTTTGATCTTTCGGAGATATAAGTCTAACATTCGATAAAGGCCAAAGTGTTTGTTCGTCTATAAAAAAAACTTATATAATTTTTTTTTTTATTTTTTTCGAATATTTACCATTTTTTAATTCAAGCACTTCATTTTTTGAGTCTAAGTTGTTTGATTGCCCTTCGTCAAATTCTGAACAATTCCTGTGACTCGAGCTAGGTTTACAAGATTTTGTAGGAAAAAACTTAAAATGTGTTTCATTTTTCTTCTCATTATCAACTGCCTGACAAGAATCTGGACTATTTGGTGTCAAAGGCAAAAGATGTTCCTGATCTTGATGCTTTGGAGTGTCATTTGTTGTGGTATCAAATTTTAATTTTGTCGATGGGCTGTTTAATACTTTTGAAAATATACTTTTCTTTTTTGAACCTTTATGTTGATGTTTCTTTTCATTTTCAAAAGCATAATCTGTTTTTTTAGGATCAAACATGCCTATTTTTCCATTATTCAAAACACCTTTCCAAATAGTACTAGAATTTGTATCCAAAACTGTTATAATATCATTTATACTAAATTTTAACATATCTCTTTCATTTGTATGATAAGAAACTAAAGCTTTAACTTGAATCGGATTTATCGTTGGAAGTAAAGTAGCTATCTCGCTAAATGTTGGCCTGCTCAATGGATCATGTGACCAACATTTTAACAATAACGAGTAGTAACTA
This sequence comes from Culicoides sonorensis, assembly GCA_900002565.1. NCBI lineage: Eukaryota > Metazoa > Arthropoda > Insecta > Diptera > Ceratopogonidae > Culicoides > Culicoides sonorensis. Next base: position 23,269 of record LN483672.1, on the reverse strand, counting down.
TCAGGACAATATTCTGGTTTTTCTAAGCGGCGAAAATTCGGTTCATCAATTGCTTCTAATATTTGTTGTCCTTAAATTATATGTTAAATAAGTTATCTATTAAATTTAATATGTTAAAAAAAAATTATTTTACCTGTCATAGTGTGCCATGGTTGCATACTGTAAATTCAAAAAAATATCAAATTAACAAAATAAGAAGTAAAAAATAAATAAATCTACAAATGAAACAAACCCATAGCTAAACATTTCCCATAAGCAAACGCCATAAGAATACACATCGCTACTTGTTGTAAAACGTAAAAAATTTATAGATTCTGGAGCACACCTGAATAACATAAATGTCATAAAATTTGAGATTTTTATTAAATGAAAATCTTACCAGGCAATAGGCAATTTTAAATTAGGTGAAAAGTTTGTTTGATAATAGGTTTTCCCAACAGAAAGAGCTCTTGAAAGCCCAAAATCTGAAATTTTCACTTTGTTGTTGTTAAATACTAATATGTTTCTGGCAGCTAAGTCCCTAATGATAAATCAATACATTTATACTAATTATTCCATAAAGCTACGTTTGGTTCAATAATTTGAAATAAATGTATAGGAGTTTCTGCCTCTTGCAATTCATTCAGAGGCATTTAGTAACATGAATTTGTAAGTTTTATTTTTTTATTTAATGTTGTTTTAAATTAAAAGTTGTTTAAAAACTAAAATACTTAAAATTAAAAAAATTGTACCTATGAATCAGTCGTTTGCTCTCTAAAATATAAAATTATAATTTTGTGAGATTTATAAGTCGTTTAATGTAATATAAAGGTTACCTAAGTACTCCATTCCTTTACATATTTGTAAACTAAATTTACAAAGCGTCGGTATGCTAAAAATTTCCCTGAATGATAAGTTTTTCAAACATTCTGATAAAGATCTCATTGATGCTAGTTCAGTCACCAACATTTGTGTATGTCCGTCCAAAACTATAAAACAAAAAAAAAATAACAAAATCAAATGTTTTTTGAAACGATTCTACCTATTCCAAATAATCTAACAATGTTTTCATGGTCAATAGCATGCATAATTCGAGCTTCTTTTATAAATTCAGTAGGATTCGATGATAAATTTATTTGTGTCAAACATTTTACAGCTACTTGAATCTAGAAATACGTAATTTAATGATATAATTATAAATATAATTAAATACAAAAATTACCTTTTTTTCGCCTTTAATCCAATCAGCTTCCTGCACTACTCCGAACTCACCTGATCCCAATCTTCTAAGTATTTTTATTTCTGATGAAGGTATAATGCAACTATTTCCGTCATTAATCGTCATTTCATCTACCTTAAGTTTTAATAATCATCAAAATATTAAAATTTGAGTTAAACATTGTTTTGCACTGAAACTAACAAAAATTATATTTATTTTGCATACCAGAATTTTTAAGTTTGAACAATCAGAATTAAAATTATGGTTCGTAAAGTTTTGATCATTATCCATTTTTTGTTAAAAATCTTTTATTTAGATGACTATTTGATGGTTAGATGACTTTTGTATAAGGCCATGCAAAGTAAAACATTTCTTTTCACTAGGCAGTTAAGAGTTTTACTGACATTTGTGTAAAAAAGGGAATTTAACATTTATTAATACTATTGCATCTTAAGCATTAATTAATTAAGTTTTATATTTATAACAGAAATACGACACAGAATAAGAAAGAAATAAAAAAGGGATTGGGCAATGCGCATATTCTCAAACCAACACATTCAACAGGTAGACTTACAAACTTGGAATTAACTAAGGAACTATGTGACCAATTCTTTCTTGTATGTGTAAACTGCGCAAACCTTTTTGTAATTGTTAAATTTCACATAAAAAAAAAAAGATATACTAATTTTTGGTTTAATTTAAAAAGTTAAAATTTGTCGAAATTCAATTTCATACATTGATACAAATAAAATTTTAGTCTCTGCCCGTTTGAAAACATTTTTCTTTTTAAATCGCTTTTTACAGTAAGTATGAATCATCAAATTAACTTTTTTAATTAAAATTTCTTGTTAGTGTTACAAATCGAACAAATATTTTTCCAAAAAAAGTTCAACAAATCTTTGATTACGTTTAAATAAACGGCAAAAAAATTATATTATAAATAAGAGCTATCTAAAAAATATAATGCGTTTTGATTAAAAATAATTATTTAAGTGTTGAAAATGAGTAGATTTTACCGTTTTAAAAAAATTGGGGCAAATATATGCTGATACTTCCACCTTCAACAAAATCCTAAAAGAACGAAACAGATAATTGAACCCGGCAATTTTAAAAAGTAAAGTAACTTTATTTTATTGATTCATGGTCTCTTCGAGAAGCCATGTACAATAACTACCAATTCATGTTTAAATTTTTCTAAGTGCATTTGAATTTTACACCTGAATCATGTAGATGTAGAACAATTTCTATGATAAATCCATAATCGAAAATGAATATCAGTAATGTGACTACGTAAATTACAGACATTCATACGTACAGATCTTAGTATATAAGTTAAAAAAATATAAAAAATAATGCAGAGCTTGATAAGACATACATTGACATAAACGCTAAATTAAGATTTGAACTCCTGAAAACAATTTTAATATTCTTGGAAGATATCATGTCATTGTGATTCAGTTGATTAGTGCATACCATATGAAAATAAAATTTAATTAATGATTTACACTATATAAACTTAAAACTTTCCAATTTATTTTTTTAAGGTAATAATTATCATGGAACCAGCTAATTCATCTCAAAATAAGTATATATGTTTAACTTTTAACAGCATAATTTAGTGAATAATTATTTTTTTTATGTTTAGTAATACAAATAATAATCGTCTTAAACAAACACAAGCCCAAGTAGACGAGGTTGTTGGAATAATGCGTGTTAATGTTGAAAAAGTTTTAGAAAGAGATCAAAAATTGTCTGAATTGGATCAACGTGCAGATGCTTTGCAACAAGGTAAAAAAATTCAAAATTTCGAGTACAATTTTATTTAAAAAATAAGTAAAATGTGTTTGATTTTTACTTCTAATAAAGATAATAAAAATATTTAAATAATTCAAAATTTTACCTTTTTCGATGCAAAAAAATATGTCATTTACAGGGGCTTCGCAATTTGAGCAACAAGCTGGAAAACTCAAAAGGAAACAATGGTGGGCGAACATGAAAATGATGATCATCATGGGAGTTATTGGTATTGTTATTTTGATCATCATCATAGGTAACTTTTTTTTTAATAATATTTTATCTTACTGATTAAATTCAATATAATTTCAGTGTCATTTTTACCAGAGTCTTCATCATAGATAATACTTTGTGACCCTATTTTTCTTTGTAATACAAATACAAAACAATTATATTATTATATAAAATAAAAATCATTGAGCATAACTCACGCTGAATTAATTTAATCAATATAATATTGTGTAACGGTTATGTGATTATTTTTTAAACCACTTGATTAAGACTTTAATAAAAAACAAAATATTTTCATAACATTTTCTTCAGACATTTTCAATTCGCTTCGAGATACATTAAGCAAACATAGCAAAAGTAATTTAATTTCATACGCTGATATGATATTCGTACCCTTACATAAAGTTACCAACTAGTGCCGAAAATTAATGAACCATTTTTGTATTATCTGATTAACTCTTTATTTTGGATTTAAAGCTGATCGGAAAGAATTTTTTTTCTATCAAAGTTGAAAATCTTCTAATCCTTAGGATTTCTAATGATGAGGCTACATCAGTATTAGGATAAACTATGCGTCTAGAATGAAGAGATGTAGTGACATTTTATTGGACTTCGATCTGACGTGATTTTTAAAAACCAATAAAAATAAATCAGTATGAAGCTACCTTTAAGTTTATTTTTATACTTAAACACTCTTTAAAGAAGTTAATATCAAGTCAAAGTGTAATTTTTATTAGAACTTTGAAAATCACTTGAATTCTCCTTATTGCCTATCAAAATTTTCATAGACTGAAATTTAAGTCGTTCATTCTCCTGGCGAACTGTATGAACAAAAAATAAAAGATTAGTTTTTATAATTCATCATCTTCATACTTTCAACAATTTTAAAATGACGAGTTGTTTGTGTTGACGAGTTTTGAAGTAAAAATATAGAAAAATATTTACCTATATCATCAATTAGGGGAGCCATTCTCAGAGTTATTCCAACCAAAAACAAACACATTACTAAAAGAAGACATGCTGTTGCTATAATAGTCCATCTTGCTCTTTCAGGCAAATCATCCTCATCAAGTAACTGCAATGAATAATATTTTAAATTAATTACGTTCTTTATAAAATAATTTTAAAATTCTTTTTACCTCAATTTCGATTTGTCGGTTAGATTTTCGCTTTTTCGATTTTTTAATTTTATGTAATCTAAAACAAATGAAGAAAATATATTTTTAATAAAATCATAATGTAATATGAAATCTTTCTAAAGCTTAACCTATTCTTCTTCTTTCTACAAGGTTTAGATAACGTTATATCATGATTATCTTCGAATAAATGCACACTTTGTGATTTTACAGCGAAAGTGCTGCTTTTTCTGAAAAATTGTAAGTGAATAAAAAAAAATATAAGATTAAATGGCTTATTTTTCAATTTGGCAAATTAAATTAAACATGATAACTCGACTTACAATAAATTACTATCAGAAAGGCATAGTTTCAAATGTTGATCTTCTGAAAACAAAAAAAAAATTAATAAAAATTAACTTAGGTTTTTTTTGAACAATTTACCTAATTTAACTCCTGCAGAATCTTTAAGGCGAATCTTTGGCTTATTTATGTGCGATATTGTTTCAAGTGAATATTTCCGTGAGCGGTCCATCGGTATTTCATATTTTTGATTCGTCTTTGTTTCGTTTTTATTATGTTGTTTATTAAGTTCTATACTTTCTGATTCATTTAAATTTGGTTCATTTATTTTTGTAGAACAAAAACTTTGTTCAGAACTTTTAATTGACTGATTGTCCTGTAAACATTGTATACTGTTCGAGTTACTTTTAAAATTGATGAGTTCAGTACTAGAATTTGTTTTCAAACTACAATTAATAAGTTGGTCTCCTGTAATTTCAATATTATATAAACTAATAGATTCTATAGTATTCTGTATCAGATCCTCTTCTTCTATATTAATGCTCACAGGTTGATCACTGGCGAACGAATGATAGCTCTGGTAATTATTCTCAGGTGGCAGCTCAACAATAGCAATTTTAATTTTTTTATCTACAATATCATTATTTGAGTGTTTTATTTTATTTCGTCTAAATATGGTTCTAAACCCATTTTTTTGTTGTTTCGTTACACTATTTTTTTTTATTGCCATTATCTTGTCTTTGATAAGAATTTCTAATATTGTACTGTGTAAAAATTCATTATCAACTCCATTTTCTAAATGCAAAGTTCCAAACCTTGAAAATTGATTGCTTATCATTGCTATAATTGGAGTTAATACCTAATTCAACAGTTTGTTGTATTTCACAAAGAAGAATAGATTTGATGGAATATGTTTGCACAACCATTTAAAATCTAAAAAAATATTTACTAAACAGTGAACTTTTCTAATTCAAATTTTTCCAGTACCTACTAATATTATTAGTTTTGATGCAATTTACTTATTATTTTGTAATTTATTTAGAAAAGTACTAAGTTGTTTAATAATTTGCTGTTTTTATAATTGATAATATAGTTAAAAAAAAATAAATGTTTTTAAAAGTTTAAAAAACTTAATGAAAATCTAAATCTACTTTACAATGTTAATTTTTAAAGCATGCGCAAAAACTTGGAGAAAATAAAGAAAAAATAATACCTTTTACTATTTTTTCTTCATACATAATGTTGATTCAATATACTATGATGAGACTTGATAATTTATCTGTGTTAATTTGTTTGAAAATGTTTAAAGCTTTATGATTGCACTTTCATAAAACATGAGGATGAAACATTTGATAATCATCATTCATGTGATAAAATGTCAGATTTTGCTCAAAAAAACTTGGAATTAAGCTCAAAAGTTTTTTTTTATCCCTAGTTATTTATGATTTTTTCAACCGAGGTATTATGAAAAACTTGGATTTCAATTTTTGTGCCCTTATATTAAAAAAAATAAATTTTATATAAAACTTTAACAGTTTTATTATAACAACTTTACATTCAAATTTTAATAAAGGTACAAAATGGTACGAGTGTGTTAATATAGGCTGTCCCAGCAACTCGTCGAATAGGGATAAATAACGTTTTTCCCAAATTTTTTTAGATTATTATGTCCGTGATCTCGTATTTTCAAAAATTATTCTTGAATAAAATACGGCGCATGCTTGACGTTTTGTTTTTTGAATCCTAATTAAATGAATAATTACAGTTTTGTTGATCTGTTGTTTCTAAAAACATATTGCTTATCGAGTTCGATCTGGTTTTTTGATTGGAAATGCATTCAATACTGCAAAGAAATTCTAAGGAAAAATATAAGAAATTTGCCTGATATGACTCAGTATAGTAGTTTGTGAATATTATACTAAAAAAACGATCTAGAACAATGAGATTCAATAAAAATAATAAATTTTTGATTTTCATTCTTTTAGGTCATTAGCAAAAATAGACAAGAAAATAACGAAAAATTCCGTTAAATAAATTTTATTAAATCTTTTTATTTTTTTAAATAAAATTTGATTTATTTGATTGATATGTGAAAAATGCTAATATAAAAAAAAATATTAAGAATTATTATTAAGAAAATGCTCTGGCAGCTTTAATTGTCTTATACACGAGTAATAAATAGTTCAAATTTTATTTGTATTCATTTTGAAATTTACTTCTTGAACATCATTAGTTAATTCATTTAAAGAAGATTTATATTTAAAAAAATAATTCGTTCTGCAATTTTGAAGGAACTATACTTTTCCTTTTATTTATTTTCATTCATCAATAGTTTTTTTGTTCCTTAAAATAACTTTGGTGTAAGAATTTATATTTATTATTTTTGGTACAGCCTACTATCGAAGTTAGGCATGGTAAATGTGAAATTCCACATTCTATGAAGAAAAAAAGAAAACAAACTCAAAAATTTTAGGTGTTTAGTGTTGGATAAGAACTAATGTAGAGCTAACAAGAATCGTAAATTTTACAAAATTTTTAAAAGAAAATAATATAAATCCAGTTCACCTGGACATTTTTAAAAATTATTATATTTTTAAAATTATAATTATTTAAATTAAATATTAAATTTTTTTTTCAAATCAGTAATTAACTTTTTATAACCCTGATTTTACTTCAAATATTGTATAAAGTTTAAACATCTTTAAAAATGCCGAGTAAGTAACATTATTAAATTCAGAATTATTAATATTTTGAAGGTACTTTTTTTTATCAATTTCACTCAGAACATATTTTTCATTGATACATGTCAGTTCCCACACATATAGTGTAGTATATATGAATATACATTTGGCCCATACACTTATGATGCTGATGATCTTACTCAATAAACATTAATCTTAGAATATTATCATTAATGAGTTAAATCAAAAGCCATCATTTAATGAATTATTTGATATTTGGATAATGAATTTTTCAAGAAAAAAAATATAAAGTATGCAGTGGTCTGGATTTGATCTACCCTTTTATAACAAATTTTATTACTTATTTTAAAATTATTAAGCATTTTAAAACTTAATTTTATTATCATCTGCAAATTTTAGACTTCAGCTTAAAAATTTGAATCAGAAAACAAAGTACTATTTTTAGAATGAGAAATCTTTGGAGCAAACAAAATCAAGTATTACACAAGATAATAATCACATTAATAATATTAATTCTAAAAATATAAAGTGCTCCCAAGCAGATACCAATTTGAAAACAGCTGGCTGAATTTAAAATTTATATGATCAATTCAAACGGACGCAACACTAATGAAGGTGTTATCTTTGACCATAGGTGCTAAAATGTTCAATTTCAGCATTCTGCTTTTTAAACTTCATATTACTTCATATTTTTATTAAATGAGATAAATTATTATAATAAGCTTAAGAATTAATTATTAATTAATAATAAATGATATTTATATTATAATTGATAAATTTGTAATTACATTTGAATATCATTCATTTTGATTTAAATAAAAAAATGTAAGAAATTAACTGCCACAGCCAATCAGTAGTTTTGGGCGAACTCGCCTGTTTTTTGATTCGAAATGCTTTTTAAATATTTACTTGTTTAAGAATGAAAAAGTGCCTGAATGTTCTATAGCCAGTAAGCATAGTGATTTCTATGTTTTGACGTTACACCCAAAACAACATTTATATTATTAAATGTTTCAACGATTGAAAAAATAAATTTTAAATATATCCGGAATGAGTATATTATGAGGTCACTGTGCCACATGTTGAATATTTGACAAAAGATTATTGTGAGTGAGTGGAAGTTAGCATTAAAAGAAAAAATAACAAGAATCTTGGTAGATTACTACCAAAGATCGATATAAATTATAAATACTAACCTTGTCTATATTTTCTACATCACAGATAATGCTTGGGTTACATTGGCCACAAATGATAGCTATGCTTTAGGAGCTCTTGTTTTGGCAAAATCACTGAAAAGTGTTAATACCGTCTATCCTATTATTGTATTAGTAACTGACGGAGTAACGACGGCAATGCGGTGAGTTCTTTTAATTTTAAACATAAAGCAACAAATACATATGGTCAAAGATAATTCAGTGATTTTCTTTCTTTGGTTCTTTGATTTAGTTCTTTCATTAAAACACACGATTATTATATTGTTGACTTAAATGCATTTATTACACTGATACCTATATGTTTAATTTCGTAAAAAAATTATCTAACTATAAATTGAACCTTTTCAGTGATACCTTGAAGGAAGTTTTTAACAATGTAGAGTCTGTAGACTTATATGATTCTAAAGATTCTGAAAAATTATCTTTGATTAAACGGCCCGAGCTCGGTGTGACTTTCACAAAATTATGCTGTTGGAAGTTAACTAGTTTTGAAAAATGCGTTTTTCTTGATGCAGACACATTAGTAAGTATGAGTAAAAAAGAGTTTTTGTATAATTCATTAACAGTTATTATCTTTAACATTACAAGGTTCTACATAATTGCGATGACCTGTTTGATCGTGAGGAGTTATCAGCAGCTCCTGGTATGTATTTTTGATTGATAAAAATTTCATTTAAAAAATATTGTTTGATTAAAAGGGACCATAGTTTATAAAAAATATAATATAATTTGTTGCAGATGTAGGATGGCCAGACTGCTTCAATTCTGGAGTTTTTGTATTTGTGCCAAGCAACGAAACATACAGTAAACTTATAGAATATGCAAACACTAATGGAAGTTTTGATGGTAATAATTAATAAATGATCATCCCTGATTTGTATTAATTTTAATATTATTTATGTTTTTTAATTCTTGAAAATTAACACACTAATGTCAAAGCTTTAACTTTTTCTTTAATGCTCCCTTTAATTCACTATGTTTTGAAACAATTCTAAGTAAAGAAAGAAGCACTTTATCATGTTCACCATTATTTAATGGATCTATTTAAATCAATTTATTATTTGAAAATTTTGACGTTAAAATAATACTTTTTTCTTGCTTAAAGTTTTAATGAATTCGAATAAAATTCGTAAAGAAAAATTTAATGTGGCAAAATTAAACGATGACATGGCTGTGCATCGGAAAAATATTCTTATAATTTCAATGAAATGTATTTTTTTAGGTGGAGACCAGGGTTTGTTGAACTCCTATTTTTCTGATTGGAGGAACTTGCCTGCAAGACATTTGCCCTTTGTTTATAATACATCTATAAGCACCGCATACTCATATTTGCCAGCATTTAAAAAGTATGATTTGATTTTAAAAATATTCTATTTTGATAATAACTTTGCTATTCTTTTTTGTAGATTCGAAGCTGATATAAAAATTATTCATTTTTTGGGTTCTCTTAAGCCTTGGCAAATAAATTTCAACTTTGAACAGAACGTTGTTGCAAATCTTCCTTCTGAATATCAGCATCTTACTAAATATTTCTCACTATGGTGGAAGATTTTTGCAGAATCCATACATCCTGCCTTAAAACCAGAAATGGTAATCTTTTAAATTTAATTATAATGCCTTATAATCGAGGCTTATAAAACTATAACGTGTCAACTTTACGAGTGTCCGTAAATGAAAAAAACGTGTAAATGCCGTTTTATCCGTAAATATTTTGTATGAAAAAAAATTAAGGGTTTTTACGGAATAAATAACTCAAATTTTATCGTTAAGCCCAGAATTTCGTAAATATTTTACAGATCGATAAATGTTTTGAATTATAATTAAAATGTAGAACAAATTTTATTAAAAAATTAAAATTATTTGCAAAATTCAGAAAATCATTGTTACGGTTATCACCATTTTCTTTAGCATAATGATTTTTTTTCATTATGACTAAAAAAAGTAAGACTTTATGATTAAAAATATGCGAAATAAAATTTTAACCATTTAAATAAACGGAATTATATACAGCAAAATATTTTTATCTTGTTTACTTTTTAATGTTTGTAATTACGATTGAAAAAATTTTAAAATTAATTTCAGAGTGGTCTAGCTGCAACATTTGCTCGTATTAAACTAGGCGAACCAAAACAACCTGATATCGAATCTTGGCATAAAGGAGAAATTGATTATCTAGGTAAAATAATTTTGAGAAATTAAGAAGTACACATACAAATAAATTTGAATGTTTCAGGAATTGACTCGTTTTCAAACATATTACAAAAAATAGAAGACACAATGGAGAAAAAAATTGAAAAACCTTTAGAGTCAGTAACAAGCGAAACAGTTCCTCAAGTTGAAACGAAACCAAAAACATCTACGACTAGTAAAAGTTCAAGCAGCAAAACTTCAACAAAGAAAGCAAAAAAATAAAATGACCGATTACTAAACAAATGTTGTTGAAAATATAGATTTTATAAAGCAATTTTAATTATTTGTGTGTATAAATTTTGAGACACTAAGATTACAAAAATTATGCTCATCCAAAAATTACTAAATTTATTTGATTTTTTTCAGTGAATTTTCTGCTAAGCTTTAAATTTAAAAAAAAAACAATGTTAACTATGTTTAATTAGTAAAATGTTATTAATTTTTCCTTTATTTCTGTTGCACTATAAAGGAATTGCGAAACATTGCAATACTTTTATAGATTAAAAAAAGTAAATAAAAATAAAGTTGTTTTCATGATGATATTTTTGTATATAAAAATTGTTAAAAAGATGTTTTTTTACCTTTTTTATTTTTGCTAAGATTTTTATATGATTTACATTCAAAGCTTTCGATTACAGTATCTTGGTGTATGGGTGTTCTTTTCATTTAATCTTTAACTTATTTAGCGAAGCTTCTTTTTTGTAAATTTATACCCTTTTTAAGTTTTTCAAAATGTAGAACGTGATTATTAGAGTTGACTTAAATATGTACAAATAAATTTAATTTAACATGTATTTAAAATACAAAGATTGGTTTTAAAATATGTATTTAGGCCGCGACAAATGAAAATCGAAAGTTTTGTCCTAATCCAATAAAATGTTAGATGGGGGGGCCAAAAAAAAAAAAAAAAGTTCCACTCGCAAATTTTGTTTTTAAGGCAATTTCTTTGAAATAATAACAATAACAGACGTGTAATTGCTTACATTTTTAATTAATTACCTTTTGAGAATGTTATTAGCAACATTTTACAAATAAATCATCGAATCGAATAATTCTGATTTTAGTCACACTCAGAAATTAATAAAATCTATTTTAAAAAATGTGACCGTTAAAAATTTTCGATTTAAAAATTTTGCAAAAGGAATTTCAATGGGATTTTTTTTGTTCATTTAGGTTTTTTTAGGCTAACTCGACACAATAACGTAATTATTACTTAAAAATTGTTTAAATTTTCTAGAAAAACATGAATTTTCAATTGAAAATCTGGCTCAAAAAAATTTTTTTTTTTTTTTGCCCCACGTCTTTTTTGACTTTTTAAAAGGGGCATCGGACAAAACTTTTGAAATTCATTTGTTGCGGCCTTATTTTTAAATATTTATTATATTTCTTTAAAACTTTTAATTTTGGCATACTTAAAAGCAAAAACATTTGCATATCGCTTGTTCCGTGCATAAAAGACCTTGCTTATACACCGACAAAACGTCTTTTATGCACGGAGCGAGCGATATTTAAACAGTGCACAAACTCTTTCATTTTTTTATCGAGTTCACCAGTTTCTCACATCTGCACAATAATATTCTACTTCCAAGTTGGTTTTTTAATAGGTACAAAACTGTTTTTATTATATTTTTTTATTATCTTTTTCACAGTAGATCTATCAGGATTTGCATATTAGTTTTCTGTTACATTATGATCAATTTTGAAAATTATAATTAGTTTTTAGTTTATTTAAAACCGCATTTTTATAAATTTTTCCGATAGATGTGGCTTCTCCATGCCTAGTGACAAATACATTGCCATTTATAGCACCCCAGTGACAAAGACATTGCATTTATAGTATCCCAGTGACAAATAAATTGTAATTTATAGCATCCCAGTGACAAAGACATTACAATTTATAGCATCCATTGACATGTACTTACCAGATACACTAATTTTTCACTTTCAGATTGAATCTTTAGTCAAGTCCTTATCTTTAAATATTTTTTCAGCCATATTATTGGCTTAAATTTTACTGCTTTTGTTGTGTGTAAAGACCCTTAGAAGAAAAAAAATTCCCAAAGAATAGAAACAGTCATAATTACAGTTTATCGGTGAACACTAAAGCTGTTTAGCCTGAAACAGGCTGTTTGTCAAAATAAAATTGTTATTTTACAAAGGCTGAAAACGCCCAGGTAATGCTATAATCTTTTTTTTTGTATCAATGAACATGAAATATTCACTTTGAATTCACTTTTCAAAATTAAAATTTTAAATGGAGATTTAAAAGTTCTTTGATTATTAGTCACCCGAACTTCTCAAACACAATTATTTTCATTTGTTAAATCACATCAATAGATTCAGTGTAATTCAAAAAAAAAAAAAATCAATTTGAATCAAATGTTTTCACTATGTTTCAAATAGTGGCAATGATAACTACACACTTTAACAGTAATTGGTTTAAATTTAGTCATAATTTAATTAACAATTTTCAGTAAAAATAGAAGAAAAACTTTTTGCTACACATAAATAAGTGTGAGTTGATGTCAGTTCCTTCTTTTGCTCATTGAATATTTAATCAAATACCAAAGTGAATTTTAATTTTTTTTCATTGAATAGTTATCACTATCAATTTACGAATGGTCAATATAGTAAAGTGACTTAAAACAGAATATTGTAAAAATAGAAGGATACAAAGTCATCGAAAATCGATATTAAAGAGCTTGGAATAAACCAGAACTAGCAGAAATGGAGTGCTGTCTTTCAGAGGAAGCCAAAGAACAAAAGCGAATTAATCAAGAAATTGAAAGACAGCTTAGGCGAGATAAACGAGATGCTCGAAGAGAGCTTAAGCTTCTCTTACTCGGTAAGTTATCTTCATATTTTTTTTTATTTAAATGTTAAAGCTCGTATTAACTTATTACAATTGCATTATTAAAATATATTTGAAACATATATATGTTATATATGATAAGAAAATGAAGGAAATTTAAATATAATATCTTACTTCTGTTAAACAAGTTACATATAATAGAAAATATACAGTTAAAAGGATTCATTAATCGATTGTTTTTTAAACCTATGTGAAAAACTAAGATAAAACTATATAAAAAGCAAAAAAAAAAATTAGATATACTAAACATTAAGAAATTGTTAATGAATTTTGATTCACAAGGAATAATTTGCCTGATCCAATAATTTAATTTTTATTTTATTACATAGGGACCGGTGAGTCTGGAAAATCTACCTTCATTAAGCAAATGCGTATTATTCATGGAAGCGGGTATTCTGATGAAGATAAACGTGGATTCATCAAATTAGTCTATCAGAACATTTTTATGGCAATGCAGTCTATGATAAGAGCAATGGAATTGCTCAAGATTCAATATAGTGTACCATCTAATTCAGTAAGTAACATAAAACTCTGTATTATGTTGATAGTCATAAACCTAACAATGTATAAAAAATTATTAAATTAAACACTTAAACTTCAGGAAAATGCAGAACTAATACGAGGTGTTGATTTTGAAACAGTAACTACCTTTGAACCTCCTTATGTTCAAGCTATAAAGGATCTATGGGCAGATTCAGGTATTCAAGAATGCTATGATCGTCGAAGAGAATATCAGCTTACTGATTCTGCAAAATAGTAAGTAATCAACTTTTTTTTTTTTAAATTAAAATATCGAATGAGTCTCTCATTCAAGTCTATTTTTACATAATTAAATTTTTATTCATTCAGGTATTTTGAATCTTTGGTTTTTGAAAATTAAATATTAAATCAAAAAAAGTTACAGAATATTTTTTTTTAAATTTAATTTAATGATCTTTGTTTACAAATTATTGTATAATTGAAATTATTTTTCTCAGCTACTTAATGGAAATTGATCGTGTTGCTGCCATAAACTATTTACCAACTGAACAAGATATTCTACGTGTACGTGTACCAACTACCGGTATAATCGAATATCCGTTTGATTTGGAAGAAATTCGTTTTAGGTATATATTAATGTTTTCTAAGTTTAATTAACAGAATGTATTTGAGAGCGATTTGAAAAAGTTTTCTATTAAGAATATGAAAAGCTAAATATGGGGTCTTAATTTGGTTCGCTCTTTTGTTTAAATTATTTAATTACTCTTAAATTTAAGAAAAACAAAATAATTTTAACTTTTTGTATAATTCTAATTCACGATTATAAATTATTTTTTTGTTAATATCTAATTTTTTAAAGATGATTATAATGACTATTGTTGTATATTAGGTTCAAATCGTGCTATATACAAGTTGTTGTTTAAATTCAAATAATCTTTCATTCAAAGTTTTAATGAACAAACAAACTCACAACAACTAAACTTTATACCGTGGACTGTAAACATGTACATAGAATATTAAGCAATTCTTAACTTTTATTTGACTTATTCGGTACCTGGAACCCCTGCTAAGAAAAATTATTCATCATTGTTTGGAAATGAAATCAGATTATTCTATGGAAAAATTTTCAAAATTCAAGTTCCTAGTCTTTTAGATTCGACACTGGTACCCACTAAAACAAAAGTGTGCTTTATTTTAAGAATATTATAAAGGGTTAATGAAAAATTTTCAATTTTAATTGGTAGCTATTTGAGCGATTTGGCAAGAATCGAAAGTCCAGATTTCTTACCTACGGAACAAGATATTTTACGTGCACGTGCTCCTACTACTGGAATAATAGAATATCCTTTTGATTTAGACGGAATTGTGTTTAGGTATTAAAAAAAAATTACATTACGCATTAAATGACAGAGGCTAGAGTAAATTGTAAGAATTTTAGTTGTTATTTCTGAGGATGTTAAATTTTGAGTGGTGCTATATTGATGTTCGAATCATGAATTAGCAAAGAAAATGAAAATTTAACTCTGTAAATTAGTTAATAATACATATTTAAGATAAAAAGTATAAACTTACCCTTCCTAAATTATTATCTAAAAGTTAGAAGATAAACCGCTTAAACAGTTTAAATAAAAAATGAAACAAAAATCTTGCTCCTTTGCATAATTTCATTTTATATTTAAAATTTTATAAGGCAATTTCATTGAAAAAACATTCAATATTATACGGTATACACCACTGTTAAATAAGAATTAATTACATTTGATATAAAAATAGTCATTGTTTCTTAATTGTATATTAGAATTAAGACTGCTCCAAATCGACTTTTAATTTGATTTCCGGAGCCCTATTAAAAATTGACATGGGGCAAAATATAAAAAAGTTAAATTATTTAAAAATATTCAAAAAAAAGTACTGAACAACGTTTCGATGAAAATATTATTTGACGATCTAAGGTTGCTTTATTTATTATCATGTAATAAATGATTCTATAATAATAATTATTATATTATATATTATAATTATATATTATATATTATAATATAATTCATTAAAAAACCTAAAAGACATTATATTTAAATATGGCGTCCGATCAACTCAATCTAAATGTATTAGCATTTGAAATTTTCAGATATATTTTTTCGAAATAATTTAGGCCGATTTTTCAAAAATACAAACTTTTCGTAATCTAAATGTATTTTTAAAATACAAACACCACTTTACTTTAATCTTTAATCGATTTAATCGATTAACAGTAGCTTTTCTTTTGCCCCTCCATTTAAGACTTGAAGAAGTTCAGTTGATTTGGAGCAGCCTAAAGTAGTTTGTAATAAAAAAAGTATTTTGGTCCTTCGTTTCTGTATATTATTATTCTGAACCTGAATAAACTAATTGTATTTCTCGAGGTATTTAAAAATGTTGTGAGCTTGAATGCATTCATTAATTTTTAACCTATAATAAACGTTTACTTGATATTTTATAATGTACTTATCTTCCTTTACATAGAATGGTTGATGTTGGTGGACAAAGATCAGAAAGACGAAAGTGGATTCACTGCTTCGAAAACGTAACATCCATTATATTTTTAGTGGCACTTTCGGAATATGATCAAATTTTATTTGAATCTGAAAATGAGGTAATTTATTTGAACTTTTTGACTTGAAAAAATTTAAAACGATTGTGTTTTCATGTTTTTTATTTCTACGGTTTTGAAAAATTATCTATGTTTTTTTTTACCAAAATATTCACTTATAAAAACATATCAATTCAACTATCAACTTTGAGTAACGTATCCACTTATAAAAGAGGTTTTTCGAGTTGCATATTGTCGGGAAATATCTTTCTACAACTTCAAAAAAGGAAAGAAAATACAAATTCGAAAAATTTTTTAAAAAATTTTCATTGTTATCATCAACTGAAAGAAAGTCAGATAGTTAAAAACAAGTGAAAATCTCAGTGAACACTAATATAACGCAAATTTTTTTTTTTTAATTTTATTTATTTTAAATATATTTTGTATATAAATGTACATGTTTAAATATAAAAAAAAATATTTTTACATTCTAGAATCGTATGGAAGAATCAAAAGCTCTATTTAAAACGATCATAACTTATCCTTGGTTTCAACATTCTTCTGTTATATTGTTTTTAAACAAGAAAGATTTGTTAGAAGAAAAAATTATGTACTCGCATTTGGTTGACTATTTCCCAGAGTATGATGGTAAGTAATTTTACATTACAATTATTCAAACTTATATTCAAATTAATCTATAATATTTATCATTTAATAAGAATAACATAATATTAAATAACCGAGAATTTAATTGATCTTTATGTATAAAATAATTAATTGTAATTATAATTAAACAAAAAAATAAATAATTAATACTCTAAAAAAGTAAAAGCTTTGGCGTTTCCATTCCAGCTAAGATATGAGTTTTGAAATTTTCCATATATGGCACATTTCTTTATCTACCAGTGAACGGATTGAAAAGCATGTTCTTACTCATTTTGAGTTTTCACGAATGCTACATAAGTCACAAATGAGTTTAATATATTGCTGGAAAGAAGTAAAATGGGGCTAATTGAATTGAACGGTTTTTTTTCGTTATTGAAATTGCGTGCATCAATATGAAAATAATTTTAGAAAAATTATGCTTTTATTTTAACATATTACCATACAAAAATAGTTAAAAAGTTAGAAAAAACAACAAAAACTATGACATAAAACAAAGATTTCTTTCAAACTTTATTTGTAGCTGACAACGCAAAATATAATATGTGTAAACTTTCGTGGCTTATATAGTTTTCGAGATAATTTAAAATGAGTAAGAACATGTTTTTCAATGTCTTCGGTCGTAGAAAACGAAATTTATTTGGTCATTTTTACGGCATTTATTTGGAGTATTTAAAAAATTCACATCTCAGCTTTTCGACGTGCTATTGAATAACTGTAAACGTCAAAATTTTTGTATTTTTTTCCAGTCTTAATATTTTTCTTTATTTGTTAGACAGTGTAATATTAATACTAAATTTTTGTCGTATTGGTTCATTTATTTTTCTACCATTAAACTAAGATCAACTTATTTTAAAGGTCCTAAACTTGACGATAAAGCTGCAAGAGAATTTGTTTTAAAACTATATTTAAGAGAAAACCCAGATCCAGATAGAATGTGTTATTCGCATTTTACTTGTGCAACAGGTTGATCAAACTGAAAGTCTTATAAAAATAATAGAATGATTGTTCCTAATTGCTAAATTAGCTACTTATACTTTGAAACGATAACTTTAATTTTCTTATTTTCAACAAAAAATTCTCTTGATCTATTTCCTGTATTTTTTAGTTAGTTGCTAAGTTGCTAGTTGCTTTGAATTAAAATCAATATAAATTCGCACAGTTTGATTTATTCTGATAAATTTTTCATAAAATTAGAAAATATTGAATTTAAACATTAAAAATTTACAATTAGACTCAAACTGTTAAAACAATTCTCTTATTTTCCAAAATAAATTCATGCTACATATAGAAAGCGAAGAATTAATTCACAGATTTTTTTAACATTAAAACTTATCATATTTTCCGTAAAATTAAACAATTATTGCTAAATATTTCCTTAAATTTAAAAAATAATTAAAAGAACAGAGTCTTTAAGATATTTATGATTCTTTTCTTTAGACAAATAAATTTATATGACCTGTCGAAATATGTTAAGCTTATTATTTAATTTTAATCAGGACATACAAACAATCAATAACAAAAAAAAATGTATTTTTATAATTGTTATGATTGTGTAAGTGTGGTTGAAAATGGTAGTTTTGTAAATATTTGCTTTAATTTGCTAAATTATTTGTAATTGATTATAACTAGGTCCCCAAAGAGATGCTATCGCTGCCAGAGAATTTATACTTAGGATGTTTGTAGACCTCAATCCGGATTCAGAAAAAATTATATACTCGCATTTCACTTGCGCTACAGGTATCGCTTAACAAATAGTTATTATGTTTAGTAATTAAGTTTCGCATGTTATAGTTGCAATAGTAAAAGTTTAAATTTTTATTTTTAATATATATGATTTTAAAAAAATGTCTAATTTTATAGACACCGAAAATATCAAACTCGTATTTTGTGCTGTTAAAGATACAATCATGCAGACAGCATTGAAAGAATTTAATTTAGCATAAGAATTTCTTTAAATCCAAATGATCTAACATACCAGTGTAAGATTCATTAAATTTTATTTGATTTACGTAATGTAGGCTAATATATAATTTTTCTTCAACTTATTATGGTTAATATATTGAATCACTTTGAATATTTAAATTAAAAAAAATCCTTTTAAACAACATTAATCACACATTCATGCAGTTCAAAATGATAATAGATATAATTTTTCTTAAAATTTCAGAATTCATGTTGTATCTAGTCAAACTAGTCGTTATTTGATATCAAATTAACAAAAAGATTTCATTCATTTTTTATTATATTTTTAATTAAATCCTGTTGAAAAAATCAATTAATTTAATACTGTAAATTTTTTGTTCGATTTTGAAAATAAAAATCTTTTGTAGTTTATTAGTTCTATTAGCAAAATTTACAAATATGTAAAAAATTCGGACGTGTCCGTCATAATACAAACTTCCACAGAATTTATGGATTTGTATGAATCGCAGCATAAATTTGTTCAGCATGTGGAAAGGTTGAAGATAGACAGTTGAAAATCAACCGATACTCTACGTACTAACATCTATTTGATCATTCAAAATGTTGTATTCAAAATGAATTTCCAACATCACAGTATTAAATAGATTTATTTTTTCAATGACTGAAATTAAAATATAGTCGATTTTTTTTTTTATAAAATGTAAACATTACTTTTTAATATTTTACAAGTCAATTTTAATTTATTTGATTTTGTTTTTAAATGTATTACACATATTATTTGATACAAATAAGTATTTTGGATAATTAAAGATAGTTTAGAATTTTTAAACTTTTACTAAATAAAATTTTTGTTCGTTTATAAAATATTTTATTTATCAATATTACTAACATTTTTTTTTCTTCTTACAGATACAGAAAATATAAGGTTCGTGTTTGCAGCAGTAAAGGATACAATTTTACAATCAAATCTTAAAGAATACAATTTGGTTTGAATAATGACGCTTACGTTGGTTTTAGTATAATATTTACAAAAAGTAGGACCTAAAAAAGTCATACTTTCGAGTTCGTTACACCGTAAATGCGTTCTTTTTCCAAAGTGAACCGATTAAATGTTTAGATGGTTAACTTATGTCTTAATGAATTCAAAAGCATCGCATTTAAAGCCATACTTAAGTATTTGAAACTATAAAATTATAAGCATTCCTTTGTATAAATATATATCATAAAAGTTGATTGTATTTAGAAAAATAATGCTGGACTACTTTATGGTTTTTACTATATTTTCTTACGCTATTTGCTGAATTTCTCGGCTCGTCAAAGAGCAAATTAAAGAATGATATCTATATTTATAACAACGTTCAACAAAAAAAAAATATTGTATTGAATGTGCAGTATAATTCTTTAGCATAGCTTATTTATATTAATGACGACTTCCACGCAAGTTTCTATAACCTAAATAAATTTAACATATTAAATTATAAACTTACTTTTATTTAAATTGCATCATGAAGTCTTCAATGTGAATAATCTTAACTTAAGTTTTGTTTTTGAGTTTCAAAATTTTCAATATTGTCGCAGCCAATAAATTTAGTTGGACTCTTGGAAATTCTAAGATCAAATTCGTCATGAAATGCTAAAAATAAAACGTTCTGATAGTACATAAAATTGAAAATTGAGTCATTCTATAAGGCTGTAAAATATTAATATATCATAGTACCTATTAAAACTACAATCAAATTAAGTAATAAAAGCACTTTGGCTTTTCAATTAAACTTGTTTTTAATTTTTTTACTTTTTACAATTTATTAATCATTCATATGTTCAACAATGTGATAATTCAGAATTTTGATGGCGAAATATTTTATTTATATACGAATTATTCTTAATTTCATTGATTTTTGTAAATTTTCAAAGTATATTTATGGAAATAAATCTTTGAAAATTGTATACAGTTTTATTGAAAATGTAACGATTTATAATTTATAATAATTGGTGTCCGTGTCACTTAATATTAATCCCATTCTCCAATATACATGGACCTGGGTGCTGGAACATAACCTCTGGGTATAGCAGCTTGACCGTACAAATGACTATAGGGAGATTCTTGTGAATCTATAAATATATTAAAATTATTATAATTATTTATCATTAATTTTAAACTTGTAGTTTTTTTGAATAAGTATAAAATACTTTTAATATAATGAATAGGAAATATTACCTATCCCGCTTTCATAGCTTCGTGCATGCCATAAAGATTGACTACGTTCCGCTGTAATTCTATTTCCATTTTTAATATTTTGTTGGCCTCGTAATTGATGCAATGAAGACATTGAAGCAGGATGACTTAGGCCTGGCCGTTTTGTTAATTCTTTATTAGCCTTTCTATTAGATTTGGCAAAATTGGGTACACGTGCTCGTAGTCCACAATAGTAAGGATCCTCTACATTAAGAGATAGGATTAAATTACAGAACAATTCAATATGAACTTATATATTTAGAAAGGTAATACAAAAGACAAAACTTCGTATTATTTTATAAATTGATATTTACCATATTTTTTATTGTCTTTTTCTTTTGAACTTCTATTTCTTGAAAATAGCTTTAGTTTGGAGCCTTCCTTAGATTCATAGTCAGGCTATTACAATATTTAAATTTAATTTAATATAATAATAATTATATAATTTGATAAAACTTACTTTAGGCAGTTCATCAGAATAAATCTTGTCACGAGGCGGAAGTTTTGGCGGCTTTTCACCTCTTTTAGAAACAGGTTGAAAAAATGAAACTTCTGGACTGTTAAGTGGTGCAACTATTAAAAACATAAAACATTATTTATTTTTTTTTAGTTTCAAATTCATACCTGCGTTAGAACTTGTAGAGCTTGAAAAGTTTTCTGCTATGCTATAGGGATCTTCGTCTGGAATCGGTATTCTTGGGCGATTTTTAATATCAAATGGTCTTTGAGCTACATTAAATGAGAAACAATATTAGTTTTTTTACAGTAAATATTTTGATTTGATAAAGAGAAAAAACACATGTAGACTTGAATTGACATGTAGACATATTTATATCATTAATTGAAAAATACCTAATGGAAGTTTACTCCTTAACATATCCATTGCTACAACATTCACAATGAGAATCCATATTGGACAGTCTAATATATCATTTTCTGATTTAACAAAAGCAAGGATAGAGAGACATTGGGTTTCCAACTTTCGTCTATCTGGATATCCTCGACTTAATTCTCGATGTACATTAGATTGAAATTTTTTCATATCAAACAACTAAAAAAAGGAAATTTTATAATAATTAAGTAAATAATTTCCTGGGATGTAAAATCCACCTTGACAATTTTTTCCGCTTCTAATGCCATTCCAGATAACTTAAGAATTTCATTGCCTATAGATGTTTCTTCGTTAAGATTTTTTGATGTACTCTTTACATAAATGTTACTTTTACAATATCGTCTAACTAAAATATTTCCAGCTTCATCCATTTTAATTTTTATTCCCTTTTACAGTTAAAAATTCAAATTAATTTATGTGTTTAAACAATGAACACATTCCATACCTGTGCAATATGTCTTTTATATTCTTCAGTTTTTTTGTCTCGCATCGGATTATCAAAACCACACAGACCTATTTTCATACCATCAAATCCGTCATCAGAGCCATTAATTGTGAGAACTGGTGCTCGTGCATACGCTTTTGCTACTCTTCTATTTCTTTCAAAAACAATAACTTTTGCCCAAATTTCATCATCTATTTGATTCCATTTATCCAATACTTCCTGAACATGTTCCTAGCAATTATTAAAAAAATAAATAATGTTTGACCTTTAATAAGTAATATAATAAAAATATAATCATTACTTTGAATAGTTTTTCTTTCTGGAACCAAACATCTTCTTCTTCTTTCTTAATATATGTTGGGTCAAAACTCAAATCATCCCTTGATTTCGATAGAATTTTCCGCCGAGAAACCATCATTAAACAGTGAATGCAAAAATT
>LN483673.1:0-184280 GCA_900002565.1 Culicoides sonorensis | reverse complement strand
ATGCATTAAAATCATATGGTGGCAATTTTGTATCCATCCGACCAACAACGTATAAACATTCAGCTGGCTTTTTAAAGGTTAATATTGCCTTCCATATGTATCCTGGAGGATAGTGAAAATGTGTGTGTGTATGTGTCATGACAACCGCGTTTTTATATTATGATACAAGCTAAAAATGATTCAGTGCTGATGGGGGAGTGTAAACGATGTCGCAGAAAAGTTTGTGTAGGAAAATTACACTAAATTGATACTGCTCTTTTTCATACAAATGATAAAATTAATGAAAATAAAGCAATATGATGTTGATATGAAAAAAAACAGGAACATGAGACAAGTAGTAATATAACACAAAATATTGTGGTATCTGGTATATCTTATGGATGACTTCCGTTATGTTTCCATGCTTAAATAAGAGAGTATCTTGAGGGATCTTAGGACGCACTGACTAGCGATTGATTCTTTGCAGAGGTCGTTCACTTTGTATCTGGGCTTTATTTCTGTCACATTCTTATAAGAAGCCTTCACAAACGTGTTACTATTTTTCAACAGTCCTTACCGTTCTTGTGCACCACTTGTTGGTACAATGTCTGGGCTTTATACTTACGATTTCATGGTATCCTCATCTCCTCACATCTTTTCAAGTGAATTATCTGAAAATAAGAAACCGTTTAAGTAATTTTAACCAAGAAAAGTTGTCCTTCAATCAAAATCAATACCTTATTGTACATACATTTTCAATACAAATCTTAATCGGTCTCATTACATGAAAGAAAACAATAATGATCCTCAGCGCATTTCATTATTCAATATGCTGATTAGCTATGACTAATACAGCGTATTTTCCTTTTAAATTGCATAAAATGTGAATTATGATGATTAGTTTTTGTACACAGAATAATAAGAAAACGAAGTATTGTGTATTTTTTTTGCCCCATGGCTCTGTTTTTGTTAAAGACATCGATTAGCTCTATAAAAAATATAATCTTGTTATTTCTATCGTTCAAAATGTTTTTAATGCAAATCATGTATAAGTATTATGACTATAACTTTATATGTAAAGAGAGAGTAATATGTCTTCGATTTATAAGAACATTAGTTTGCGCTATGGTTATTATTATTACATGTATACAATTTAATTTTTTTCTTCCTACACATAATTTTTTTGTATCAAATATGAATGAGAAGCAAAAAAAAGAGTATTAAAAGTATTTAAGAAAAAAATGTATAACGTGAAACATATTCTTTGTATTATATGGATTGAAAGTAACAAGTTTAGTTTTTTTTTTTTTAAATACAATATATAAAGTAGGTGGAGTATAAAATATACTCAACTCAACACCATCCAACAACATGAATTGGTTAATAAATATGAATCAGGCGGAGTTTTATTATATTAATAATACTAATAAATGCTAAAAAAATTAACCATTTAATTTGAAAGTCATTATTTTTCTTCTAGTAAAATAATAATCATGCTGCTGATGATGATGAGTAGGAAGTGATGACTTGTAAAACCACTTTAAAGTGTAGTATTTTAAATGTTAGATGAAATATTTGGTGATGAAAATGTGAATTTACTTACCTTAATTGGGTTCTCTGTCCTTCACTGTCTCAATGGAAGCCGTTAAATGTCCTGTTGGCCCTTTACTACGATGTTTCGATGTTTTATTTTAAATTTTATCTCATTTCCCTTTCCAAGTTACCAATTTCAAGTTAATTCCCTTCTAATTTTCAACTCAAATGAAATGTTTATCACTTTTAAAATATCACATTTCAAGCAAATATTCTAGATGAAAGATAACATCAAACAAGTTCGTCCCTCGCACTCATATCATCATTAAAAAGTTAAATAGTATACGAAAAGTGTGACCAAAGATAATCCGTGTCAAATCTCTTTTATTGTTATCTTTAAACATGCACATTTTTTTCTGCCTATGTTTGAAATGAACAACAACAACAAAAAAAGCAGAAAACAAGATATAAATAAACAAGAGCGGGTCCTCTTCTTTTATCTAGAGCTTGTTATTATACTCCCTCTTTAAAAAAAAAAACATTTTATACAATAATAAATCGTATCTTTTTGGTATCAATTGTGATTTAGTCTAAATAAGTGATTTACATTGTGTTTTATAATTGTTGGGGTGGAGTGAGATTTCCTCTCTAGTTCTTCCAATTATTTAAGTATATTATTGTCACTATTATTATTAGCTTCACCGCATGTGAGACAATATTCCTTGTTATATTTGTACTTCATTTCGTATATTAGTATAAAAATAAAATGATTGTCAAGCTAATTTATGTGTAAACAAAATTTGACGCATTTTATGTATATGAGTGTGTGTATTTTGAAATTGATTCGTTAAATCCCGTATCGAATATGATTATTTTCTTATAGAAAATTGTTTTAATTTTTTTTTATGATAATAAATATACTTGAATGGTTTTGGTGATGAAACTGGAATGAGATGTAAGGAAAATAAATTAGGAAACGTAATTTTGAATGAGGATTGAAAATGTAAAATGGTACTGTTCGTTGAGTTACTTTCTTACTGGAATCTGTTCATTGAGTAAATTTCTCATTGCAAGTCCATCTCTGACATTTAACCCGACCCTCCCCAAAATCGCATTTCAACCACCAAAATTCACCATAATGCGTTGACATTGGATTTGAAATTAAACCGATTTTACCTCTCTCTATCCTCAGCATGATCATTTAATTTATTTGATACTAAATAGACAAAATATGACACACTTGTACATTGAACACACAGAGCAACCTTAAACAGAAAACGAAATAGAAACAAAAAAAAAAAATGATTTTATTATTTTAAATTAACTAAGGTTTAAGAATTTATTATGTGGAATAATCCCGGTAAAAATAATTCAATTTTACTTCACTGTATGTAAGACTGTGAAACAAGAAAATTAATAATATGTATTTATGTATATAAAATAATTCGTCAGTTTTGTTTGTTCAGCTTAAAATGAAAATTGATAGAAAAGCTTTTAATATACAGTTTAATAAATAAATTCAACACGCAATCATATTATTTTTTTTTTAATATTATTAATTTTGTGTGTAAAAGTTTGGATTTAATTGAAAAATTTCCCTATTTTATGTACCTAAGTTGTTTGTACGATATCGTTACTTAAATTAAATTAAATTAATCATGATGAAATGCTGATGATGATGATGAAAAAAAAACAACAGAAGTTTTAAATTAATATATGGATGGAAAAAATTAATAAATAATGCATAAAAAGTTAATTTTATATCAAAAGATCAATTTTTTAATATTTGAATTTTTTTTTTTCAATTTCATCATTACACTTTCATAAAATACACATAAAATTTTATCAATATTAAAATACAAAACGTATTTTATGATTTGACCATCTGTTTTATTTGGTTTTCCAATGAAAAATTATATGAAATTAGTTTAGTTTTTTTTTTGTTAGTATTTTAGTACTCAAAATATAATTATTATTTAAAAATTGATACGATGAGATCGGTAATTACGTTATTTTCTTACTTCAAATCGATGAAACATGCAACTATTAAATTATTATGATTCAACCCTATGTTAGTGCATCTCACTTGTAAAATGTTTTATTTTGGTATTAAAATTGAAAAAAAAATCATCAACCACAAAAAAAGGACAAACAATTTAACCTTATTCTCCTGTTTTCAGCTCTTTGTGTCATGATGTCAGTCATGTTGGGTTCATATAAAATCCATCAAATATGTTTTAAAATCCTCTAAAGATGAAATTTTTAATATATTTTAAGTTGTTATTAATAATATTTATTATCATCATAATTCTATACAAATTTTATTGGAAGAAAGGAACCGTTTTTTTACGATATTGCCTCATGACAGCCATTTAATCACGCATTTCATTTTGAATAAACCACAATTTAAATGATGATAACCGCAAAGGAGAGCGTCTTTTTTTGTGTTCAATGCACACACATACACACAGAGCACTAGTATCATAAAAATATTATTTATTTACTATTGGGAGACATCAGGCAATGATTATTATTATTATCAATATTAATTTTAATAAATTTGAGTGGTTTTTAATGACACGATGATTTAAGTGTATTTAAATGTGAACTTATGAGGTTATGATAATACTAATTTCATAATAGTTGTAAAAATTAATAATAATAAGAAAATATGTTTTATGTAATCAATTTGAACTTCAATTTTAACTCAAATTTTACATCATAATTTAATACAAATCACGAACAAATTACCATCTTACTCAAAATATCGTCATATAGAGAAGTAATTTTGTAATTTTCGTGCAAATACAATGTCATTATACAAGACACATATTTACATTCATGTGAGGGATGATATGGAAAAAGGAGACAGATTGTAAAATGTGAACATTATTTTCATTATCTCTCATGTATTGTACACAGGATTGAATGTCATTTGTTGTTTTAGGGTTAGAACGTAGTAGGATCAGCATCGGTCCGTGAATCACGTTGAAATTGAAGTGACGTTCAATTAGGAAAGAAACTACAATATTTTGTAAATAAAACGTTAAATTTCAGGTGACTTTCAAATCTAGTTTGGCATCCTGAAGCAACTAGGCCGTTCATGGCCCAGCACGACAAAATAAATTTGCACTCTTGTGATGTAGTAAGGCGATGTCTGTTTTCACAATAAAGATAAAATCTGTTGTTGTTATATTTTGATATTAATATTATTATTGTGATGAGTATTTTCTCCATCACTTCTTCTCTTTCCATTTTTTTTCATTGTATACCTAAAACACACATCTCGTGCCATACAAGAGTGAAGATGATGATGATGTGACGCACATGAGAGGTTTTTCGGTGACTTATGACTTTAATTATGATGCTAACATACACCAGTTGTTGTTGTTGTTTTTGTTATTATTGTAAAGCATATGTATGAAAATAGCATATTAAAAAGGGATTTAAAATTTTCTTGAAGCCATTTTGATGGCTTTACGTGATTTGCTTTGCTCCTCTCATTGTGCTTTGTTTGTTTGTATATTCAACCAAACAAAAAAAGGGGAACGATTGACAAACTTAATCAAAATGTGACTCTTCTTGTATTTTAACATAATTTTCATCAAATCCATTTTTAACATTTGTGTTGATCCGTCATGTATTTACACAACACAAACAATCATAATTCCTTTCATTGTACTTTTGATTTTTCCATACTCAAAATAATAATATTTAAAAATAATATAAAAAGATATAGTCACAACATTTACACTATCATACAAAAATATAATACCAAATAAGAATGTACAAGAAATGTAAATAATATTAAATAAAATAAAATCAAGTGGAATTACATTGGAATTAGGAACTAAATTTAAGGATTAGATTCTTGTTTCAATTAAGTTTGGATTTACATTCACTATCATTTTACTCTTAAAACTTGTGTTATCTTTTATTATTTAAGGACTTTCATTCTTTTATTTTTTTTTCATATCTATTCTGTGTTTTATAAGAGACGGAAGTCTTTGACACGTGTGGTAAATTTAGTAAACATCAATGATCCGACACAACGACAACAATTTCACACCCTTCTTCATATGAATTATCAACATAAAAATAAGGCGAGATCTGTAAACTTAATATCACTACACACAATTATAAATGAATGAATCAAGAAAAAGGGACTTTGACACACTCAAACGGATATAAAAATTTGTTACAAGTCTCAATAAAAAAAGAAATATAGTGAGAACATTCAAATTTTTACATTCAAATTTAAAATACAAAAAAATTTTTATATTTCAAGATGAAATTAATTGAATATTAGTGGGTTTGTTACGCTTCCTATAATGAAATCATCATCAGTTCAATTCATGGATTCAAAGAAGAGGGAAAATTTTTAATGGTGAATTATAATAATTAGATCAATATTTCTTGATTTTTATTGTTATTTATCATGGTATGATTAAGTAAGAGGGCGATCATGACTCAACTGAATTTGATGTTGGACGTTAATTGAAAATCAATGTTGGTTTTTACTTGATTCGGCATCTTTGTATTCTCATGGACTTCAACTCAAGCATAATTTTGAAACTGCCGTCTTTCTTTTGTTTAATCCTAATGAGCGTATGGACCTCGTCGAGTTCTGAGTCCTGGAATATGCTGAATACTCATCAAAGTACTTGAAAGAACTTAATTAACCTTCCAATGCAATTCAATTGTGAACCTTAAAAATTTCCAAATTAATCATTTTAATTGTCTTTCACAACAACATCATCCAAATCGTGTATAATCACCATAATAACAATAATATTTAATGAAGATAAATAAAATAGAACACAAACAGAAATGTTTCTAGTCATTAAAGCATGCAAAGTTAAGAATAAAAGCATGACGCAAAAATTTCATGCTCTTTTTCAAAAACATTTAACATTTTATGATAGATTATTTTAGCCCATTTACGGAACAGAAGTCTTCATACCTGTCACTAATTTGAATGTTAAAACACAAAATTAACTGATACTATCTTTCATTTTCATATAATCGCATAACACTTCAGTTTTTGGTAAAAAAAAAACAGTAAAAAATTATTTTTATACATTTTTGGGGCCAAAACTAATGATGATGATGTTAATATATGAACTGCAATTAAAATCTAAACACCTAGAAAAGAAAGAAAGAAAATAATATTAAAATTAAGATGTTTTTCGTGTTTTTTTTAACTTGCAACTGTTTCATAATAAAATGTTATTAAAAACCGAATCATTTCCAGCCTAATTTGACTGTACTGTTAAGTTGAATGCGTAGACAGAACAAGGTGCGTATTTTAAAGTGTGTGTGTGTGTGTATGCGAAGAAAAAAAGGGTTTTAACAACTTTTCTCATTAAGATAACAATAATATACGAGAATATGAATGAAGGCAAAAAAAAAACAGAAAGAAAATTAAAATTTGTTAAAATGTTAAATGATCTTAAAAATTTTACGGTGCAAAAAAAGGGTCATCCATTTGATTGTCTTTCATTTTCATGGAATGAATCGTGTTCTGGATATTTTGTTTCTTTTCTATTTAATTTTTTACATTTAAACAACTGAAAAAAACGAATTTTAACCCTTTCATCTTTGTTATCAACATTGGGACCATAATTTTAACATAAAACAGAACATTCAAAGTATTTTCTTTTTGAAGTTGATTATTTGGGCAATTAATAATCTTTAAAATGAACACATTTGATGAAAAACTTAACATAAGTCTCGTGCCACGCTCAATTTTTTGTTTGTCTTTAAATTTAATATCTTATGAAAAATTATCATCCCATTTTTTCATTTCACGAAAACAAGAAAAAAAGTTAGTTTGAATCCTAATCCTATCAGTTACAATTAAAAATATTAATAAAATTTTTTATGGTCGACTTAGTTTCATTAAATGTTGACTTTAATATGGACTAAATTTTTTTTATGATTTGAAATTGTGATTAGGGCGAATAAGTTTGAATAATATTTACAAAATATTTATGATTGAGACACATCTTTAATAATTCTTTTTCCTTATCTTTATTGCACTTGGTTTAGATGAAAAATATTAAAAATAACCAAAAAAACAGACTCATACTGAAAATTAACATCGGTCGCCTCTCAATTTTCAAAAAAAATATTATTAACTTTTTAATAGAAAGAAAGATAAGGAAATTAGCTGCCGCCTGTTATTTTATACTTTAATTTTTTTTTATCAGTTTATTAAAATTGAGGTCTGGTGCGTGTGTGCTCACTTTTTATGTTTTCATTTTGTATTCTAATGTTTATTATAAAAAAAAATATAATAATTACTCAATGAATCATATAACAAAAAATATTTATAGAAAATCTGTTGTCTGATGTGGTTTCTTTTATTTTTCTATTAACTCATAAGAAAAGAAAGAAATTAAAATATTTGTGAAGAATCAAAATAATGCCGTTAATACAATAAAATGTGGAAATAAAACAGAGCTGCAGTAATCATCACAGCATCAAATCAACAGAATTTTAGATTTTTTTTCAGTGGTATTTCCGTTTATTTGGATTTTATTGTTGTTTTTTTTGAAACCCGTCAAAAAAAAAAGTATCTTTCTATAGCATGAGGTCTGTTTATTGTTAATTTATTTATAAACATTGTTTAAATTCTTTTAACGAATCATCAATGTTTTATTTTTTATTAGATTAGAATTATTTTAGTTTAATTTCAAGCCATAACAAGGGATTTGGACAGTTTTCACCTTACGCTGAAGTTAAAGACTCATAAGCCGAATATTTTTTATTCAATTACAAAATCCAAAGACGTCTTTAAATCGAATTAGCCAGATAATTTAAATTTTTCGTGGAAAACTCAAGAAAATGATTAATATTTGAAAGAAAATGAAATAGATTTCCATTATTCATTTATTTATTACTCGTTTTTCCTCATTTCATGAACCTTTATTGAACATAAGCAATATTATTATGAATACATTTTCCTTTAAACAAAAGAATAAAGAAAAAAACCAATATGTCGTGCAATAACACTTCAATATTATTACATTTTATAGAAAAAGAGACACATTATTATTATTATAATAATAATATACCATAAGCAATATTGGAAAATTTCGTTTTTTTTTTATTTTATTTTCTTAATATCCAAATAAAAAAAATCAAATTGAAGCAATTCTCATTTTAAAATGATGATAAATTTGCAAAACGTGTGACATTTTTGTTTTAAACTCGAGAAAAGCAATTTTCTTTCATATAATCATTGTACACATTTTTTTGTCTACATGTAACTGTATTTTTATGGATGTAAGGAAAACCGATTTTCTTATAAACAATTCAAGGAATATTAAAATTTCTATTAATATTATTATGAATTTTTATACCACTCCTGAATAAATGCACGAATTTAAAAACGAAATGAGATTATTGTAATAATTTTTTAATTTAAATTAAAATTGCATTTAATATAATAATGATATGAAAAAAAGTGTATTTTCTGGAATGCAATTTTATGAGATGTCAATCACTATGATTGATATTTGTCACAGGCAAATTATGATTGAAGGCGTTTTTAAATTTGAAAATAAATAATAATAAAATTATGATATTAAAAACTGGCTTATTTTAAATGTCCTGTAATGTCACAATTATGTATTTTTTGATAATGTGATTTGGTTTGGGGAAATGACTTTTTTGGAAACATAAATGAATGAAGGATTATAATTTTGTTTTGATATAGCAAAAAATAGTTTTGGGGTATTTCTTTTCTGATATGATAAGAAAGAATAGGAAAGAGTGATGGAATGTTTTAATAGACACGTTTCAATAATAAAACAAAAAGATTTTGCTCTTTAATTTCAAAGAGGGAAGCTAATGTATGAGTTTAATTTACGCACGTTCATTGAAATACTCATCAAAAACAGCAGCGTCCATTTAGATTTTGTACACACTCGAATTACATCGACACGCAATCATTCTAACACACGAAGAAGAAAATAAATTCATATGAGTACTGTGGTCGTAACTGATACCGATCTGAATGGAGGTAATTTTGACTTGCATTATCGATCGATCCTGACTGAGCTCATAGTTGTAGTTCCTCCTTAGAATGTGTGATGAGCATGATTACGATTGAAGCCTAAACTTTATGATGAAACGTACATTGATGATATGAAGCCATTCATTAACATGCACATTGAAGCCTTTTTAAGAAAATTTAATCATATTTACCTTTGACTGCTTTGAAATCTCCTAATCCTTATCCTACATTGCGTCGATTCCTTCCATATCATCCTCGTCTTAGTGTGAAACCTAAAATAATAACAATAATGTTTAATTTCATCCAATTCATCTTCACCAACAAGTTTTATTACCTCATGATTTCGTCTTATTCCATATTCTCCTCACTTTTCAAATCACATCGCATTTTAAATATGTATGCAATTGCGTTTAATTATCCAAAAAAGGGTATAAAATTGCAATTCAAATAAATAATAAATCTTGTATTTATTTAGAAAACATACATACATAAAAAACAATTATTATTATAATACAAATGATAAAAATCAATTAGTCACGAATGTATCGTAAATACAAGAGAAATAGAAAATACAACGCACATATGTCATAAATTGAAAGTACGTGTAATTTTTAGATGAATTAAAATAAAGCCTCATGCTTAGAACTCACTAGAAATTTTCTCTTATTTAATGCAATTATTAATCATAAATAGAATATGTTTCAAAATCGTGTTTTTAGTCATTTCATCATCCATCAAGCATCCATTTAATTTTGTTTTTATTTTATCAGCCATCATCAGAGACCGCACACATTTGGAATTGAAATCAGCAAACGTTTAACATATTTGCTTTTGTATTATAATTTCAAATAATAATAAAAAAAAAATATTCAGGATATTCTTAATCAAGAATCTAAATGAAAGATGTAATTTTAATTTTCTGACAAGATTCAGTCTTTAATTATTCATATTCAATGATTTTGGCTTGACATGACACCTCAGACAGTTATAAGTGAATGAGATTCAGAAGCGCAAAACTCTTCAACACAATGTTAAGAATGTGCGATTATTTATTGAAATGAAAAGAAAAATAATATTTAAGGAATGCATCAACTAACTAACAAAAAAAAATGAATTTTATTTAAATTGAAATCAATCCAATTCAATTCAATCCAATCCCAAAAATGTGTACTTATTTTAAATTCAATTTAAAAAACTGATTATAATCCAACGATGTCTTGTAAGTTAATAATTTTTTTTTAAATTTTTTTACTTCTTTTACTGATTTTTTTTGACACACAACGCGTTAATATTTAATATTTTAAATAAAGTAAGTAACAAGTCATGAGACAGTTAGTTATACGAGGCACGACAATAACTCAAATGTGTGTCTCTGTGTGTTAGTGCATGAGTGTGTGTATGTTTAAATGATGATGATGCTTTATAATATTGTAACAAGATTGCGATTATGTAAATGAGTATCACTTATTTTTTTTCATTTTAGATAATTTTGTTGTATGTGAGCTTTGTTACCAAGAGTCGTGAGTTTTGTACAACAAAATAAAACGAAACTATTTTGATGAGATGAGCTTGAAAGTGCATTTCGGATTATCATTGTATGACCTGGTGATCCCGTCTTTTCAACCCGGATTACATAACACCGACGAAGTTTGTAGCGAGAATTGAATATTCTAAGCCTGCACTTTATTCTGGCGGGCCAGTTTTGGTCTTGATATGCAATACATCATCATAAGTAGAAAATCAACTAAAAAAATCACCAGAAGTGGTTAAACCTACTTTGAAACGTACCTAAAATGCTGTTTTAAATGCATTTCAGTCAAAATACCCAAAAAGAAAATGTAAAAAAAATATTTAAATTGATCACATTTAACTGATTAACAGCAAGTGAGCAACAAGATGAATTAAGAATATGATACATATGATTAAACGATGCAGATTGAGTGATGTTATTGTTTGTGACTGACAGTAGCTATTTTAAACAAATTTTTTTAAGTCATATCATATCTCGCATTATATTAAAACGACAAGACATATTGAATGAAAGATTGGCTACTCCACATCATACAACAATAGCAACGTAAAAAAGGGTGCATTTACAGATCGTGCTTATGATTCACTTTTAATAAATTTTTCAGTAACTTAACCAGTATAGACCACCATAATCGAAAAAAAAGAAGTGATATTATTATAAATTTTATTCAAAAAAAATTGCCTTTCATAAATATGATTGATTGGGTATTTTATTTTTGTTTGTCGAAATTGTTGCTTCGTAACCAAATTCTGCCTTGTGATGATCTGATAATTTTGTGTTATTCTTCTCTTGATACGATTATCGTACAAAAAATGACAATGATTAAATTTCAAATTCAATGTATTTTTTTCTCAGAACTTCAAGAAATTTATATTTCAGTTTAAATGTGAGTAATTTTTAATCAAAATCAATTAAATTTAATGAAAAAAGTTTTCTTATTTCATCAATTATGGAAAAACTAATAAGAAACTGTTCTTTGAATTATTAATGTACTTACCAAACAAGCTGTAAAAAGTTTTTCTTTTCATTTTAATTATTTTTTTTTCATTTCCCTCTTCTCCTATTAAGTTTGATTTGAAATTTATTATGAAGTGACTTGATTCCAGATCTGTTAAATTTTTTTGTTATTTAATTGTTTTATTTTTTTTGTTAGAAAATTGATTGACCACCCATGTTCTAGACTCACACTTTTTATTGTGCATGAATGTACTTTACAAGCAGTAAAACGTAAAAACAACCACATTATTTATTTAACGCCATCCTGTCTCAATAGAAATATATTCATTTATTATTGTATCAAATTCATCTGTCACATTTTGAGTTTATTGATAGTCTCTGCAGTGTAAGTTGTAGCGTTATCGTATCATAGTAGCAGGAACAAATCAGACATAAATCTGGTGTTATTTGTGATGTTGTGACAAAAAAAAGATGTTGGTGAGTATGAGACTGTTTTTAATTAATTTAAATATCAATTTTATTTTTTAGATGACGCTTCTGGTCGATTCACAGAAATTTATCACCGATAAGGCACGTTAGTTCATCTGCCAGAACTGGCTCTATTAATTTTAATAGTCATAAGTGAATGAATGAGGATAGAAATTTTTTTATTTGATTCAGTACTAGTTAACATGCAATGTCATTAAAATTCTTAAATAAACATAGAATTATTAAATGCCGTTTTTAATAGTCAATATATTTTTAACAGGTGAATTGAGATTTTGTATGAAATATTTCCTTTTCACTCAAATCTGGTAATTTAAATAAATATTGATCGCATGACATTTCAAAAAAAAAAATAATTGATTTAATTGAATTGCAATTTAATTTTAACAAAACAAATATCACGTGGTATTTCTTTAATTGTAACATTTTTTTGATATAAATATCAGTTTCATCTCAGCCTTATTGTATTAGTTCTTAATCTGTCATCAGTAAAAATGGATCACAAGTTTTTCATTACAATAATTTTTTTATTTTATCTCAAGATTTGTTTGTGCTTACTTTCAACAGAAAATCCTGTTAAAACTCCTTATGGTGATCTGAAAGGTGAGGACAGAGGTCATTACATTGCATTTGAAGGAATTCCTTATGCTGAGCCTCCTGTTGGTGATTTGAGATTTGAACCACCTGTGCCTTACAAATCAAATGTAAGTTTTTTTCTTTTAAAAGTTCTGTTACAGTTCATCATTATTTCCTTAAATCTTTTAAGTGGAAAGGTGTTCGCGACGCTTCAAAACCAGGTAGTGCTTGTCTTCAATGGAATCATTTCCTTTTAGAGAAGGATGATAAAGTTTATGGAGACGAAGATTGCCTTTATTTGAACATTTACACTCCAAAAAATTACAGTATTGGACAAAAAATTCCCGTTATTGTTCACATACATGGTGGTGCTTTTATGTTTGGAGCTGGTGACATCTATGGACCGAAGTTTGTAACAACACGTCCTTTGATTCATGTAAACTTAAATTACAGATTAGGTCCATTTGGATATTTGTCAAGTAGTGATGCATTGATTCCGGGCAATATGGGAATGAAAGATCAAGCAACTGCATTGCAATATATTAAAGATAACATTGAGCTGTTTGGTGGTGATACAACTAAAATAACTATAACAGGATTTTCAGCTGGTGGTGCATCCGTACATTTGCACTACTTGAGTGAATGGTCAACAGGGCTATTCAACAATGGAATTTCACATAGTGGAAGTAGTTTGGATTGTTGGGTTATGCAACACAATACCGAAGAGAAATTTGATTTTGTTGTTCAACGAACTAAGTGTCAAAATGATAATCGTCAAAAAATTGTTGAGTGTTTGAAGAAGGCACCAGCTAATGATATTGTCCGATTAGTTGGAGAATTGCAACCATTTTTATATAATCCTTATAATGTATTTGGACTCGTACCTGAACCAGCAGCTCAGAATGGGAAACCATTTATAACGGATTATCCAAGAAATTTGTTAAACGCAGGAAAAGTTCAAAAACTTCCATGGCTTATCACAGAAACGAAGGATGAAGGAATGTATCCAGTTGCTGAGTTTATACGCAAACCTGAATATCTTCCATTTATTGATGCAAATTGGGATCTAGTCGGACCGAATTTATTGCACTATAATCGTACAGTGCCTAGTGATAAGATGAATGAAGTCAGTGATATGATCAGAAAACATTATCTAGGCGATGAACCAATCAATGAAGAAACTTATAAACGTTTTTGTGATGTATGTAAATGAAATTTAGCATTTTCTCCTAATCTATAATTTTGTGCATTATAGATAGCATCAAATCGTCTCTTCCATATTGGTTGTGACGAATCTGTTAGGATTCAAGGCAAGTATATGCCTGTTTACATGTATTACTACACCTATAAACTAAGTTTTGGAATCGCTGAGTTGTTTGCTGGAAAAAGAGATGAGTTGTTAGGAGTTTCACATGGGGATGATGTTTTGTTAGCTGTTAGTGTTGATCCAGCAGCCCACGACATGCCAGAAGGAGAACTTAAGATGCAAGCTGCACTTTTGGATTTATATGAAAGTTATGCAAAGACCAGGTGAGAATCTAAAATTTTAATCAAAGAATCATGTAAAATCAATCATACTTTTTGAAAGTGTTCCGAAACTAGGTAAATTCACGTTGGTTCGTAGTGAATCTGAAGATGTTTTAAAGTACACTGAAATTGCTGGACCGGATGATATCAGTATCAAAACGAATGATAATTTTGGTGATCATCAATTTTGGGAGACTCTTCCATTTGATGAACCTTGAAATGAGTTAAAATCATCTTTGAAGGAAAAATAGTATTCAGAAGCTGGAGCACAAAATAAATATCAACAATGTTTAAATAATAAAAATATATTTTAATGCAATATTAGTTATAAAGGAAGAAAAACTATTATGATTGATTTTTTTCATTAGAAAATGATTCAACTAACAATTCATATGTTGATCCAACAATTAGTGGTACAGTAACAGTCACAAATCTTCCACTAGGCACACAATTAGTACAATTTAAAACGGTAACTTTCACGACTTCAGTACAATTGTCTGTGTAACAGCTGTATGTTACTTGATTTTCATTATTTAAACTTGGGAAATGGCAATGTGTCGTAGCAACTGTTGACAGGATTGATGAATTATTGTTATTGTGGCTAGAACATGAGCTAACTGTTGAAGGTACTTGAGTTGTGGTTGTATCATCAAATTCACTTTTTACAAAGGAAAAACTTTCGAGATTGTCATTTGGAAATTCAAAATCTAAATTTGTGGATCGAAGATTAAAGTCAGATGGTGTGCTTGGTAATGGTGTTGTTGATTCTAATTCAACGGTTGTTTCTTGACCTTTAGTTATCCTTCTTCTACGAGCAATCTCATCTTCTTCAGTTGTTGTCTAGGTATAAAACATAAAAATATTCAGTGTGATTATTGAGAAAAAAAGAATAAAAATTTACCTCATCCTCTGAATCATCAGTTGTAGTTTCCATAGGACCTATAAAAAAATTAAAAATGATTTCAAACTATTTTTAATTTGAATTAAATATTCCATTAAAAGTCAGTCAATGTCAAGTTTATTTCTTACTTGTGTCAACAGATGTGTCGGTTTCAGTTACTGAGATTGAAGTTGGTGGGTCAGAAGTTAAGTCCTCAGTCTCGTCAGAAGGGCTTTGAGTAGTTTGATTAACGGGCAACGATTCATCGCGAAAAAACAAAGGTTGTGCTTCTGGTTGTTGTGTATTCGGAGTTGTTTGTTCCAAAGTAATTAGAATAGTGTCGACATTTTCATCATCTATTGTCGTTTCGTCAGGTTCATCTTGATCATCACCAAGAGTAGTGGTTTCTACAGTTTGAGTTAGTGTTTCTGTTGGTTCTTCAGTTGGTAGATCTATTGGATCTTCAGTTGGCAATTCTGTTAGTTCTTCACTAGGTGATTCTGTTGGCATTTCAGTTGGTGGTTCTGTTCGCTCTTCAGTAGGTGATTCTGTTGGCTCTTCAGTTGGTAATTCTGTTGGTACTTCAGTTGGTTCTTCAGTAGGTGATTCTGTTGGCTCTTCAGTTGGTAATTCTGTTGGTACTTCAGTTTGTTCTTCAGTTGGTGATTCTGTTGATTCTTCAGCTGGAGATTCTCTTGGTACTTCAGTTGGTTCTTCAATAGGTGATTCTGTTGGCTCTTCAGTTGGCAATTCTGTTGGTACTTCAGTGGGTGACTCTGTTGGCATTTCAGTTGGTGGTTCTGTTGGCATTTCAGTTGGTTCTTCAGCTGGAGATTCTGTTGGCTCTTCAGTTGGTGATTTTGTAGGCACTTCAGTTGGTGATTCTGTCGGCTTTTCAGTTGGCAATTCTGTTAGTTCTTCACTAGGTGATTCTGTTGGCATTTCAGTTGGTGGTTCTGTTGGCATTTCAGTTGGTTCTTCAGCTGGAGATTCTGTTGGCTCTTCAGTTGGTGATTTTGTAGGCACTTCAGTTGGTGATTCTGTCGGCTTTTCAGTTGGCAATTCTGTTAGTTCTTCACTAGGTGATTCTGTTGGCATTTCAGTTGGTGGTTCTGTTCGCTCTTCAGTAGGTGATTCTGTTGGCTCTTCAGTTGGTAATTCTGTTGGTACTTCAGTTGGTTCTTCAGTAGGTGATTCTGTTGGCTCTTCAGTTGGTAATTCTGTTGGTACTTCAGTTGGTTCTTCAGTAGGTGATTCTGTTGGCTCTTCAGTTGGCAATTCTGTTGGTACTTCAGTAGGTGATTCTGTTGGCTCGTCAGTTGGCAATTCTGTTGGCCCTTCAGTTGGTGATTCTGTAGTTGTTTTGTCGTCAACATGTTCTTTAACTTCTTCAGTTGTGTCTGTCGTCGGTTTTGTGTCAGTCGATTTGGTCGGGGTAGTTTCAGATAATGAACCTGAAGTAGTTGTATCAACTGGTACTTCGGATGGAGATAACGAACCTGATGTTGTTGTTTGAACTGGTGCTTCTGTTGGTGCTTCTGTTGGCTCTTCAGTTGGTGCTTGTGTTGGTTCTTCAGTTGGTGTTTCTGTTGGTTTTACAGTTGGTGCTTTTGTTGGATCGTCAACTGGTGCTTCTGGTACTACAACACTATCATTTATGACAAGATCAGGTGTGTCAGACGGTTGCTCTACAGGTAAATCATCATCTTTATCTGCATCACA
The DNA here is from genome assembly GCA_900002565.1 of Culicoides sonorensis. NCBI lineage: Eukaryota > Metazoa > Arthropoda > Insecta > Diptera > Ceratopogonidae > Culicoides > Culicoides sonorensis. Next base: position 167,066 of record LN483673.1, on the reverse strand, counting down.
AGGTTTTTCTTCATCAGGAGTGTAAACACAATATTGACTATAGTTTGGCTCATAATATAAATCCTAAGTATCAAAAAACAATTATTATTCATTCAATAAAGGCATTAATTTAAACTTTAAACTACCTTTTGAAACTCTAAAGGTAAATATTTGCAATCACTTGCATCACTTATCTCCTTACAACTTCTTGTACAACTGTCAAATATTGTGTTACCATGACATGAATACGTGTGTGCTACATAAACACCTTGTGTTACATCAAATCTACAATAATAATAGGTTTGACAGTCAATAGGATGCCGAAATAGTCCATTGTCCAAACATGTAAACTCATTAGTACAATCATATTTGCATTGGGCAAGATATGAGCATGATTTAGTTGCAGGATTGAATCGTCTTTGATCAGCACACCGATAAATTGTTTGATCGAAAACAACGGTCTTAGATGGCGTTACGTGTTTTTTACATGTATAAAAGTAACTACAATCTCCGTTGGGTTGAGGCAATGCAAATGTTCCTTCTTTGTAACAATAATGAACATTTGAAACGCCAACTTCTTGTTGGAAATCAAACAAATTCGTTGCATATGTCTGTGGAACACACTTTTTCTGATCGTTATCGAAAACAGTTCCGTTTACACATTGATTAACAGTGAATTGATTCTTTCCAAAACAGTAAAATTTTGTTGTGGAATCAGGAACTGGTGACAAATAGAATGAATCTGAAGTTCGTGACTGAAATTTAAATGGTTAATCGTTAGTTTTGTTAACTATGAAATCAAAATCATCACTCACAGTATCCGAAAATAAAATTTCTGCATTATCAAATTTGCAATCGTTACAATTCGTTGTTGTAAAGTCACTTGTAACACATTCAGGCTTGCATGCATTCAAAGTTGGACAGTAATTGTATCCGTGTTGACAATGAGGATGCTACAAAAAAAATGGAAGTGTACGTGATTAGTATTGAATTGTTTAAGGGATGTGATTTTTAAATTTTATCAAAGTAATGATAACAGAAGAAAGAATATTGTTTTTTTTGACTTAAAGAATGTCAAAACACGTTTCTGAAAATTATAATTCAATTTTTTTTTTTTGAATTCTTGACAGTTCACTTGGCATTTTGAAGTTCGTATATGTTCAAGGAAATGACCTTGAAATCAATTTTTTTCTGTTAGATTTATGAACTTTTTTTTAATTATTTTTTTTCTTTTTGTAGCAAATTCTACACTCACTTGATATGGAAAACTTAATTGCTGATATTGTTGTTGATTGAAATAATTTTGATAAGCCAAAGGTTGATAATATCCATTAATCCGTTGAATTTGGTTGGTAAATAATCCAATTAAGGTAAAACAAATAAATATTTTCATTTTTAATCACTTTTTTCAGTCTCTTTTCTTATAAAATTATTCAAATTCCATCAATAAATGTCACTTTTATTAATTTTTTTCACAAAAATTTCTGATATATCTTTAATTGAATATATTTTTAAACTTTCAACACAATCCGAACTAAGTCCTTTTAAAATCGAATCAAAATCTTAACTAAAGCCTCTGTCATAGTACTTGCGATATTTATAATAAGATATGTTTATAAGAAATGCACGTTACAAAATGTTAGAAAAAAATCATGTGTTAGTATCAAAATTTAAAAAAAACATTTAAACTCACTTGCATTTACCTCACACAATCAGAATTATTTTGATAAAATAATTTTATAAAAAAATTAAGTAATTTGAATTGTAATTGTCTTATGTTACAAATTACGCAAGAGCTTTGATTTTCTTTTTTTAATGATGGAACTATTTTTTTTGATGAATTGAAATATAAACGTGTTTAATTTGATTTTACGTGCAAAAAATGTACTTTTTTTAAATCAAGTCAAGGTAAAAAAGTTTATTTTCAACTTTTTTATGATTTAAATTGTTAAATAATAAGTTATTTAGACTAAATATGAAGGATTTAATTTCATTAATTTCTGTTAATAGAGAATTAGAATTGGATGATTTAATCGAATCAAATTTTAATGTTATGACCATAATTTTCATAAAAATGCTAATAGTGAGCTCATAGTAATAAAAATTGACTTAATACCCTCATTGGGACGGTTAACGTCCTGACGAAAAACCGTTAAATTTAAAGTTTTGATAGTTAAGATAAAACAAGTTAAAAAAAACTGACAAATACCCTCACCACTGATAAAATTTAACTAAATGCTTCAAAATTCTATATCAGTTTAAATTTTTTATAAGTATTTTTTTCATGTGAGTCACTACAAACAATTTTTTTTTGCATATTTATACAACTAAACGCATTAAAACGTGCGTATGCGTTAAAACTAAATAAAAAAAAAAATTATCTAGTACAAAGCACATTAATCCCTTCTATCAGATAACAAAATCACACGAGTACATTTCATATCAAATTCTTATTTAATTTAAAAAAAAAACTTCAACTTCAATTCAAGGATATTTCATTTTAAATTAGTAACAAATTGTCTGCCGTTATTGTGAAATCTTCGTTCCCGCACACACACTCACAGACACACAAATTCCAAAATAATTGAACAAAGTCAAAAAGAAACATTGTCAATTGGAAGAAAAATCTTCAATTACACGGTACGCTTCACCGTTTCGCATATAAATTCTAATGTTCACTTTTTTTTTGACAATTTACACAGAAAAAAAAAGAATTGTTTGTCTTATAACAAGAACGTAAAATATTTTTGTGTATTTTTACCACATCACACAACATCAATTGAAAGTGTGTAAAATGTAAATACACAAACAAAATATATAAGAAAAATACAATAAAAATGAAAATAAAACAAAACAAAAAAAAAGAAATACGAATTATTCCCAAGAGACAAAACACACATAGATCTCAATTGGAATGTAAAGGGTGAAATCTAGTGACATGTTAATATTAACACAGGTTACTTCACGGTGTGTTTTATGAACTGATTTTAAATTTTATATGGAATGAGACATTAAATTTTTTTTTCTTTTAATATTAAAACAGTGAGAGATAAGTCATAATAAAAAGAAATTTTATATTAAAACAATTAAAATAATTATGACTTCCTGTATCTTGATGTATCTAAGACTGTTTTATTGCTTTATTTGTCATGAATTAACAGCAAGATATTAAAATGAAATTTCATTCATAATTTTCAAATTTCGATACTTTGAAGATTCAGGTGTTTGATCATTAATCGAAGGTGTCATGTAGCGATTATTACATCTAAATTAAGGTTTTTGTCTTATTTCTTTGAGATTATAACTGAATTTCAATTTAAAATGCATTGCATACTTTCAGGAACTTAAAATTAACAAGCTTTCTGAATTTTTTAAAATTCTTATAAGAAGCATGATTCGATATAATCCTAAGAAATTTAGGAAAAAAAGAAATTAAAAGGTACGAAAAATTGGTCCCTGATGGATTTTGAATACTTTTCGTTATATGTTGAAACAAAAATAACAAGAAATATGTATTTGAATGGAATATTAATTAAGTGGTTACTCTTTATTTTTTTTTGTAATTATTTCAATTTAAAATGGATTTTTTCTTCATTTTGAAAGTAACCCTTCAATTCTGGGTGGATTCAAGACAACTGAATGTGTTCGGTTCCTTCAAACAGTATTCAAATTATCATAAAATTTGAATTAAGATCCAATTCGGAGATGGAGGGTTAATTGAATCACCATGTTGTTTTATTTGAATTAAAAAAAAGAGAAGTAAACAAGGGAGAGCATTAATTAACATTAATTAGCAATTATTCAACGCTAATTACTTCTTTATTGTTAAATTTTTCTTGTGATTGGTAGAAACGTCTCTCAATAATTGAGAACAGAACGGGAAAAACACAATTAAAAAAAAATGTACATCTAAATATTCATTCAATAAATGGCGTCAACCCACCACCAATTTTCTTTTCTCATTTCATTCTGAACGAAAAAAAAATACATATACTTAACATGGTAAATTTCTGTTTTTTTTTTATAATTTGAAATGCTTTTCCAATCCCTGCCAACATTCATAATATTTTGCATCAAGTTTCTGACATGTTTCCTCGCCCCATTTCGTCACGGCCATACTTAGTGACGATTCGAACATAAATGCTTGAGTTCCATCCGCTACACGTTGTGGCTCCAATTTTGCATTTGATGCTCCTTCAAAACAAGCACGATCAGGACCATGCGGCGTCATCATTGAATGAAGTGAAGCACCACCAGCTTGGAATCCTCCTTCTTTTGCTTCGTATGTTCCGTAAATTAGACCCATAAATTCACTCATGCAATTTCCTGGTAATGTGATATGAAATTATTAAAATAAAAGAAGTTAAGATTTTTACGTACTATGGTAGTATGGGGGTCTGAATGTGTGCTCTTGCACGGACCATCTTGGAGGAAATATAACAAAATCAGCGATGGCTGTTCCTGGTTTGGTACTCGGACATGTCAGAACAGTAAAAATACTCGGATCCTAAGATTAAATGTTTCATTTTAGACATATTTAATTGAATTTGAATTGAAATACTTACACAATGATCAAAACTAACAGAATTGATGACCATAAAATTTGCCAAATCATATTTATATGGTACATAACTGCCGTGCCAGGCTACCACATCGAATGGCGAGTGATTTTGCATAGCAACAAAAAGTGCATTCTGATATTTAGATACAATTTCGAAATCTTTCACATCTCGATCCTCAAACCAAGCGACTGGTGTTAAAAAGTCACGTTTATTAGCAAGTCCATTTGCTCCAATTGGGCCTAAATCCGGTAATTTGAAGTGATTGTCAAACACTTCCAAAATATATCCTCGTGTTGGTCCATTCACATTAACCGCAAATCTCATGCCCTGTTGAATTACGCAAATTTCATTGGGTTGAACAGTCATTCGACCAAATTCCGTCACAATATCTAACGTTCCTAATTGTGGTACAATCAAAAAATCACCATCACTGTTATAAAATGCCCGATTTATCATTGAACTGTTACAGGAAAATATGTGAATGGCAATTCCATGACGTGATTTTGGATCTCCAGCACCACACACTGTATGTAATCCTTCAACAAAATCGACTTTAGAGCCTTGAGGTGGCAAATCAAAGGGTGACCATCTCATTTGATTGGGATTTGGATGTTGTTCATTGAAATCCCATGCAAGAAATTTAGTTTTTTCGAAACGTTTAAATGGTGTGTGGACAACACTTGGACGGATTCGGTACAGCCATGAGAATGTATTTTCATGACGTGGTGCAGTGAATGCAGTTCCTGACAGTTGCTCGGCATAAAGACCGTAAGTACACTTCTGTGGTGAATTTTGTCCTTTTGGTAGGGCATCAGGACATCGTGGGTCTTCCGAAGAAAAATATGATCCAAATCCGGATTGGTACTTGTATGACTGCATTATATTTTATTTTTTTATCCAAGTTAGTTTGATGTTAATGAGTTAAAGTCCAGCAAACAACTAACACAATTTTTTGAAAACAAAATTCTTTTAATTCTAGAATTGATATGCATAATCATGGAGATTTCTACGTTTCTATTCTAACACCACAAATGTTAGTAAATAAATAAATAAATAAAATAAACTTGTTTTATATATTTGAATATCATATGCATGAGTGTCATATCACATTTATTTATTTGTTTATTTTATGTTTTCGTACCGGTTACACTTCATATAGCTTCCAACTTAGTGATAAGACATTAAAAACAAAGATTTCTATTCAAATATTTTTTTTAAATGCATAATTAATGAACTTAGAAGAATTTACCGGTCATACAAACGACTTTTGATTTCGTTTCAAGTTTTATCTGTAGTGTGACGTGACATGACGAGCCTCTATTTGAAGAATGTTGTTCAATTCAATGTCGAAAATTCTGTGGCTCAATATTTAACGGTTTTTTAGACACGTGCTTAGTCTGTAAATTATTCAAATTAACTTTACATTGAATTCATATAAAATTTTATTTTCACAATGAAATTTGATTTGAAATTTTCCAAATTTAACTACAATTACAAATGAAAATCATACAAGAAAATTGTACAAGTCCTTTTTGGTTCATGTCTTTGCTTAAATACAAATTCCGTTCATGAATCCCTTTTCGTTCGTTGCCATGGTATTAAATGTTTTGTAAATAAAAAAACCATTCAATTTTACACTTTTCGATTCAAATTAGCGAAATCTCAAGATGAAACTCTTCACAGTCCATAAAAATCCGTTACACATCTCATACAAACACCAACTTTGTTCAATTGCAACATTATTCGTAATTTTAGTTGCAATTTTGGTGATTGTGTTACCATTCGTCCTAATCTACACTCTCTATCGAGATATTTGGAAACAGGATTTACTCATATTTGAACAGCCCAAAGTTCAATTTTCATACAAGTACATTGTCAGTGCAGTCCTGCGAAATGAAGCCACTGATGACCAAAAATTAGTCACATGTAGTTCATTCTCAAAATACAGCGAGTTAACGGAAAATTACCAGAATTGTAATGGAATTAAGGTAAAATTTCCCTTATATCTCAAAGTTCATATTAATATAAATTAATTTTTCATTTCAAGTTCATTGACTTTGATTACAACCATGATCAGAAGACCGATGAAATGAGATTCTCCTTCGAATTTGATACTATACCTGCATATTTTGTCCAATCAGTATCAGTTCTGATCCAAATCGATAGCGAAATTGAAAGTCAATGCAAATTTAATGTTCCAGCAATGATTATTTTAGAGAAAAATTATCAATTCCCGATAACAAGTTCGAATTTTACATCAATGGAAGTGAGATTAAAAGGAAATTTGGTTTCCAAACAACGAAGAGCACTTGTCTGTCCCTTCTTTTTAAGGAATATCAAGTCACACTTTTATTATAATTTGATTGGCACAAATTCGAGTCACATTGATGATTATTCTTTCGAGAAAATTCAGCGTCAATTGCAAAAGAACCCAATTTTCTTGAAATTCGAGGAAGAAAATGAACGAAAATTTGATTCAAAGGAGCTGAATTTTAAATTTGAGTTAAACGTAGACATTGATGATATCATGATACGATACCAATTCACTTTATGGCAGGTCGTGAATCAAATTTGGATTCAATACGTTGCTGTTCTTGTAGTTTTTTACATTTTAGGCGAGAAAATCAAGGATTACATTTTTAGGAATCAATATTTAGCTGCATGGGAGGTGATTCCATGGAGAAAATTGAAATAAAACTGATTTTATTACTTAAAACTATGTAAGACTTTAATTACATTTCAATTTCAATTCAATGTCTGTAACGAATATCCTTGATTGCCTTGTGGAACTGGATCACTACTTCTGTTATCTTCAAGAACAATCGTTTGATGTGGATAATAATCAAGTTGGACAAACAAATATCGATACTCATATTTGCCCTTATCATTCATTCTCATTTCGAGATGTACAGTGCCCTTATTCCGGATGCCCTGAATATAAAATTGCATTCTCATGTAAAGTCTACCATCTTTTTCATAGACTGTGTGTGCAACGTGACGTCTTCGGCCTCTTCGTGTCTCCTCGCCAAATCCTTTGATTGGAGCACCAAGTGCATCCTGAATCCTCGTATCATTTTTACACTTTTCAAGAGCTTCTGAATACACATTATTTGGACTTTGTGACGAAAACAGTTCACGAAATATCGCGAAGAACATTACACCGGTCACTGTGATTCCAAGCAAAATCACTCCCATGTAACTCGCTGTCTTGGTATTTTCTTTGATTTTTTCACCGAGTGGTTTCACTTCCTCTGAAAGCTCGCTTCTCTGTTTTGCTTCTGTCAGGGAACTGCTGGATTTTGACTGTGTCGATGCATATGAACGAGAATTTTTGAAAATTGATGTCACTGATCCAAGACAATGAGATGGAATACGATTTCTGAGTAGAAGTGAACGAATTAACAATTGTGAAGTCATTTTTAATTGAAACAGGACTAGAAATTATTCTGTTGAAATAAAAAAAAAATGAAATTAATATTAAAAGTCATTAAAGGAAAACCGTTCAATTAATTCAAAATATTTATGAAATTTTATTCGATTAATCAAAATATTTAAATTCAAATACAAAAAATGTTATTTATGCTCCGAATCCAGATCATCTGATTTACTTTTCGGAATTGGTGACTTCTTTCCAACGAGACTCTCTTCATAAAATTGCTTCTCAACACGATCTGCAAATTTTTCGATAGCTACTTGTTGCACATACAAACTCCTCTCTTTCAATTCCTTATTTTTCGAATGAATTTGCACCATTCGATTCCTCAAGTTACTCAAACGGTCTTTGTACACTCGAATCACCTGCATCATCGTGTCAATGCCCTCTACATCATTGCTCTGAACACTTTGTTTGATATTTTCTAAATCTTTGATGAATGATTCCTGTTTATCACACACTTCGCCGCAATCTTGACGAAATTTGATCAATTCAGTGTGGAATGTTCTGAGAAATGCATCTGGCTGACAAAAATTTTCAGGTTCTGTGGTCCCGGTTTGTTCTTCCATGTTATTATTTTTTTTTTTTGTTTATTAATTTACTTTAATTTTAAAGAAAGCATTGAACGGTTTTCCACGAAAATCATTAAAATTTTGTACTTACAAAAAAACTCAAAGAAGAAGACTTATAAAATCTGATAATGTGTTGATAATTTTTTTTATTTTTTTTGTATTGTTGTTATCATTCACGTATTATTGCTGATTAAGAATGTGCATTAGGACGTTTTTTTTGTGTCTCAATGAAACAAAAAATATCAGTGGCGTCACAATAAAATTTCAATTAATTTACAATATGAGTAAGTTCATAAATGAAGCTCAAGGACCAGGAAAATGAATTATTATAATTAAAATTTATAAAATCTCCGTATCAAATTTATCATACCCCACCTTTAATCTACGTCCATGGCTCATATGAAATCTAAAAGTAGTCTGAAAACACAAAGACGCTTTTTTGACATTTAACGTCACAATCAGCTGAGATTTCACCGCTTTGACATTTACTGACCAGGGATGTGACCTAAGCGGAATAACTTCCAGAAATTTTTATGATGTTTTCATCGGCATTTGCGACATTTCATCAATGAATTTGGTAATTTTTATATTTTAGGCTTTTACAAAATTAAAGGAAATTCAATTTTCCCACCCCTGAAATGCCACACACACACATTCATAATTTCACATCAAATTGTGATACGTTTTTACCTTCAACTATTCTATGTTTATCACAAACACTCATTCATTCAACAATTTTCAGTCGAACATATTAAACTGGACAAGAAAGAAAAACAAATAATTTTTTATTATTTTTACTATAAAATGAAATTATTATCATTTATACTTGTAAACATAATTTAGTATAAAAATTAAGCGAAATAAGGTCCTTTGTTTACATTTTACTACAGAAAATCGGTCAAATTCCATTATTAATCAAGTCTCTTTGAAATTAAAAAAAAGAAAAATCAAAAAAAGGAGATCAAGTGCTTTGTTTTGATGAAAATTTATCATCGTTTTTGGAAAATCATTGATTTTGGTGAAGGAAAATATGTCAATTAATTGAAATGTGTTAATTTTCCTTTTAATTTTATTACAAAAAAAAAACAAAAATTATAAAAAAGTGCTTACCAATACTATCAGTATTTAATCATAATGTTAATTAATATTAATAATAATCAAAATAAAAATAATTGATGTAATCATTAATTATAGTAAAAAAGAATGAATTCGATGAAATGAAATGAGATTACATCTAATAACGTAAAAAAAGTATAAAAATTAGAAGACCTTGAGAAATTTTTGTTTTGATGTGGCATTTTATGTTTTTATTTTGAAATAAAAAAACAGAAATTCCTTAATACGATTAATAATAATCATAGTGATAAATATTATGCCTGCATCAGCATTTGAAGTGGTGTCGTCAACATTGTAATTTATAATTTTATATTGAATTTCATTGTATGTTGTCTGTTATCGGACATTTATTATTATTATTGTGATAAAATCGTAATACAACACTTGATTAAACATTTTGAATATCGATTTTTGGATGTGTATTTCAATCATATAATACAATTCAATCCGAATCTGATGAAATTTGTACTCAAAATATGAGGACATCGCAATCACCAATTAGAGATTGTTAAAAGGAGATAAATTTTTATATTCCATTTTGATAAGGCATCATAATGGATTGGGTGATACATGATGAATTGGGTATCACAGTGGGCACAGTTGTCGGATGGATGGCCGCAAGTGCAATGGTCCTTGGTGGTGTTTTACCATACGTGCCACAATACCGTCAAATTAAACAGGAACAAGATGCTGATGGATTTTCTTTATATGTTTGTCTTTCATTGCTCCTGGCGAATACGTTACGTATATTTTTTTGGTATGTCAAATAAAAACTTTTACTTTGTTGCAATTTCTTTTTTATGCATATTTCATAAAAGAAAATTTGAAGAATTAATTTTATTATAAATGTACACACGTCATTTTCTATTCATATATGGGTTGGTTACGAGAAAGAGACTCACACAAACATTTTTCCACGTATATATTGAATGTATACTACTTATAAAATAAAATAATTTTTTATTTATTTATTTATTTTTGTCATATACACTTCTACAAAGAGCACTACTCGCTGAATTTCTACTTGATGTTTGTTTTTGTTTTTTTTTCTTACATTTTTCGATTTGAACAAAAATCTATACGACCATATGAATGTAAAATCGTTCATGTAACAAAAATAAATCTTAAAGTTTATAAAGGTTTTTGTGTCATCACACACAGACCGAGTAAATTACCGAAATAAGTTTTTGTTTATTAGTTGGATTATTCATCAATTTAGAAATAAATGATTCTGTAATTTTGTGCATTGAAGTAAATTTGGGCGGTCAATTTTCCTTGGAATGATTGTACATTTTTTGACCGAAACATCAAATATGCTGGTCACAAGCTTAGTTTGGCAAGTAATTGAATCAAGGCTGACTTGCATTTCTGTTAAATGGACTTTCATGTGACGAGTGCGGTCTATAGTTGCTCATGGTCAATCTTCTGGTCGTTCAAGAAATGAGTATCAGTCTGAAATGGGTTCAATTTCAATCGATTTTTATATTTATTCCACATAAAATCCAGATTTCAAGCGCTAATCTCCAAACCACTACCAAAAACACGTAATCATTTTCATTTTGTTTATTCAAACTGATAACAGCTAGATTATAATTTCATTATTGTATTACAATAGACACTATAAAAAAATAAAATAATCTCTCTTTGTTAAATTTGACTGGCGCTTTTACAATCTTAAATGATTTATGACTTTTGACATTCATCTTCATGATTTGTACTGTTTCTGTCCAAATTCTAATCCAAATTTTTGTAACTAAAATTGAAAAAAAAAAATCATTATCTCCTTAATCTAAAAAACGAGGTCAGAATATTTTTAAAATTAGTATTCTATTCAGAAGCTAATCTTTATCATTTTTGTTAAATTCATGACACGTGTTTATATTGGTATCTAATTGATGCATAAAAAGACGAGAATACAAAAACTTGTTTAAGTCATCACACCTATTAAAGTAAACATTGACATTCTATATTCACATAGTTTAAATTTTGAATTCCTGACACAATTTCAAACCTTGTATGGATCGGTTAGTGATACAGTTTCACTTGTTTCAATAAGATTGTTTATTGTTTATTGACTTCTTCAGTATTTTAGTTATCAAAAAGTAAATATTAGCATTATATAAATATTAAACTTCTACTAAATAATTGATAAAATTTGAGTAATTTACTTACCGTGACAGGGCTTTGCTTTAATGCAGTCAAGAATTAATATCGACAGGGCTTAGCTCAGATTTAACTGATTTTTACCCACCTCACACCATTATCTTGTTTAAATTTCAAGCTCAGTTTTCAGTGAAGATGATTTCTAATTAAAATATTTTCATCCCCACACTACATTTAAATTAACATGAGTCTCTATAGAACGATTGAAAACTATTTTTTACAAGTATTCCATAGTGTTTCCAAAATATCATTAATTATTCATGATCGCGTGCTTGTTAGTGTGAGATATGATGTATTTAAAAACCAAACTTTACATGACAATCATGATAAATCAATCAAAATGTTCCCTTACTTTAATTATTTTCACTTATCAATCACAATATCATTATCATTAAAATAACATTTTACAGAAAAAATTATTATTATTATCATTACCAAACAATTGTCAAAGGTGTTATAAAAAAGTCAATAAATTTCTACCCACCCCACACATATTCCTCTTTCCATTTGTGGTTTTAGTAATATAAAAAGTTCAAGTCAATTATTTATCTGACCACATATTCATTGATTTTATGTTTTATGCCCGCCTTTTTATGTTGATTCACTTTTAATGTGAAATACAGAAAAAAACCTCTCAGAATGAATATCATATTGTCTTTTTTGTTGTTGTCCTTGTTCATTCATGTTTTATATGCTTCTTTTTATGTATATTATGTGTAAAGTGGAAAATCAATACAAAGTTGACTTTAATAACCGCCAATGTTCTAGTAAACCTACAATGTATTGATATTCTGACACACATTATTTCTCTTTATGGTGTTCACATGTATCATGACACTGTTCGCTGGGAGGGATTTCAGCCTAAATTAGATATTCTTAAAATCTTTGAAAGAAATCTTGAATCTGTTGAATTGAGGATGATCAATTCAATACAATGAACCTTTGAGATAAAAAATAAATTCTCTTCGTCAGAACAGAGCCATGATGATAATAAATTACAAAAATAGTATAAAAGAACAACACACATGGGTCTACTTTCCATCTACATACCAAATTTACAGTGATAAATAATAACAACAATAAAAAATCTCATTTATTTTGAACAATAAATTTAACTTAAGTCTATCAAAATTTCTCGATTTGCAGTAAAATTCTCATTACTGCTAGCAAACCGTTCCGTTTTTGTCAATTTCTTAAATTATATTTGGGAAAATACTCAAACAAATTGAAACATTGTTATAATACCGTTCAATAAATTAGACTTTGATTAGTTTTTTTTCTTTTTACATTATTTTTTTCATTTTTAGGTTTTCTTCGAGATACGAGCTTCCCCTTGTTGTACAAAGTATCGTTATGAATATAACCATGTTCCTCATGATCCACTTATGTGTTAAAGTTAAACGTAATAATGCGATTCTAGAAGCAAAGGAACGAGTATTTTCAGGTAAATATGTTTTTGAAAAAATAATAAGTTTTAAAATATAATTTAATATAGATCGTGTAATAACTTTTTACTAACAAAATCACGTTTTGAAAATGAAATGATATTATGTGATTAGAAAACATGCATTTAATAGCCTTTTTTCTATAAATACATGAATACATTTTATCTGTACTGAATTCTTTATATTTTAAAAAAATATCAATAAATCGAATAAAAATTGTTATTATAATATCAAATCATATAACGATAAAAATTATATTATGTTGTATAAAAAGGTGATGAACGAGCAACAATTGATAGTAAAGGAAATGAAGTTATGGGACTATCACCACAAACTACCTTAAGAAAAGCACAATCAAGGCACTACCTAAGTGGTATGTCTACTATCTTTATTTTCCTTCTTTTTTTATATTAAATTATTGTATTACATTTCACATTATTGTATTAGACACTTTTAGTGGCACTAACTTCATATTACATTAGTTTAATTGATCTCAATATGATTTAACACAAATTGCAATGTAGTTGTCTGAATATGGGTACTGGTGCTAACATTAAAAAAATACTCATTTTTAATCATCATTAAGAACTTACTTTAATAAGATAAAAACTTCTTTTTTTTAATCCTATTTAATAACAATAATTTCGAATAAATCAAAAGTTTTTTTAGGTTTGTCATTGTTTTGGTTAATTTTCATATTCAACAAGCATGACCGGGCCATTACTTTGAGTTTGTATTTCCATTTACATTTATGAATATAAATCAAATTTAAAATATACAAAAAAAAATTGAAAATGATATTCATGGAAAATGTCAAGCATGATATGCGTTTTAATACCCTTGGGACTTGAAAAAATAAATATTAAAATCACTGAAAAGTTTGAATATGAAGGACTGTGACAAAAATATTTCGCTCTTCGACAATAATCATATTTTGAAGCAGCAAATTCAAATTTTAGACATTCCCAGCAAGCAAAGATGTTTCAATTTAATGATTTAATCTTTATGATAAGAAATTTCGTGATGAGTAAGTGAATGTTTAATCTTCACACCCAACCTTATTATCAAGTGAAAAAAGACATATTTTTGATTTTTTTCATACGAATAATAAAGAATGAATCGGAAATGAGACAGCTTTGTTTGAGCTGTTTGATCACACTCCTTTGTTCAATTTAACAACTGCACATATTTTTCGATTAAAAACTGTATAAACATTTTTAAATAAGAAAAAAAGCAACATTTCCAATAATTTTATAGAGATAAATGTGTCCTTGACCCACATAAAAATAAACTATTTGTTAAGAGAACATTTAACATCAAATAAATAACGATAAGAGTTGGGTCGCACTTGACACGTTTTTGATTGAATTTACCTTTTCAAATTGCTCCTAAATTCTTAATTTTATTACATTTTACCAAATTCATTTAAAAATTTGTAGCAAGTTTTCGAAGAGACAGAGCTTACACATTTAGCATTCACAATTAGATCATGAAAATAGTAAAAAAATATCATAATTCATATTTTGCATGTCCATCAACAATTAAACTTAGTCTCTTTCATTTGCACATTTCACGATTTTCATATTTATTTAATCTTTCACAGCATGACACACACAAATCGTCAATTATCCTTTTGAATAAAATTTATGGATTATGTGATAAATCGATGACATACAAATGAAGTGCCATTTATAATACCAGTGAAGCATCAATAATTTAACAAATCGTTTTAAGTTTGATTGAAAAGTAACTTTTTGAAGAGCAATTTGTTGAATAATTCTGCGAATCTTTTAAACTTATTATTAAATATTGATTTTTATGAGCTTACAATGAGAAGAAGTGAAAACGATACCCCACACTTATTATTAATTTAATAATTTTGAACTCTTCGTACACTCTTTGAATTTAAAGTAGTTTGATTAGATACTTAAAAGTTTGCATAAGAAAATTATAAAATATACACATTGAACATGAACTTGAATATTCATAACAACACTCTAAGAATAGGCTTTAAGCTACTTAAATGTCATAAGTATGCTATACCACACATATTTTAAAAATAAAATTACATAGTAAAACGTTAAAAGTAATTACTTGTTAGATATTCGCGTTCTCGTCTTCTCTCCAACAAAAATTACAAAAATCACTAATTGGTAAACAAAAATACAATTTTAAATGCCATTAAAAAGCAAACAAGACACTCAGAAAAGACATAATTTTTTATTGATTTTCCTTCCTGACCGTGGTTGCCTAATGATAAGAGAATAGAGGAAAAAAATTACCATAATTATACTTGAATTTTGTTTTTCCCTCTTTTCTCGGTTTTTTTTTTACTATTCCAGACCTAACCAAAACATTTTTTTATTATCCACATATGTTGCATTGTCTTTATAATAATATATAAAAAAACTCCAAGTTCAAAAAACATTGCGTTTATAAAAAGCACGTTTTCCTACTTCACAACTATTTTCATGTTTTTTTTCTATGATTAGGGTATAACAGGAAAAATGAATTTGTATTTCGCATGCTGTGTATTCAAATTATTCAATTTAAACCTGATCCTAAAATAGATTACCCTACTAATATCTTCCATGAAAGTTCACCTTATTTATATGCGACCTAATTCTCATTTAATGCATAAAAAAGGAAAAAGAAATAAATGAATATTTTATTAAATGATGAATGATGTGACAACAGCTACTTTTTTTTCTAAATTTATATCACTTTCATTCATGTCATATTGATAGGACGAACCTTTTTGACCTTAACCGGAAATTAGTATATTTTGATATTTGGGTTGAAATTAACATTTTCTTATCTAATTTAAACGTAGATTTTATTCGTGATGACTTGATGAAAAATGTGTAAGACACTCCCTTGAATGATGCAAGAAAAGTATAGTTCATTATACGTTAATTTTTGTTGTAGAACTAATAATAGAATATTTTGTATAATAACTTTAACATGATTTATTAGGTCATCAATGTTAATACACAGATAAAATCAAATTGTATATTCATTGTGACTAAATACAATGTATTTCATATTTTTTTCTGTATTGTTTATGCATCAATTTGGTAAAGTTCCATTAAGAAGAGGTTTTTGATTTGTTTACATAAGTCACAGAAATGTATATATGGGTTTCTTACTGCACAACTTTTTACTAACACATACTAATTTAAGTAGAACTTAGAATCAATGTAACATTGAATTAAATTAACTCAGAATTGGAATCACATTTAATTGAATTAAAAAACTTGTAATTTCAACAGATTTTGACTCCAATTATTTTTGGGCATGGACCGATTTCCAGTCTTACCTAGATTTTATGTTAGTTGTGTGGGCTATTGGAGCTGCAATTACATATCTCATGCTGCCATTTGTTTGGTTTATGGAAATTGTTGGATTCATGGCAGTATTCATTGAAGCAATGTTAGGTGAGTATCGTAGCATGGAAAATAAAGTTGATTTAATGGATTGAAAAATTGTTTAAATTTTCAGGTGCACCACAATTTTTGAAAAATTTCCGAACAAAGTCAACTCAAGGTATGAGCATACAAATGGTCCTTATGTGGTTAATTGGTGATATGTTTAAGACTTGTTATTTTATTGTACGAGAAGCGCCAGCACAGTTTTGGTTGTGTGGGTCATTACAAGTAAGTTTACATGATATTTCTTTAATTATTTCATGACATAATTTATTTATGAGCTTAAAAGTAAGGATAAAAAGTTAAATATTAATAATAAATAATATCACACAAAAGTTTTTATATAAATTTAGACTCCTTTACAAATAAGTATGATGCCACTGACTGTCAATGCTAGAATAATTGTCACGTGCATAAGTAGGAAAATATTTTTCCACATGCTTACATTGACGTCTTTTGCCTTTTCCTTTTTGCTATTTTGTATGTTTTCTTCTTCAGTAGCTACGGAGCAAAGTATATGAGCTAATGCATAATAAATAGCAAATGCGATGATAATGTAATACATTTCATATGCTAAATTTGCTTTTGGAAGTGTTACAGCGAAAATAATTGAAAGTACTGAAGAGAAAAAGGAAATAAAATGTTAATAATTGATATGAGAATTACTTTCAAGAACTTACCTCCTAAGAAATGTGCTGAATTTCCCAAAAACAAATGAATCCAATTAAACCATCTCCGATTCTTTCCATTAGGAGCTGGACGGAACATAGCTCCTAGTGGCTGAATGAAACACAAACCTGTTGTTATGACTCCCAATATTGGATGTGGATTTTTAATATCACTCCAAGTACCAACTTTGATAAATATTAATACAAATCCAACAATTGTAAATAGCCATGTCAAAGTCATACAAATTTGATGTCCTGCAAACCATAAATCTTTGTTCATAAATTTTTTTTCAGGCCATTGTTTTTTATAATATCGTGCGAAAAATATTCCAATTGTACTAGTTCCGATCCATGCAATGAACATAAAAACGCCATGTAATCTGAAGAAAAGTGTTGAAGGAGTACCAAACGTTTGAATATTACCCAGTAATCGCATGTCACTTGCTTTCGCTCCTAGATCATGATAATCAATTCCGTTTTCAAGCAACGCACTACCAGAAGCTAACAATAAATGGTATTTTGTATCATCAAGACTAAATCTTTCGCCTCTTACAATAGTTTCATTTTGACGTTCAATACGACAAATAAAAAGATTTGCATCTATTGCATTATAAACCAGTTGAGTAATATTTTGTGGAACATTTTCTCTCGTTACACCACGTGATGAAGTCATCCAAGAATCATATTTCTTTATATCTCGATTTGATTCTCTTACACATTCCATTACAGTTGTTGGTCCCATTCGTTCAATCGATGATAAAGCTAATGCCACATAGCGTGCTTGTCCTATCAAATGATAACATTATTAATTTAAATTTTTCAATTATTATTTTAATGTAACTTACTTTGATAGGTTATCAATTCAAAAAAATAAGTTCCATTTAAATTCTTTGCCACTGAAGTTGCGAAAAAACACGATTTACTTTCAATACAATTATCGGGTTCCCCAAAACATGATTTTTTTATACCACAATCATCATAAAATGTATCATCGATAGGTAGAACTGTTGTAATTTCAGGTGTTGTTGTTATTTGTCCACTGGTATCAATTGAAATTGGTTGTGAAGTCACCTTTTCATAAAATATTTCGAATGACTCTAATATTGTTGCTCTGTTTCCAGGAATTTTGTAATAAGCCAATATAATTGTAAATAGATTAGTGAACAATAAATGTAAAATTTTTATGATGATATCAAGACCGCAGATTAAATTTAAATGACGTAATTGATTAAAGTTCGTTACAATTTTTGAATTAAAAAAACTTACATAATCGTAACAGTTCCTTTAAATCCACTTGGTGCAACATATAAAAATTTCATATTACTTTTTCCAACTCTACTATTATGTGTAATTGTGTCTGATTCCACTTGACATGTAATTGCCTTCGATTGATTACTTATTTCATTCTCTATGGAAAATGTTCCAATTGTTTTATAAATGCTCGTATCTTCCCTTGCTTGAATTATAAATCCTTTAAATTCTTTAAGTGGATCAGTACTTTCAATTGTAACTTCAATTAAATTTTCAGTATTTTCAATTGTTGTACTATTCAACGTAATTTTGAATGGACTTGGTTCTGTTTGTGGTAAAATACCATTATGACGGGGTGACATCGTTTCACAAACAGAAGCTGGTGCACCCCCAGGATATGCCTGAATGCAAAATTTTCCTATGAAAATTGTTGAAAAAATTAAAATTAACGAAATCTTCATTTTCAATTTTTTTTTCCCCTAATTTAAATTAAGTGCTAACAATTGAAGTGATAAAAGTTGACTAAATGAATTAAGCATCGATGTTTCAATTGTTATTTCATTATCATTTTTGATATTAGCACGTTTTTTTGTTATCATTTATCATAAAATCGTACATTAAATGCTTGTCATAAAATGATTAGTGGTTTTTACTTACATAATGATTATTTTTATTTTTTTTTTGTCAAATCACGAATAATTTCCGATAATTGTCTGGAAATTTAAATCAACTCAAGTGATAAAGAGAAATAGATAAGAATTTTATTGTTATATTTATCAAAAAATTCATTCATAAATGACTAAATATTTTGGCGAACTTTAAAGGCAGTTAACCCTTTATGAGCCATGACATGTCAGAAATTTTTTAGAATTTTGTTCAATGTTTGAAAGATTTACTTTCACTTACGGCTTAAAGCCAGTTTGGCAAATTTACTTTGATGAACTTGCGTGTTAGGATTCTGTTATCTTTTTAACAGTCTTCAAATAAATGTAACAATAAAAATTTATGCGTGAATTCCAAAGAAGTTTACAAATTACTTAATTTTTTGATTGCTCATTAAATATTTGAACAAGGAAATGATTAAAATTCGTAGAAACATGGTAATTTGGGGAAAATTTCAATTTTTTTGAATTTTAATGTCTCTATTTAAAAAAATAATTATTAACATGTGTCCAATTTAACTTAATTTGAAGCAATAATTAATTAATTCATTAATTAAAACTTTTCCTTCGTCAAATTTCGTATTAAATCATTTAAAATTATATTTTTAGGGTTTGGCTTCTCTTTTTGTTCACGTTTTACAAAATAATTCAATTGAAATTTATTAATAATAATAAAAAAAAAGTGAAACAAAGACTGTAACATTCAATTCAATTAGATTGTAAAGCTTTTCCCTTTTATCAGTTATCATTAATTTTTTAATCTTATTAAAAGCTTTTCATTGTAAAAGTTAATTAATCGCTGTATCATTGAATTTCTTTTTCTCTTTTTTTTTGTTTCAATAATAGGTTAGTTTAGACATTGCCATTCTATGTCAAGTGTGGATGTATCGTAATAACGTACCACGGGTATTTAATGGTCATGGTGATTAGCAGTTTGCCCCCCGTGACAGTCAAAGAGAGGATCAGTTGAAACAAGATCCAGACGATGTTAAAATCTATAATAAAAATAATAGTCATAGTAGACGAAATTCCAGTAATAATCATAATTCTAGTAATAAATATCATAAAAATCATCATATAAACAATCAAAGTGTCCATCGTCATGATATCGGTACGAATTGTAATAGTCGGCCAGTTAGTCCAGTACCAGTATATGATGAATATATTACGCCAGGTGGAGTGTCTGTGATACGAAGTTTAACTAGTAATGAGAGAGTCAATGTTAGAAATGATAATGAGGAAAAAGATTTTTCCGGTAGTACAATTATACAAATATATAATTCCAAAGAATCGACTCCAGTTAGGATGAGAAGACGATCTGATAGTGGACACAGAAGACAATCAGGTGAGAATTTGATTGAATATGAAATTGAATTTTATAATAATTTTTTCGAATTATTTCAGTACCGAAACTCTGGTCAAAGAACAACTTTCAGTCAAGTGCTGATATGGATCGTCATTTAATTAGTGATCCCTCCCTAACATCTCTCGACACAGATCTCAGACGTCCAAATCATCTTACAACAACAGACAATTCCACCGACTATCTAAACGACATTTATTCACCTGTATCTGATTCTGTGACAACCACAGGTGGTCATCGTAATCACTTCTACTACCATCAAAATATGATTAAACCAAATTTAACATCAAATATGGACACAATTGTACTGTCACCGGGGGCTATTTTCAACAAGTCATCTAGTTCACCAAGTGGACTAATGCAACGTGCATCAACACACTTTTCCGATTCAACAAAAACCATCCTAATTCCATTGTCAAAGATATCGGATGAGTTTATGTATTCACTCGAGCATGTTTTATGACAACAACTTCCGGCCGTTACATGGCCCGTTATAGATAATGTTGAGGTTTATGTTACAACACCACCGTCATCATTGTCATCTCCAATGTCGCAACAACAACAACAACTACAGCTTCCATCACATCATCCAAATAAATTCAAATCTTCATCATCGGTAACATTAAATCCAGCATCAATTATGTCTTCAATTCAAGCACTTGAGCAGCAACATAATCAATTTAATCGAGAAATGATATCGGCTAGCACACAAACGGATATTTATCAACAAGAAAAATCAAATAATTGTATTGATTTGCGAAATGCTGACAGTTTTGGTGATGATCTTGCGTTTATTGACGAAAGTAGTGCTAGTACGAGCACAACTAGACCGAATAGCAATAGGAATAGCAAATTTGTTAATGAGCACACAATTTACATTACACAAGAGTGTCCAGAATATATTTTATAGCAATTAACGAACCAAATTATCGTAGTTGTTAAAAATATTTCACTTTTACTCTTGTTTTAATAAATGAATTTAATCATGGTTGCTATTTTTTTGTAAATTTAATGTATACATTATTAAAATTAACATTTAAGATTTTTTTTTTAATTTAAATCAAATTTTTTGTATAGTAGAGGACCATTTATTTGATTCGGAAAAAAATTAAATAAAAACAAAAAAATATACATTCCTTAATTAAATTAAGTCTAAGTTAAGTATACGTATAATTAATCAGCAATAAAATTAAAATAAATTTTTTATTTGATCAATTTTTTTTTTAATTAAGGAAAAATATATAAATTAAATTTATTCTAAAATACAAAAACAAAATTAAATCATCTTAGTCTTCGAGATAATTAAAATTATGTTAAAATATTACGTCAAAAACAAAAATTTAAATGAGATACAATTTAAAAAAAAAAATACTGTAGAAGAATGAGTTAATTGAGCCTTAGAAAAATCATACATATTATATCTAAATGTGAAAAAAAATATTAAAATTTAAATTTAAAACAAAAAAAATCGTATTACCTGAGTAGTAAAAAAAGGAACAAGATTTTAAAAAGTGATGTTAATTCGATTAAAGTTTTTAAAGATCATCATTGAATTTTATTAGTGTTCATTGGAAGTCTTATGACGAAAACAAATGATATTAGAAGATCTTTTTCAAAAGTCTAAGTGTGTTTCTGGTTTCTCTCATTCAGAATTATAAAATTAATATTAAAAAAAATCAAATTTATTGTAATGATAAGGATTTTATGACATCTAAGTATATAATTAATGATGGAATTAAAAATAGGGATGCGCTTTAGATTGAAAACTTTTGAGAGAATTCTTAATTAACTTTTTTATATTTTTTTCCTAACACTCTCACTCTCTCCCTCTTCATTTCTTCTCCACGACAAAATAAAGTTCTAGAAGTAACAACCTGGAAAAAGAAAAACTTTTGAATTCGAAACGCGACCAAAACAGAGCTAGACAAATTCGACGACCAGTTGATCAAGTCTCTGGCATTTTCTATCACCTTTAGGTATTCTTTTCTCCCTCTCTCTATCTCTTTTTATTTTTAATTTCATATTTCCCAGTTTCTTTTCTCTCAACACAATAAAAATCTACAGCGCATCCCTAATTTTATTTTATAAAAAAAATTAAAATATCATAAAAATAAACAATGAAACAAAATATTATACAAAAAAAAACATAAAATATAATGAATTGAAACACATATTCCTCGTAACAATATTACTAATATTAATTAATGGATTTAATTAATTAAAAACTTAACAATACATCATTCTCCTTCTACTCTTAATAATAATAAAAAGTTCTTGTAGTGATATTCCTCTAGTAACGTTGATTGATTGATTAATCGTATATTTACAAAATATAAATTATGAAAAGAAAAATTATACATTGAACGAGAGAGAGATAAAAAAAAATATGAGAAAAAAAATATATGAATGAATTAATAAAGATGATGAGATATTAAAAATACTATTATCGATAACTAATATTGTGTGTATTTTTTTTCCTTTTAATATTCAATTTCTTCATTTTTATTTACTACATGGCTTGAATAATCCAATCGAATATGATTACTTATCTCCTCGATTGCATTCAAAAAGTAATCAATTTGAGCTTTTGTGTGAGCAGCTGACAGACAAATTCGTAAGCGAGATGAGTAAATATCGATAGCAGGATACGCAACACCAACAGCTGCTATTTTGTATTTTTCTAGTAATGTTCTAAGGGTAACACTGAAATTTTAAAGGAAATTCAATGTAATTTAAAATTAAACTTATTTATTTGAGGAAAACTTACATCAATTTCGTACGGCAAAAAAATATCATCGGGACAATTGGTGAATCGTGATGTCCATACACTACAATCCCTAACTGTCCTAATTTCGATCTGAGATAGTTTGTATTTCGTTTTAGTTGCATTACTCGCCGTTGACCGTCTCCTGTCCCGTCCAAAAAAGATTTGAGTGTGTGCATGAATTTGGGGATCACTGCTAACGGAACTGGACTGCTGTAAAATGCACCTTGACTATTATTTCGAAGGAAATTGATTAACTTTCTTGATCCTGCTATGAAACCTCCAAATGAGGAAAAACCTTTGCTATACGTTCCCATCCAAATATCAATGTCATTTGGATCACAATTGAAATAATCTGTGACACCTCTTCCATTTTCGCCTACAGCTCCAATACTGTGTGCTTCATCAATGTACAAGTAAGCTTTATATTTCTTTTTTAATGATATAATTTCAGGTAAATTCACAATTGTACCCTCCATACTGAAAATCCCTTCAGTTACAATGAAAATTTTCTTCCATGACCCATCTCCATTGGGTTGCCCGTTACAAATTCCATCTTTTAGAACCTTTTCAAGACTCCTCATATCATTATGTTTAAATACTTTAACAGTTGCACCAGAATTCCTCAAACCAAGTATCATTGAAGCATGATTTTTCGCATCACTCGCTACTAAACAACCTTCATTTATAATTGAAGGCATATTCAATGTATTAGTAGCAAAACCCATTCCAAATGAAAGCACTGCTTCTGCTCCCAAAAATTGAGCAGTCAATTTTTCAAGTTTCACATGTAATTTTGTACGCCCCAGCTCGCGTAATGTGCTTGACGTGACAAGTCCATTTTCATAAAATGACTTTTCAGTTGCATCGATTGAAGGTCCTTCATTTTGTGATACACCCAAATAGTTAAATGATGCTAAATTGAGACAACGCATTGAATTCCCTGTGACTCTGTTAATTTTCTGATTAAAAATTCAAAAAGAAGACTGAAAATAAATAACTCACCTTGCTTTTTTTGTATTGAAGTCCATTTTGCGTTCAAGTACAATTGTCGAATCACATGGTAAATTTGTTGTTGGTCTCGCAAAAACGTCCCAAAATCTTGGATAAAAATGCGTTGGCACAAATCGATCAGCGAGATTGAATAATTCCGAATAGTCCTGAAACGAGAAATTGAAAATGTGTCAAAGTTTAAACACGCTCATTTGAAAAAAACTACTTTTCTGTGTTTTTGTACTGGAACTTTCACAATCGATAACTTTTCCTTAATCAGAGCTAGTACTACGGTCAAATGAATTGCCAAATACATGATACAAACTTGAATGAATGACGGTTTTTCATACCGAGCTGATTTTAGGTACTTTGCATAATGATCATTTACTTTCTTATTGTCAATAACTTTTCCATTTTTATATCGGTTACTACCGTTTTGTACCATTTTTTAAGCAAAATCTAAGTAATTTCATCCAATTTCAATGCGATTGTGCTTCAAACTGAGATACAAATCGTAAAATATTGAAATGATTTTTCTCATTGTTAAGAAGTACATTTTTTAATTAGTTTCAAGCTTTTCAAGTTATATTGCACCTCAAATGAAACAGATTAACTTAAAAATGTAAGCATTTTAATTGAATTCAGATAGATATTGATAAAAAAAAGCCGTTAGATGAAAGATAATGAGATGGAATTCTATTAAAGTGTTTAAGCGTTACACGTAATTATTATAATTATCAATGTATCATTGTTGCAATCGGCATGATTTATAAATTTAATAATAATTAACCA
This sequence comes from Culicoides sonorensis, assembly GCA_900002565.1. Taxonomy (NCBI): domain Eukaryota; kingdom Metazoa; phylum Arthropoda; class Insecta; order Diptera; family Ceratopogonidae; genus Culicoides; species Culicoides sonorensis. Next base: position 141,875 of record LN483673.1, on the reverse strand, counting down.
GGCGTCTCCATTAACTGAAGTTATGTTTGGTAGGATATCATCTTAGAATTCTACAATTTAGACGATTGCGTGAGTGGTAATTTTTTTCAAATAAAACGGATTAAAATAATGGTGGCAAATTTAATTTTAATGGAATTTTAACTTTTTTAACAAAATATTTAAGTAATTCGCAACAATGTTGCAAAACAATTGCTTTCATGATTTCCCACGATTTTTAAGAATTTATGACATGTTAATTAAATGTTTGCAAACTAAGCGTATCGAATCTGAAATTTATTTTTAATTATAAAAAAATATCGTATTTAATAGCTAAAATCGATTAAATTTCATCATTCTATGAGCTTTAAACTTAAATTTAGGACAATTTTAATTATTTTCAACATGAATCAAATAAAAATTACACTTTTCAGGAATTTCAATGAAAATTTTATTATTTTAATCAATTTTAACATAACTTTTCCGATTTTTATCGCTCCATAACAATTCCCTCTCTAAATTCCTAAATGGCATTTCGAAGACCAAAGTCCACGGTATCGCACCAAGCAATGAAAATAAGTAAACTCCCAGTCCCATGATGAAGAAATGAAACTCATGGAAATACACAGGCGTTTGTTGCTGCTTACTTATCAACAAAATAAGGGTGTAATGAATCAGAATAACACCATAACTAAGTTTTGCTCCAATTTGCCAAAATGGATATGATAGAAACGAATTGAGACCACTTCCGTACTTGTGATGACAAGCGTACACAACCCAGGCCATTGCTGTTGACCAAATTATTCGATATGTTGGAATCATTATAGACGAATATGTAACTGATTTAAAAATTCCAGGCGGAAAATCCATTGGACAGATAATGGAAATGAGAGAAATTGTTGCAACGATCCATAAAAGTGTGACTTGAATCTGAGAATGAAGGATTAATTTATTAAAATTTAATATTAAACGAAATTCAATGTAATTTTTACCTTTGAAAGTAGTTTTTCTTTGATATTTCTATGTTCGAAAAGTAAAAATCCTGCTATCACTCCTATGAACCATGGTCCTGATCGCACAATAAGTGGATAGTAAATTTTACGCATATAATCAACTTGCATTGAAATGGCATGTTGTGCCGTAAAGTTGTATAATATCACAGTTTGGTATGTTTTTACGATTGTTATGAGGATGATAATTAAAATTATTGGAATAAATGTGTATCCAAACATCAGAAGGGGAAGCAAAATAAGTGGTGACATTAAATACAATTTCATATCAGCATCAATTGTCCATCCTTGTGGGAGACACTGCAAAAAAAAAAGTTAAAATCCAAAAATATTCTTAAAAACTGACTCACCGAATCAAAATAATCTCCCGTATCAAGGTAAGTCAACGTCTTAATCCATTTGCCATGACATCCCATATTAAAATTAACATTATTTTCATTGAAAATCGGTCCAGGTCGCATATCATGCACCAAAGTATAAAAAATCAGAGCAGCAAGATATGATGGTGTCAGCCGAACATATCGATGCAAATAATGTTCAATTAAATTAAAATTCTTCCAATTAAATTCATATTTTCGCATAAAATTGTATGTCAAACAAAGTCCACTCAACATAAAGCACGTATCAACTCCCATTTGACCCTGTTGTGCCATCATGAATAAAATGGATTTGCTGAACTTTAAAATTAAATTATTAATATTTGTTTCACATTAAAATTGAAATATACTCACCTTGAGTGCATCATCCGGACTATCAAGATATTTTGCAAAGAAATAGATGATTTCAGTATTGATATGCAATAAAACGATTGAAAACACAGTTATTGTTCGTATTCCATCAATGCAAGAAATTGTTTCAGCCTCAGTAGTCAAATTTTCTTTCATCAACTCACAGAAATTTCGCTTCAATGAAAATGATGTTAATAATTTACTTATCTTATGTTTCCTTTTTGTGTGTGTTATGTAGCTATCGTAGGTTGTGCTGATCAAGGTAATTAAAAGTAAGATAACGATGCCGATGATTGAAATGCATTTCAAATTTTTATTATTATAATTATTCAATTGTTGATCTGAATATTTGATTGTGATGTTTGGCACTGTGATTAACAATGGATTGTTCGTGTTATTGGCTTGAAGTTGAGTGCCTGTGAATGAAATTAAGAGAAAAAATATTGAAATGTGATTCAAATTTGGCAAGGCTAATATAAAATTCATTAATTTCTGATTTCATCGTTATTGGCATATGAGCCAATGCGCTAAGAACGGTTATAGATGGGCTGCTCGTTTAAATTATTCACAAAGTTCAATAGCCTTTATCTTAAGTTTCTTCACGACCTATCCCAAAGTAATCAAAAATTGTTAATTTCAAATAAAATTACTCACAAAAATCGACGGAACTTCCATTTAGACCTAAAACTGCCGTTAAAATAACAAAAATCACACTTTTCATCATTTTGTTTCACAATCTTCTATTATTTTCTATGGAACAATTTAGAATCGAACTGATAATCAATAAAAAAACAAGTCTACCATTGATGATTTTATGAATAACACTAAATTTCATTAAAAAATTACAAAAGGCCTGAATTAACTCGATAATTACTTAACCATACACGAAAAAATAAATCAAAGAACATCATATGAACCTAACGCATCTCATCTTACACAAAGTAAGAAATGGTTTTGATGCAGTTTCTGTTTAATTTGAAGAAAATTGAGCATATGTCCATCGTTTTAGTGTCCGTCCGTCCATAACGTGAAATTCAATTTTACAAAACATTGATATTCAATTAAAACGTGGATTCATTCACTACAAATGCGCTTATGCACATGATTCACAATTACGTTTCAAACTTCCCAAGTAAAATTACATTTGCAAATATTTACCCACAAAAAAAATTTCCATTGAATTGAATAAAATTCAAATAAAACGTGAATATTTCAATTCATTCAATTTAACATAATTATAAAATAATTTAATACAAGATAATAATTGATGATAATGAGCGTGGGAGATTTTATTTATTTATTCTAATAATAAAAGTTAGTGTTTATTTTGAAGGGAAACTGTTAAGGTGGTTTGTTGTATTTTTTTTTGTTAAATTGACGTGAAAGAAAAATAAAAGGAAATGGTTTTTTGGTCAGATCGTTTTTGGTTGCCATCTAATTTGACGTGGGACGATTTAAATAAGAGCAATGTAAATTATTCTCAAGCATGGCAAACACTTATTCCAATCCCATTAGGAATTTTCCTTCTTTTCGTGAGATACGTCATTGAAAAAAATGTTTTTGCTCCATTAGGAAAATTACTTGGAATTAAGGATGAGAGACCAGATCGACCTTCTTATATAGAGGCGTTGGAAAGGCAATACAATAAAAATCGACGTCTCCATGTCGGAATGTCACTCAAATTATCGAAACAAACTGATATGAGTGAAAATGAAATTGAAAGATGGTGGTTACAAAGACGTGCCCAGGACAAACCAACCATTTTAGGGAAATTTTCTGAAACTAGCTTCAAAGGACTTTGTTATACAATCAATTTTTATTTTGGACTTTACACGATATGGAATAAAACTTACTTATGGAATACAAGCGAATGGTGGCGTGATTTTCCACACCATTCATTAGATTCAGATTTGCATCTTCTATACTTTATGGTTTTAACATTTTACTGGAGTTTACTTTTTGCTCACTTTACCGAGCCTCGTAGACTGGATTTTTATCAAATGTTGCTGCATCACGTTCTGACGATAAGTTTAATCAATATAACATTTATCGCAAATTATCACAAATTGTTTCATTTCGTTATCGTTTTACATGATGTTGTGGAATATTTATTGCATGTAAGTGATTTATGGATAAATTTTACAGGAAGTTTTCATAATTTTTCAATGAATTTAGATCATAAAGGCATTAAAATACGCAAAATTTGAGAGATCTGCAACAGTTCTTTACATAATTTTTGTTATTTTATGGACGCCGACACGTTTATACATCTGTCCTACCTATGTTTTATATCCCTTGATATTTGAGGCACCAAAGTATTTTGTAATATCCCAAATTCATCGTATTTTGATTGGTTTATTCATAATTTTGCAAGGATTACATATTTTTTGGACATATTTAATTTATAAGGTTCTGATTGTAGCCATCAAAGGAAATTCGATTGAGGTAAATATCAATGTTTAATTTTAACGTGAATCCTATAATGTTTTTTTTCTTTCAGGAAGCGGAAGATATCAGATCTGATGATGAAGATGAGACACCTGATGATAAAATGGAAAAAATGGATTAATTTAAATTTTTTGTCACCCTTTCAAGAGATGAAAGATCAACCCTTAAGGGAAGTCATTTCAAGTCTTTTTAATATCTATGAAATTAAATTCAAAAAAAATAAATTAATTTGTACATATTTTAAACACTTTATTGTCAATAAACGTTTTTAAAATGAAGGAGGCGCCTGGTTCCTTGATTTCACTTAAGCATGCCAAACACACTCAGCTTTGCCTCTGAAACAATCTTCAGTGTAGTGTGTTAATTGCTGTTTTTTGATTTCCGCGTCCCACTCTGCATCATTCAAACATTCAACACCTTCAACTTCTCCCAAACTAAAGTTATGATGCTTCTTTTTATTGAGATGTTTCAAGACTTTTACATTTTTACTCTTCAAAAATTCAATTATTTGTGTCAATCTACTGCATTTAAATTGATTATCTCTTATCAAAATCGATTTCAGGTTTGGTGTTTCACTCAAAATACCTTCAATATCCAAGTCAAACAAATCATTTGAAGCAAGTGTCAATTTATTTAAATTGGTTAATCCTTTAAAACTCTTTGCCGATAGAACTCTTATGTTCAAATTGACTAATTGTAATGTGGTCAATTCATGTAAATCAGTTAAATCTACATCAAAAGTAGCCAAATTTCCGTTCCATATGTCAATTGACTTCAATTTAGTTAATCCTTTGAATGTATTTGGGGGGAGATATGTGAAAGAGTCACTCAATTCAATGGATGTCAATTCATTGCAATTCACAAAAGCATTCTCATCGATTCCAGTGTAACCTTTATTGTTTCCAATAAACTCCTTTAGATTAGGGCGTTCAGTACACACATCTTTCAATGTTTTGGGTCCAGGTACCGCGTAAGATCCTGCAATGCTAAAGAAGATGAATAGAAGAAAAAGTTTATAGTTCATGATTGAATTTTTGCACGTATTGACAATTTGAATCCAGAATTTCGACTGAATTCAAATTCAAATACTTCGAATTTTATATAAATAGATAACAGTTTATTATGTAATTATTTTTATTTTTTTGTTTTGATAACAGTTGAAATTAAAAGTCTCAAAAAATACAGGTAAGGTTATCAAGTCATTCAGGTCACACTCGTGTTCAATTGCAACATGATACGTGAAATTTGTGTTCCGAACATCCAATTAAATTACAAAAGATTTCGCAATAAAAAAGTTCTCCCACTCTAATGCAATACAAATTTGTAACCACGGAGATTTGATCCTTTTTACGCAAAATCCAACTCTTCAATCTAACACACCAACAAAATATTCCGTACACACTTTAAAACTGAGCAGTAAAATTCCGGTAAAAGTTTTCTCTTTTCATAACTCACATACACGGAAACTTTTTTTTCCCATCTCAATGTAAAAATAAAAAGGTGGCCTGGAAAAAACAACAAATTAAAGAAATATTTTTCCTTTTTCTCTATTCATTGTATGTGAGACATAGGCGTTTAATGATAACAAAAGTAGACAGATCAAATGTTTGCTCTATTAAAAATGGTTCGTAAAAGGAATTGAATAAATGTGGGAAGGTAGAGCTTCCATTGAATATGAATTGTTGTTGTTGATTTTTTTTGTCAATCATTGAATAAAAGAAGAGAAAAAAAGTTAAAAACCACATTAACTTCCATTAAGTATTTTGGATGAATAAACATCACTCGGACATGGATTACAATGCAAACTGGAAACTGATAATATGAAAATTTCAAGGTTCATATAAATACCGGCTCGAGAGGTTTTGATTTCCCAAAAGGGATTAACTTCCATTGATATATGAAAATTGATTTCAAGTATGCAGTTTGTTTTGTCACGACGTACGCAAATTCAACCATAAACGATCTAATTTTTTTTTGTGTTTGAATATCACTTACTGTATACATACAAAACTTGATCTGAGCCAGAAAATGCAATAAATTAATTATTTTTATTATTGTTTTCTTTGAAAACATTTCAGATTCGATTGTTTATTTGTGGAATTTGTGCTATTTAAAATTTTATTATGATTATTTTTACACATTTCATATTGATTGAAGGAAATTGAGTACTTTGTGCAAGCATTAAATGACTGTTTGACATATTCCATTAAAAATTTTACATTCCACAAAATATTTCCTTACAAATTTATACACAGACTCTGTAAATGCGCTTTTACATATCTTTTACGGTTACTTTTCAATATTTTTACATTTTAATTCATTTTTAAATGTATGTTTCAAATGACCTGTATCCGTTAAATTTAATGATCTTTTCTTGGAATTCTTCCTTATTACATCCCTCAACACATTCTAAAGACCAAATTTCCATCCACCAACACATTAAAAACTTTTACAGAAAATTCACCACGCAAACTCTCACTCACACACACATAAATGGAAAATTTTTCATGCACAGACTATCAACAGAAAACAGTCTACAGTAATATTTTAGTTGAGAATTGAACTTGGCGGTGTCTAAATCGTTTGTTCTATCGTATACTTTACATATTATATATAAAATAATTATACACTCATCATAGAAAATTTCACACACAATTTTCAAACGTGTACAATTTTTGTATACCTTTATCACAAAACATTTTCTGTATGTGTGTATAAGTTTGTGCGCGCATCTATAATTCTTTATTTGTTTGATTTTTCTTCTTTTTTTTCCCTTGTATACATTTCATTGTATTGGCACTGTCTATACATGTGTGGAAAACTGATGTTATAATAAAAAGGAAAAATAAAATAAAATAAATCGAAATCTTATAGATTTCACTTTACATTAACTTTACATACATAATAAATATATTACAATTTTTTTTTTATTTCAAGTAATGTAAGACGAAAATCTATAATTTTTTTTTCTTTTTACATTATTTACACAATTTAAACATACTTGAATGAAACCTTATGTTCCGCATATTTGTATTAAATATACAAAAAATCAAATAAAATATCAGATCAAAAAAAAAACATAGAGCGATATAAAATTTTCATTTTTTCATAACAGAAAAAAAAGAATTTAGTGAAAAAATTGAATGAAAATTCAAAAAATGATCTGAAAATGTGTTGAAAATTGATAACAATTTATGAAAATTCATCAATAAAAGATTTTCCCTGCCATTTTCCATTCATATACATTTTTTTTATCAATTTAATGTAATTTTTTCAGCTCATCTGCTCAGTTCAAGTTATTTAGATAAAAAAAATACAATACAATATTATAATTAATTGAATTATGTTGTCTGTCACAACTGTGATAACACAATCAAATAAGTGAAAAAAAATAAAATTAAACAAAAAAAGTTATTGAATGAAATAATAATTAAATAAAAATAATAATAATTAAATTGATGAAAGAAGAGAGAAAAAAAATACAGATTAATTTTAATGATCAAGAAAAATAATGATTGAAGTGTATTATAATTTGAAAGAACATAAGAGAAAATTCAACATAATTAATGAAAATTGATAAGAAATCGATTTAAAATGGTAAAGAAAATTACATTGAAAGGTGAGTTACAAAGAATTCTTATATTAAAGGAGGTTTTTGTGAATGAGTGTGAAGATTTAACCGGTGAAATTTTGAATTTAATCGCATTTTAGCGGAAATCGTTTCTTAAAATGAACTCCGCACGATTAAACCATTTTGAGTTTGATTCTCCAGCGTGAAATTTTACCACCATACATTTTTGACAAGACCGGCACTATCTTAACAGCATTTTAGCAATGAAAATTGGTTCATCAGACTCACCCAAAATTATTCCAGTCAATTTCAACCTGAAATGAATAAAAATTGAAGCAAACATTTTAAGGACATTAAGTAAATTTTTTTTCAAAAGGTTTCACAATGAAAAGTAAAAAAAATTACCTTCAAAATACCGGAAACTCCTTTGTTAGGCCTTTTTCTATTATCAAATTCTCATATTTTCAATGCATTTCATTTCATCAAGTAATTTCTAGGAAAAGATTTCTTTTAGAAAAAATTAAAGCAAAATCTTTGAATACGATTTAATAACATTTGAATAATTCAGAAATTCAAACAAACTTCAATTCCAAACAAAAAATAAAAAAAAAAGAAAACGTTTATTTATTCCATTTTATGTTAATTCCTTATATCGTTATATTTCATCTCATCTTGCTTCCAAGTTTTAATGGCAAAACGACATGAATTTTAAGTGGAGTCAAGTTGAATTGACTGATATTATTAGTAAAAATTCCTTATACATTTTTTTTCCTCCTTCTTCAGTTATGTATATAAGAGAGATAGATGACGACGCGGCGACAACCAGGGAAATGTATGATAAATACAAAAATTAAACCTTTTTCAATGATATTTTCATGTATTTGAATATACGACCAAGTTTGGTGTAAAAATGTCATAAATTATCATGTTTAACCTAAATTTGTATGTTGTTTAAAAGAAGCAAAAAAAAAAGTTTATTTATTTAAATATTTTCTTGTATGAAATTAAACATTTTTTTTTTAAATGAATGAAAATGTGAGTGGAATACAAGACCAAAACACATATGTGTGAGTGTTTTTTTTCTGTGTATGAAAATTAAGAATTTATTCAAATTGGTCCTAAATTAATGATGTGGAACGCTTCAAAACGAATAAAAACTTCCTGATTGAATATAAATTTGGCATAAAAATTTGAAAATGAGTTCAAGGAGACTGTGATGTGTGACATGATTTGACACATGAGTAGGACCAAACCTCGATTTTTATTTGAATGTTTCATTACAAAGGTGTGGTAAAATGTTATGAGCAAAAAATGGGGAATTAGAGTGTGAATTTAAACTTTTTTATTTGAAACACGTGAAAAATTTATGTAAATTAAAGTTCATAACAGTAATTAGGCTGAAAAACACTCAAAGATGAAACATGTTGAGGAAAAAGGTCAAGGTTTGTATTTAATGGAGACGTCTGGTCATTTATAATTGTGTAAAAGAAAAACGCCAGGCTTTTTATAGCTTTGAAGTGATTACACCGAGTGAATTGAAATTATTTTTCATTTCCACAATGGAAATTCTGGTAATTTAAAATTTTATAATGGAAACGCCTGGTGATTTACATTGAATTGAAAAATATTCCAACTTTACTTAAAGATTTCACACTTGTCTATCATCCTAATCTCCATCATCATACGAATAAGCAAAAAGTAAACAATTAAATAACCATTAAGAGCGCCACATGTTTTTCTTCTCTTCTTCCATCTCTTGTTAACTAAACAAACTTTCAATTTTCTGTTAAAAGACACATTTTATTGTGTTTTTGCCCAAACAAACACCAACTGAGAACAAAGCTTTTATAATTAAACTATCTTAAAATTGGCCTTGTTCTGTTTCTCTTCAAACAAACACAACAACAACATGCATAATCACAATGGAACATCGGCTATTATTGTCTGACAATAACAACAAGCATGTTTATTAAAATTGTATTTAAGTTTTAACACACAGAAACTTTCCTGAAATATTTCCTGAACCAAAATAAATTTACAATTTTAAGACAATATAAAGCTGTGTGTGAAATTTATAATAAACAACAACATCAAGACAAATAAATTTGTTTGTGTATTTTACAGGAAAGGTGCAAAACGTATATTTTCAAAATATATTAATCAAAAGACATAGAACCAATTTTCATTGTGACTTATATTGTAAAATAATACACACAAAATATTCCATATTATAAAATTAAAGTCTCAGACAATCAACAATATGGCTATTAGTAGCACAATCTTCCTCTCTTCCTCCCTTTTTAACAGACTACATGTACAAAAAAGTTGAACCCTTTTATTTTGACAGTATGTATGTGAGTGTGTGTTGCGCTTTATTTTCAATTTTGAACCGAAACAATACATTTTATATTGCTTTTATGATAATGTTATAATAAATAGCAACAGCTCGAGTTCAAACACATACATAAAATGTCCCAAATATTGTGTGTATGTGGTCTTGTATTTTCATTTAAAATTTTTTGTGTGTGTTCCTCTTTTTGAATAAATATCGTTTTAATATATCTAGTTTCTGTTATTATGATCATTATTTTGGATATTAAAAATACTTTTTCCCTTTAAATGTATAAATTTCATTCTTTAATAGCTGTCTCCTTTAAAATAACTGGGTAAATGTGTCTCTTGGTCTATAACAGACTGGCTTAAAATTGAATAATTTTAATGAAAATGTAACTTTTTAAAGAAAATTTAATTACATTTAACGAAAATTTAAAGCTAATATGTCCGATGTGTGTATTAATGGCCAAATTTTGAGTCGAATCATGCATTTTTTGCCCATTTTTCATATGAAAGGTTCCCGAAGATGGTCTCGACTTCATGCTAAATCCATAAACTTTGTGATTTAAAAAAAATTAGATTAAAATTTCATTGACCTTGATCCTTGAGACACACATTTCAAAGACAGACATCGATCTGGTCCTATCATCGCATTTTCCCATTAAAATACCCTTAAGCCCCCATACACTTGTAAAATAATTTGACATTGAGGTATATTATAATGGTTTTTTCCCTCATAAAATATATAATAATAAGTACAAGAACACCCTTTTTTCAAATTAATGTAAAATTTATAATAAAAGAGACTTGAGTGCTTTTATGGTGTAAATCGTTTGTAATTGAATTTTCACTTTATATTCAGAGTGTATCGATGTACAATTTTATCGCTAGTCTTGTTTTCAAAGCTATTATACGTGAATTTTATATTGTTTTTTTTTTTGCTGTTGAAAGCACTCTTGTAATAATTTAATGCATTTATGCATTTAATATACAATTTTTTTTACGAAATACAATTATCTGTGTCATGATGTCACAATTTAAATTGAAATTAATTTGAAATTGAAGCAGAAACATTTTTTAAATGAAACACGTAGAAAAATACAAGAAATTTTTTATGTAAAGGTCATTTCAAGACTTTTTTCACTTTAATTTCCTGTAAAAACTTTTTTCAATGCACTTTTTTTTATTGTTTTTGTGAACAAACAATTTCATTCTTTTACCCGACAACTTTTTAAATTGTTATGACAGTTATTATCACAAAATAATAAAAGAAATCCATTTTACTGTTTTATTTCCCTGTTTATCAAGTTATAAAATGAGAGAAAATTTCAATCACATATTGCATTGCAATGCACTTTTTCCCATAAGACTTCTTTTTCTCGTTACATTTTATTTTACATTTTCACTGTATATGATGCATTGTGAACAGAAATTGACGTCAAACCTGTTTTTTATTTTTATTTTATTTTTTTAAAATGAGGGAAAATGAAGTGCAAATTATCTGTAAAGATACAGAGATGCATTATCAGGAGAGATTACATTGCAAAGTTAGTTATTATAGTGAATAAATAGAGATCATAGAATATTAAGTTAAGAGGTTTATTGATGCAATTTTATGTTTATGCAAAGTGAGTGAGAGCGATGTTAGATGAGATGAGAAGATAATAAATCACAAGTAATAATGCATGATGTGATGATGTATCAAATAAATTAGATTGGTGATTTATTGATTGATATGCTTAAGATGTAAAGATTAGCAGTTCAAAGGAAATTGAAAGTTTAATGGAAAAATGAACTGAAATTTTACTGATTTTTAAAGGAAGAGAGGATTAAACTTGACTTATAGCTCTCAAGGCTCAACTAGATCCGTTTTTATTAAGACAGAATAGAAAGAAAAAAAAGCAAAATGGAAACGCCTGGTTTTTTATTAAAGTTCAAAATTTGATAATGAGAACGCCTGGTTTTTTATTAAATTTCAAAATTTGATAATGAGAACGTCTGGTTTTTTATTAAATTTCAAAATTTGATAATGAGAACGCCTGGTTTTTTATTAAATTTCAAAATTTGATAATGAGAACGCCTGGTTTTTTTATTAAATTTCAAAATCTGATAATGAGAACGCCTGGTATTTGCTTAAGAATTTTAAATTTTATAATGAAAACGCCTGGTTGTTTAAAAAAATCAGTTTTTAATAAAAATGTTCAGTATTTCAATTAATTATTCAGTTTTTTTGTAAGTGATAATTTGAAACCAATATCTTTTAATTTCAAATTCATGAAATAACCCATAATAAAAAATTTATGGAAAAGTAAATTTAAACAGTAAATTACAAAAAAAAAGTATCAAAACTTGTTTATAACACATAAAAAAAAACTCATGAATGATTGAAAAATTGATTTTTGATTTGTAATCGAATTGAAATGTCTTAGAAAAAAAAATTTCTGATGTTTATCGATAAAAGTATCAAGAATGAGAAATGTAAAAAAAGTGAAAAGTGTAAAAGAAGTGAGATTAACGGTCCTTTTCCTTTCTCTTTTTTCATAATACAAGTGACAACGATAAAACCATTAACAACCAATTTTTCTTCTCATTTTCTTTTCATTGAAATGTCACTTATAACACAGAATTTCGGTATGCTATGGAGTTGTATTAAATGAACGTGACTTTAGCTCAATTTTAAATCATACTTTAAGCGTGTGGATTTATAAATTGTGAAATGCGATTTTGAGCTATGATTGGCGTCGGTTTCATTGAAAATAAAAAAAATCTAAGTAAATGTGAGCCATCAAATCAAAGGAAAAGGTGAAAATGCGCTTAAATTGAACATTCGTTGTAAAATTATCTCCATTTTCGCTTATGAAATGTAACGTGTAAGTAATGGAACATTTTAAATGTGCTTCAATGTTGAGTGATTCAGGTTGATCATTATCATGACTTTAAGACAGTTTTCTCTTAATTTTTTTCCTGTCAAAAGATCTTGATACTAAAATTTGATACAATTTCACCGCAAATTCCCTACACCTGTGTCCAATTTAATGAAAAATTACGAGGAAAATTCCATTTATTTAGTCATTGACCTTAAAAAAACTTTGGATCTGACATGTTCTGACCCTTTTTATTATTATTATTTTATTTTAATATTGAAATTACACTTTAAATATTTGCCCTTTTTCGTCTCACTCATATTAAACGAAAAAATAAAAAGGAAAACTAATAAATTTATCTTTCCTGTGTGTGTGTTTTTCTTTAAACATAAATGTGTGTATTTAAATGAATATGCTAATCACATACATACATATAAATAAAACACAACATCAAAAAAGATAGTTGTTGTAATAATAATAATAAACATGTTAAAAACAGTAAGATGTCATTTTATATGATGTTAGTTTTGATACAAACTATAGTGGTTACATTTTGTGGGTATTTATTAACAAGAGTAAGGAAAATTTCCTCATTTATATGACCCTCCTTTTTTTGACATCATAATAATAATCATAACACATTTAAATGTAAAATGAGACCAAGATTTCCTTTTCACAGCAGCAAAAAAAAACAATTTCATTGTGTTTTGATTACATGAATGTTGAGACAATATAAAAATTTTAAAGGTATCATTTATGTTTTTTTTTTTCTATGTGATATTAAATTAAAATGCAGCGCAAGTGAACATCATTTGCATATAAATGTGTACACACACTTAAAAATGAAATGAAAAGCTCAGTCAGTGCTTTATAAGTAAATGATGTGTGTTAAAATTAAGGATGAAAAAGATAAAAGGGGTTGAAAAATAATGATGACTTTGACTCATTTAACATTAGAGTTGCAATTCAACTTGAGAATTGTATTGCTCTTTTGCATTTTTTTTTGTGTCATTTTATGAGGGAAGTTAAATTTAATGCGATTTGGAGACCGGTTTGTTATTTTATTGAAAGGAAAATTAATGAATCATAAATGGATTAGATTTTCCTATTCATAATCTTTGTCTTATGCAAGCGAAGAGTGAATAAAAATCATCGTTGTTATGATTATACAAATTTTTTTATTGTATTCTCACGTTTTATTTTGCACAAGCACAAAAATAACAAAAGATCTGATGAAATACAGCAAATGAGGAGCGTAGCACGGAAAATATAATACAAAAAATTGTGTCATGTATGTATAAAGAAGCAAAAAAAATAAAACTTGTGCAGTTTCTAGCATTGTTAAATAAAAGTAGACAATAACATTTTGATGATAATAAGAAGAGTTGCTTCTGTTGAGTGCTTTACACAATAAAAATATATAAGAATTGTGAAGGACTGGAATATAAAAAGTAGCTTAAGGGATGTCGCTTTTTATTTTAAATTCAATCAAGAACGTTGAATGAGAAAACAGAGAAAAATTGTATTTAATGGTGTGCATAAGTGCATTTTGAAATGAGAGAAGAGAAAAATTTGATGGCTTTCTCGCAATTTGTATTTTTTTCATTGACTTCTCTCAGACAAACCATCGAAATGTTTTCAAAAGAGCCTTTTTCTTAGGAATCCATTTAAAACTGCTTAAAGGAATTGAAGTACGCACGTCTTACTACGATAATACCTGACAATTTTAACCGCTTACTTTTATTTATTCACTTTTTTCCTTCTTTATTCCAACATTACGTCTTATTATTATTTGTTTGAAGCAATTTTTAAATTCCTCTAATGTTATTTTTTATTTAAATTATTTCCTATTATTTTTATTCAAATAAAACTATTAAAGTTTTTTCATACATAACAGAAAAATGAAAACAAAAATTCAAATTCAAATTTCCACAATAAATGTAATAAAATTCATATAAGTGGAACATAAACATCAAGCATGAAATTATACAACAAGATAAAATTTATCCTCATCTTCATATTTATTACATTTATTTATGACAGTGTTGTACACGCAAAACCAAACTGTGCAAAGACCTCAAATACGAAAAAAAAATGATATTATTATAATTGGTATACATGTACATTTTATTATTATATGTGATGGGATAACCTTTGATATTACTTATATAAGGAAAAAAAAAATTATAGAACAAGTTTTATTTCCTGATGTGTGATGTGATGATGTCTGTTCAATATAATACGCCTATGCACACAAAAAATTTATATGTATTAAACTTTATTATTATCACAGTTTTGTACTTTTTTTTTACTTTCATCCATGTATGACATTGCCTTATATCATCAATTTATACATGTTTATCAAACACACATCGAACATAGGAAAGCTATTAATATACGATTTTATTGATTTCTTCTCCTATTTATTATCGTTCTTTTTTTTTGCTCAGTACAAAATCTAACATAACATAACAGAGACAGATATGAATAGAGGTCGAATAAATGTGCGTGTGCTCTTATCATATTAAATGTGTATGTTGTTGTACATTTATAAGCTAATGTATGTCCTAAAATGAAAATGAAAAAAAAATGAAACACTTAAGGGGTATAAATAATACAAAAGATATACAAATAATAATAAAAGAATAATCGCCATTGGAACCTCTCTCACTTTTTCTCTCCTTATTAAACGTAGATTTTAAGATGTAATTTTATATTCAATATTACATTTACCGTTTTTTTTTTGTTTTTATCATCATCATCATCATCATTATATTAATAACATAACTGTGTGTATTTAGGATGAAGAAGGATCAAGAAAAAAAGTTATAGAAATCAAGTTATTAACTCTAAAAATGACCTTTTAATGAGATGAATGAATGTTTACTAAAAAGTTTTAAACAAGACATCGGTTTTAAAATAACATTTCATATGGAAATATAACTTTTTTGTATGAAAACTCTTAATTTTAATTTTCAGAGTACTTTACGCATTAAAAATAAGACATATTTGTAGAAGAAACTATGGGCCTCAGTTGCCATTTTAAGGGTCCAATTATGAACCTTCCAGATTCGAACTCTTTCTGCTTTACACATCAAATGATATTCAATTTATTTAAAAACTCTTTTTACTTTCCTTTATTTTTACTTACATTTAAGAGTTGACGCCTGGTACAAGTCAACATCTGTTAACTTTGAATTACATTTTAAAAATAAAATTTGTATAAACTCATACATAACATTTTGTACCACTTCCATCTAAATCCCATATGATATGAACATAAAACTTAGTTTACGTGTTCAATTTTTTATGAAGCGAGTGGAATTATAATACATTACCATGGAAAAAAAAGAGGGAAACCACTAAAATATTCTTAATTTTCCTTCATCACCGTCAAAAATGTTATTTTTACTTACATTTATCCTTCATAGAACAGTAAAGTTTTTTTTTTTGCTCTTCCAAAAGACACAACATGCATTGCATATCTAAATATTATTTGTTTGTTTATTAGAAGAATGAAGAGGAATATACACACAAAATAAAAGAACGGAGACGATGAGAATGATGATGATGATGATGTGAAGTGTTGACAATATATTGTTATGTTTTTACATTTGGTAAAGAGTCATCATCTAACATATTTACCAACCAACATAAAAAAAAACAACACTTAATATAGAGGAAAATGTAAAAAAGTGGGAAATATGATATATTTTGAAGCCTTTCCACATTTTGTGTGTGTGTTGCTATGTCGATTGTGAAAACTTTTGATTTTTTCATGTGTACGACCATGAAATGTGCGTGTAATGATTATATTAAAATAAAAAAAAGAGAAAAGAAGAAAGTAATCATAAAATTATGTAAAATTATATAATAAATGTTGGTTTGATTAGATTTGCAATTTACATTTTTCTTTTTTTCTGTCTTCTTGCAGATGTATCGCCCACGTTAATTTAAAAGAAAGGAAGAAATGTAATTCATCAAAAAAAAAACAAGAAATATTTTAATTCCAACTTCTTTGTCTTCAATATTGATATAAGGAAAATAATAATAACGACTCATTATTCAGAGAGATAATATTTATTATTCCGGTTGTTTCTACTCTCAACTCCTTACACTTTTTTACATGTGATATGGAAACTCAACTGTTGCATCATCTTTTTTTACCACAACAACAATCATCATCTAGAAGAAAACCAACATCATCATCATCATCGACAGTAGACATTGTAGAAAAAAATACTCAAAACCGTATTAAAAATGTTATTTGTAGTAGTAACAACTATCATAGGAAAGGATCTGTCACATTATATTCCTATCTATTTCTCTTCCTTTTTCACTCAACAATCTTTATTAAAACGATACAATCGCATGCACAGCAGCAACAACAACAACATGCATCATCGGTAGCATCACCATATCTGAATGTTGTAGCTGCTCAACAATGTGAATATAAAACTTTAGAGGAAATACCACCGGATCCAGTAAGTTAAATTATATTACATTTACAATTTTGTGGAGTTTATTTATCTTTCATTTTTTTTTTATTCTTTTCAAAAAAATATTAAATGATACGATTCATGGTGAGGTAGATCGTTAAGGGAAATCTGTACATTAATCTTTGATGAACTTACATCAAACACTCATTGATTCTCTCTCTACTGTATGTTTTGTGTCTCATGGAGTCCAGTTATTACCAAAACTTAATTGACCAGTATAAAATCTCATCTTTAAAGTTCAAACAATTTTTTTCTCTCTCATATATTGACATAACTTTATCGTATTTCACTTTGGTTATTACATAAGTATTTAAAAGTACTTATCTGTTGCGTGAATTCATCCCTTTTTCTATTTATGTTGCTACAATTTTATACCATGTTGTGTTTTAATACATATTACAATTTAGGCCAAAGATATAAAAAAGTACGAGTACCATATAAAACCAGGCTTTAATGCATCATTTATTCATTAACATCTTTATGTTATTTGTTGAATTTTTCGTACTTTTTCCATGTTAACTAAATTTAGTTTTGGTTTTTTTTTATTATCTCTCTGATTCAACCTCAGGAAATGGGTTGTAAATTGGATATTTTTTTTATTACATTATCAAGTTATAATTGAATTAGGAAAGTGAGTTAAAATTTGTAGAGGTTATAACCGCATTACAAGAGTCTAGTTTGAAGTGAGTTTAAATGATCAACATCCTGATTCTAAATAATCTGGGCTGGAATCTTTTTCGGAGATGTTGAATGTTGTGGACTCAATCGTTTGTTTGTTCAGGTTTTTGAGTCCGTTTGTTTAAAATGAAGCCATTTATTCACGGGAGCAAGAATTTTGAAGCCACATTGAAGCTACTTTTCGTTAAATGAAATTCAAATTTAACTTACCAAAATATCTCATGATTTTATTTAATGTCTTTAAAAATACCATTTACTGGAATCAGATGGCTTTAACAGATGAATGTTGTTACGTCCAACACACAAATGAACACACAAAATTTAATTTGTTTTAGTCTGTCTTCAATTCTTGTTTTTCCTTATCTCTGCATCGGTATCTTACATAAAACACAAATAACAATTGAATGATTTTCCTGAAAATATATAAGAAAAATGTCTGTTAATAATAAAGAATGGGAATCTAGATTAAAAAGATATCTTATATCCATGTATCGGTACAAAACGTTAAATTTTGTAAGTTATTTAGAACGTCTTTTTCTGTCATTTTATCTTCCCTCAAAGAAAAGTATGCTAGTGTGTATAAAATTAAATTAAATTGAAACTTTTACCTTTAAGAGAGAATCTCTGAATAATGGATTTTTATTTCTTTTAAACAAAATTGCATTTTTATGTGAATCATTATCTGATTTACTTGTTAGGATAAAAGAAGAAAATTAAAATTGGATATAGCGAAAAAAAAATTTGTATTAAATTTCTTTTCTCATTATATAACAATTGATCAGCTTTAAAAGGTACTCACTGTGTAAATATTTGTTCATCATTATTCTATGGGCTTTTCCATTTTTTTTTTTGGTATTTGTTTGTTTTCTGTTACGATTAGCAGTTTACTTTTCGTTGGATATTCGGTTTCATATTCATTATTACTCAGACAAGACATTGTCTCAGTTACAGTTAGAATTCATTTATTATTTAAAAATAATTTATTATGTAGGAAGATGAATTATCCAGTTTCATCTAAAGCTGTAACCATTTATCTAAATCATGTAATGTTATATTGAATTTCATCTTATAAAAGGATTTCTTTAGTTTTTTTTTCTTTTATACTTAATTACAACCTTTTACATAATGAAAATATTAAATTACTTAGTAATTTGATTCTTTTACATAAATTCTACTTTCACTTATGACTTACCTTCAATTTTTCTAGAATTACGATGTCACTGATATAACACTTGAAGCTGCCACAGATTTAGCTATAATGATGGCAAGAGCAAAATTGTCACATCATAATGCAACAATTGAAGCCAATAGACTTGCCAAAGAGACACTAATGAAGGATGATAATCTCTTAGCTGTAGCAATTGCTGCACCAACATTATCTGTAGCTGTAGTACAATTTAGGGATCAAATTTCACTTACACCACCTCCATCACCATCATCATCACAATCATCAATGTCATCGTTTCAGGCAAATCATACAGGAATTCCGATGTCAAATAAAAAGACTTATTTGAGTGCGTATTGGCGTGAACTTGGAGCTGCATGGAACCAATCAGATGGTGCACAATTTTGGGGAGTCCCATTTAGGGATTGTGGACCATTGCAAAATCGATGGTTGTGGCCATTTAGTGTTACTGTCGTAGAACATGGACAAAAGTAAGTTGCTTGTATGATGGTAAAAAATTGTAAGTTTTTTTTAAAATAAGAAAATATTTTATAGAGTTGTCACGACAGCATTCATAGCAGCCGATGTAGATGAGTGCAATGATGCATTAGAACCAATTTTCGGACGAAGGCACAGGTAAGAAAATTCACTTTGAAATTGCATTGAAAATTTTCATATTAGTATAATAAAAAAATTATTATTAATTTTTTCCAAATAAAAAAAAACAAACATTGCAGCTGTGATCGTGAAACCACATTTTGCTTGATGAATGACATGAACATATCGGCACCACGTGCAAATAAATATACGTGTATTTGTCGTGACCGATTTTATTTGCCCAACGAATCACTACAGGGTTTTACAAGTGCCCAAGTTGAGTCTGGTAACATGTCAACGTCATTTGGTTCATCGGGAATGAATGCAAATTTTTCATGTTTACCGTGTCCCGGTTCCTGTTTCTGTGATTCCACTGGTCAATGTTTATTCGGTGATGATTTAGATAGTTTTTCTATGGAAACATTATTAAAAGCGGTAATTGGTGTGGTACTTGGTTCATGTATGTTCTTTTGTGTGGTTTTAGCAATTGTTGTAGCGAGGCAACGTAAATGCAAAACTATTGCAACTGGCATGTGGACAGTGTTGGAAACAATTTTGTTAGGAATATTTTTACTATATTTAGCGGTTAGTTTTTGCCTTGTTTTTATTCAATTTAAATGTTACATTAATTTTTTCATCATAGGTTGCTCTTCATTTCCTGCCAGCATCAACAACACGCTGCCTTCTCGAACCATGGTTACGAGAATTGGGCTTTTGTATATGTTACGGTGCAATCGGTCTAAAGCTCTATCGATATCTCGTAGAATTTCGTACACGAAAAGCCCATCGTTGGGTTGTAAGAGATCTTGATCTGCTACGTTACTTGTGTGCCATGGTGATAGCTGTCCTTTGTTATCTTGCAGCTTTCACAGCATCATGCCTGGATTTTATAGATCAACATGGTGAACTTATATGGCATGTCGAATTAAAAGATGCACCAAATGTTACTGCAAATATGTGTCGACCATTCAAATGGGATTATGTCACAGAAGCCGGTGAAATGTTAATTCTAGTATTTGCATTGCAACTTGCATATGCAACACGAAATGCTGCCACACAATTTCGAGAACGGCAATTTTTGGTTGCATCAATTTTGATTGAATTTGTTACATCTACAATATTTTATGTTATCAGAGCATGGTATTTGATTGATTTTAGTCCAGGCACATTATTCTTAGCCCTATTTATAAGATCACAATTGACAAATACAATAACATTGGGATTATTATTTTTACCAAAATTATGGTATCAACAGAAACAGGTAAGAGTGAAATTATTTACCTTGTAATTGACTTGATGACTTTACATTTTAAATAAAGGGCCATCAGTCTGTTAGTGGACATCATAGTAGTGGTGTTGGAGGTACTTATGCCAACATTTGCATGGGGGATCCAGAGCTTGGAGATCTCACAATTGCTGAAATGAGTCCTGAAGACATTCGTGCTGAGTTAAAAAGGCAAAACATAGTTCAAAGTTTTTAAAATAACCATTTTAATCGTTTTTTCTTCGTTTTCCAGACTGTACACCCAATTAGAAGTACTGAAAAATAAAACGTTGCGACAAGATAACCCTCATATAAGTAAACGAAGAGGGGGAAGAAAAGTTGCACACCGAAGATTTTCATTACAGGTACATTTAAATTTCCCTTAATTAAACTTGAATTGTATCAAAACACGAGAGGGTTCAAATTATAATGGAAACGCCTGGTATTTTACTATTAAATTAAAAGCAATCAAAATTCAAATCTCTCGTGTAATGATACAAAGTATTTTCTCCAAATAAATGACTCATCATTAAACTTTCGTCCGTCATTATACTCAAATTAAAATTATTATATTTTACACTTTTTTTTGCTCTCATTATAAATCACTTCATTGGTATCTAAAATTTTTATCAATCCTGTTTTTTTTTGTCTCTCTCTCTTTCTCCTGAATAAAAAAATGAAATCAAACCAACCTCAATGTAAAAAATTACAAAAAATAAATTAACAAAACAAAAAATTTAAACCCCAATTCGACCTACAATTTGAAACATACACACACACATATAGAAAAAAGGGAGTCGTGACAAGGTAAATCAACTGATCAAATTATCAGAAATTTTTTTTATTCATAATATAAATTAATGTAATTTATTTTCTTCTGTTGTTACTCTTCATCCTACCTTCCACCTTTTATTTCACCTCTTAAAATTATTTATTATCACTTTTAAATGTGCAATTATCAAAAAAATTAAGCAATAAATTGTACCCTTTTGTATTCTGTATTATAATAATTATTATTAATAATATTAAGTAGAAAGCACACAATGTGTTTTGATGTACTTACTCTGACTCTTTCACTATCATCCTGTTTATTTTTCCTGAAATCCTTTTAGATTTCGCACATACCAAAAAAATATACCAAATATTTGAATGTACCAGGCACCTCCCTTATAGCAAAATTTTTGGTTTTATTAAATTGGTGATGTGATAAAACAAAATATTTTTTCCTTAAATTGAATCCCATCATCAAAAGAGAAAGTGTTTAAATAACCTTTTATGTATAAATGGTGATTAGATTACCAATCAAAATTAATGTTAATTATTATGAATGTTTCTGTCACTCCCTTTTATCCTTACCTCAATCTGTTTTTTTTACTTTTTTTTTTGATTTTGAAAAAAATGAAAACACTTTTTATACTGTATAATTAAATAGAAAAATTTATTATATTGTTTTATTTTATCATTAAACGTGTTTTTAATTTTCCTTTTTTTCACTCTCTTTCCCTCTGTGTCCTTATTGCGAAAGACAAAGGTTTATTTTCACATTTCAACAAGAAGTACTTTGTCTTTTAATGTGATGATTTTTTGATTTAATTTCTAATTCGAGCTTTTCTTTTTGTGAATTCGATCAAGAAATCACTCTATTAAAATAATCATTGAAAAAATAACGAATTCCATCATATTTAAAATTAAATTTTTAATCCTCATCCCACTTCAAGGCATTAAGTGCTAAGAGACATCGTCCACCACCATCAAGTGCCGACATGGAAGTTACCGAAGCAGAACCAAGTCGAACTCCCGAAGATTCAGTTTGCAGCATCGAAGGAGGCGAATTATCAGGTGTATCTGTCTCCAAATAGTCCACAGTTATATTTTAAGCTTCTCTCCATTCAGCATTCAACAAATCACAATTAACACAGAAAATCAAAGAAATTTAAAACCACCATACGTCATTCAATAGATTAATAAATAAAATAAAAGTAGACACTTTAGAGAGGCTTAAAATATTGATTGGAAAACAAAATCTTAATTAAAAATGTAACATTTTGATAACAGAAAAATAAATTAACATTGATTAAAATCGATTAAATTAAAAAAATATTAAATTGTAATTTAATATAAGTATTTAAATAAAATGAGAAGAATGAGCTTTTTCTGTAAAAAATTTTGTTAATATAATTGTGTTATCGCAAGGAAAATTGAATGAAAATAAAACGAGTGAAATCAAGATAAAGTAGAAAGTTAAATTTAAAAAAAAAAAATGTAGAAACAAATTTTCGATTAAATTTTTAGTGATTTATTAGAGAAAAAATACACAAAAACACATTCACACAGTAATTAAAATAAAAAAAGTACACGCAACTTAAGATAATATTAATATTAGAAACACACATAAATTGCGCAATCCAACCCACCATTTAATATTGTGTTGTAGTGTTAAAGTAAAGTAAAATTAATTAACATAACACATAAAAAAAAACGCAAGTTAAAAAAAATAAAATAATCAAAGAAAACAGATAATGAAAAAAGTAGATATTAAGGGATTATTAAATGTAAAATATGATGATAAGGAAAATCATGTAAAAAATTGTATTAAAATTGATTTTCAACTTCCATTTCATTGATATAATAAAAGGGAATTCCTTGCTTGAGATCCTGCTTTGATCCACGTGCTTTTTCTGCTTCAAATTATTTTTAACGCTTTTACATGTCACAATCTGATTTATGGAAATGAGATGAAGTTGAAACAAATTGGATTGTCATAGTCGAATCAGTTGAATGTTTTTAACTTAAGCCATTTTCTATTAAAAAGTTTCATTTCAAGCTTTTTCGAAATATGTAGCAAAGTAAACAAACTTATTTGATCCTCCAGGATTTCCGAGAACATAACAAATTCATAGTTTTATTTCAAAAAAGTCTGAAATTTTAATATCAAGCTCAAAAAACTCCAGTTTTGACTTTCACACCTCAAATTTTGTTTATGTGGAAACACTGATTGCAACCCTTCTTCAATTCTTACCCTATGACATCTAATTTGTGGATACATTATCAAACTCTTTACTAATTCACTTAAAACACGAATATTTTGCAACTGATATAAATTTGAAAAAAATAAATTAATACAATAAAAAATCAAAGCTTTCAAAGGAAAAGGAAAAATAGAAAAATAAAAACGTCCAATCCATTACATGAAAATAACTGAAAAAATCATAAAAATGTTAAATAATTGTTTAAAATTGAATTGAATACAAAATTGTAATAAAAAAAATAAAAAAGCTTTAATATTTATTATTTGTATTTGTATAAAAATTTACATTTACATTAAATTAACATTTACTTAAATTAGGAGAAATAAAGAAAAAAATTCATTTTTATTGTAAAATAAAAAAAAAATAAATAATTTAACATTAAATTTGTAGATAACCAAAAAATTTAGGAGATTTAATCCAAAACAACTATAAAAAATATGATATGATATAAATTTTATCGTTGAGAATCCTGAAATAACACATAACAATAATAAATAACGAAATCACTTTAGATAAAAAAAAACAATCATTTAAACACATTTTAATCTAACCTTAGTAAAATCCCATCATAAAAAATATATAAACCAAAGTAAAAATCCACCAAAAAATAAAAATAATTAATTTAAAAAATTACATAAATTTAATCACAAATCGTACAAATCTGAGAAAATCTGAGATATTCATGAAAAGTAAAATAATCGCACAAATTTCAGCTCAGGAGGACAGAAAAACAGTATCAAAAAAAAAAACAAAGAAGAACCAACAAAAAATTAACAAGAAATGCCAAATTTTCTAAGTTATTTTGAATCAGATTTGGAAAAAAGGATCCTGAATTATTATAATAATAACATAAAATTAATAAAAAAATGATGAAACAAATCAATACAATAAATATTGTTAAAATATAAAAAAAAACCCAATTGTTGTGAAAAATTAAATAAATAATTAACTTTAATTATTATATGATAACAAAATACCTTCGATAATGACACTGTTTATTTAATATTAATATAAACATTTAGATATCCTTTATGAAAATGAAAAAACCTACTAAAATGAGATCGTAGAGTTAATCAAAATAAAAAAAAAATAGAGAAAAAAGTTGTTTAATAATTATTAATTAATTACTAAAAAAAATTAATGAAATATGTATAAAAATAAAAAAAAAGAAATTGAAGGAAAATTGAATTTGATTCAATATAAAATTATAGAATAAAATGAAATATAAATAAAATTTTTGTCTTATTGCGTTTCGTAAGGTACCCTGTCATCCTTCAGTCAGTTTCTAAGATTTTCGCATTTTAATAACGGTCATTTTGCATTGACACAAAATTTGAATTTGTAAACATTGTGAAATCCAAATCATATGTGTTTGATGAAAGACGTTAATTTTTATTACCATGAGTCATCACTGTTTTATTTTTAAAAGGTAAATAAATACGACTTTGATTTGAATTCAAATTTCATGTCACATTTTAAAATAAAATCCATCTTTCATTAGACAGATTTTCCTTCCTAGAGATGGAAACGATTGCAGTTGAAATTTTTACTGATATAGGCAAAGGTTATATCACCGAAAAGGGCATTTGCTTTTTGAATGCATTCAATGGATTAGAGGAGAATGATTTTAAGAAAGCAATTTTTTTGCTGGAAAACATTGAAAGCATGTTAAAATTTGATCCAGACCAAAAATTAATTGACTTGATTAATGTGAAATATGAGAAATTTATCGATTATCATCGTAATTGGAAATCTCTTGATGATTTGACTAAAAAAAAGTTTGCTGAAGAGTTGTTGTTTGGTGATAAGAGTATTGAAAATCTCATACGACGCTTTGTTAACAAAGCATACGAACAAGGTGGATACGTTGACCAGACTATTCGAAGTATCATTAAAAATATTGTAGATGAGAAAGAAAAAAAGATGGTTGTTCCTATGATACCGACAGGAGATCCATATGAAGCTGGCCTTCAAACATACGAGCATTGTGAAAACATGAAGAAATGGCGAAAAGAAACATTAATTAAAGAATGTGAAAAGGCAGTTCCAAAATTTAATGAATTTTATCAAAAGTTATTGAGTGTAGAATATAAAGCTACAACCCTGATTTTATTTGGCTATGTAATACTCTTATCAAAAAGCTCAAAATTCTCCAAGCTTCAAAATACAAGTCCCAAAAAAATTATTAAAAAAATGAAGGAAATGACCGATAGTGACAAAGGGTTTAAATTTCGTACAGAAATCGAAATGGCTTTGGAACAGCACGAAGATAGACTCTACTCATTAAAAGAAAAGATGAATCCTCACAGAAAAACGCTAGACCCTTATGATGATCCAATTGGAGATCAAGGAGTTGAAGTAGAGAAACCTGGTCTTTGCATCATTTTATAACGAACACTCGAATTTCAGGCTAACGATTTATTTTTATGTTTCAATTAAAACTACGTCAATAAAAAAATAAAATATAATTCTCTCCAGTTTTTGGTTTTTAACTGCTTGAATCATCTTTCAAAAAATTCAAAACTAATTCAAGAAATTCATTTGGTTTTTGTGAGTGCACCCAATGTCCAGCTCCCTGCACATAAGTTAATTCAGAGTTTGGAAACAGCTTTTGTATCTTAGGCCAGTCCTCTTTTTTAATGTAATCACTTTTCTCGCCTCCAATGAACAACGTCTTGCCATTATATTGCATACCATCAACATTCGGGAAATTCATTATGCTCGTTTCAAAATTTTGTTCTAACGCTTCAATGTTAATGCGCCACCTGAAACTACCATCTGAATCTTCCTTCATTAAATTCGTTATAAGGAAATCCCGCAACGATTTTTCAGATATAATTTCACTCAATTGCTCATCCGCATATTTCCTGCCTTGATGAATCGTTTGATCTGATGGTATTTGAATTGCTTTCATCGCTTCCAAAAATAACGGGATATCTGTTTGACTTGTGCCAAGTGTAAGGCCTGGAACTGGAGTGATATCGACTACAATGAGTTTCTCCACTAAGTGAGGCTGAAATGTTAAATTGATTAATTTAATATTAAAAATGAAAAATTACATTAGATTACATATTTTAAGGCAACATAAGCCATACAACGACCACCCATACTGTGACCCATCAAAATGGCACTGTCCACATTTAAGGTAGATAACAATTCAACGATATCAGCTGCCATAAGTTCATATGAGTGAGTTGGAGTATGCGGAGATTCGCCATGATTACGAGCATCAACACAAATAATCTTTTTGTTTGGATTTGTTTTTGCATGAATTGCCTTACACAGGGAATTCCAATTGCTTTTTGCTCCTGGTGAAAAATAAAATTTAAAATTTAATATGAAATTCGGTCTCAATATTTGAAGAAAAAAAATCATTACCAAAAAGTCCATGCATCACAATCAATGGATTATTTTCCCTGTCCTTACATGTTTTATATAACTTTTCATATGACGAAAACGCTAATGGGACAGGATGTAATTGCGACGAATATTTACAATGAATTAGCACTTCAAGAACCTTTTTAGGTCTTTGGAAGAGTTTTTTCAATACAAATGACATTTATTATCACTCTTTTTCAATTAATTTAAGGCTAAAGTCAAAATATTTATCAACAAAATGTGTGTTGTTTATATTGATAAATATCAGCTGATTTTCCTGCACACGTATGTGTGTACGTGCTATATTTAATTCGATGTTTATTTGAATGTAACGGTCTTGTTGAAATTCCTCACATTGTGTAAAAACCATTTCATGTGAGGATCCTTTTCTGTGAAAATTAAAGAAATTTAATTGATTTCGTTTCAAAATGGACCATAAACGTATTAAAATTTCATCAATCAACGATTATTTATTTGATTCAGTAAGTTTTTGAATTGAATTTTACTCTATATATGCTTTTTTATAACTTTTAGATTTTTATCAAAATTTTTGGTTATTTAAATGGCGGCCAATGTCGAATTTGTCGTCAAGTGTGCAAAAAGTGGAATGAAATTTTTATGAATGACGTAAATTTGAAGAAACATTGGGAATGCTTATTTTTAAAAAGATTAATAACTTTGGAAGACATATACTTTATTATGAACTCGGAGTTAAAATTCACAAATTTGGTGACTCGTGCCGAAATTTTGAATTGTTTTCCTGTTTTTGTCATGAAAGATTTTTGGATTTACCTGGGAAAAACTGTTAAAACACTTTCGTTTCTTGGTTTTGCTGAAAATTAATTTTTCAACCTTTTAAAATGGCTGCCATTGTTGGAAAAATTAAAATTTGTTAGTGTTAAAAAAGTCATTCAACCCCCAAATGGCTTATTTTTGATGAACTTGAAAGAAATTTATTTTCAAAATTATGCTGATTACCAAAATGTTAGACTGTTGATGGGTATCAGCCCAAAACTTGAGATACTTGATTACAGTACTCCATATATAAATGAAGTAAAATCAATTCTTATAAATTTCAAGAGCTTTCCTCGTTATTGGAAAACACTCACATGGTTCGATTATCAAGATGATTACAAAAAATTTACAGACAAATTTCTTGAAATGAAAGAACTTAACGTAGAATATTTGATTTACTACGCTGATTCTGATTTCAAATCCTTATCAAATATAATGAGACTACATCCAAAAATCAAAAGTGCTATGATTCAATTTAAAAATTTAAATAATGAAAAAATTGAAGAAGTTTTGATAGATTCAGCAGTAAACCACAAAATCGAAAAGATCGAGTGTACTGGAACAATGCAGAATTTGAGCTTAATAGCAAAGTTCCCAAATGTACAAGAAATTAATTTTACTCTTGCTTGCAAATCTTGTCCAATCGATCATGAAAACATTCCAAGACCATCTATTAAAAAACTAATTCTCAGAATCAATCGACTTACCTGCGAAGAATGTTTTAAGAGTTTGAATGGTACTTTTACATCTGTTGAAAAACTTACTTTTTCTCCACTTGAAACTACAGACCACAACTTGCCACAATTGTTGAACAACTGGAAAAATTTAAGAGATTTAAGAATTACAGCTTCATTCAATGTATATTTACATTTTTATCAACCAATGCCACGTCTTAAGATACTATTTCTTAAGAGCCAAACTAATATGGACAAATTAGTCAATTTATTCACCGTTGTGCCAAATCTTGAAATTCTTATTTACTGTATATTTTCTGCATCAACTTACACACTTCTGTCTGGATATCTCTGCTTCCTACCTAATATAAGAACACTTGATATTTATGTTAGCAGCTTATGCATCTTAGGTGATGAAGATGTTGAAAATATGATAATTTCCATATCAAACCATTTGAAAAAGCTGAAGGTAAGCAATGTAATGACCATAGCAATGATATTAACAAAAATTAAAAATAAATTCCAGGTACTTTCGATTCCTGTATCCACTCGGATTCTAATGAATTCTGATGGATTTGCACGATTCCTTTTTGAGAATCTACCAAAGTTGGAACATATTAAATTCGCGGAATCAAATTCATACAGCAAATTTCGCAACTATTATAGATCATAAACTTGTCATACCATTTTATGTTACAACCATTCAACCATTTCGTTTAAATATTCAGTTTAATAATAGAAAGAATGCGATTATTTTATAATAAAAATTAACAAGGTTTTGAAAATCCGACCGTTTGTGTTTTTTTTCATCCATCACTGATTTCAATATATTTTTACTTGTACTATGAATGACGCCTCTGTCATATGTCAAAGTCTCATGCGCTCTTTCTATCAAAAAAAAAATATTAAATTTCCCCCGTATATGCGTACAAATGTATCGATACTCAGTATAGAGAAGACTTTTCTTGCAAAGGAAAAGGCGTTCCATTGTTAGATTATTCGGGATTTGACCATATTTTAAGGTCTTTATCTGCACACATTGCGTAAATATTATTATTTGAATCACGGGAGATAGCTGCGAAATTAATAATCATGGCAGATTTAGATGATTTCTTTGCTAAAAAAGACAAAAAACGTACAGCTAAAAAGAAATTTACAACATCAGAGGATTTAGTTAAAAAATTAGAGAAAGCAGAGGAGAAGCCCAAGAAAGAACGTCCCGTTGAACAAGAAGGGGAAGTAAATCAGGTACCAATTTTTTTTGTAACTATAAATAATTAATTGCCTGATTAAAAATTCAATTAAATTTACCTTGAAAACTAGCCACGTCCATGAATATGTTTAATATGCATGTATTGCAATATACAAGAAAAAAAATCTTGTTTGACATTTATTGATTCAATTCAATTTGAACTAATTATAATTTTTTAAATTCTTATCATGTTCACAGCCAGAAGAAGATGAATGGAAAGAAATTGAAGAGGAACAAAGTAGGGATTATACTGGATTAAAGATTGGTCAATTAACGATAGCAGAGGACGAGAGTGATGGTTTTGGTGATGATGGTGAAGGATCAAATCAGGAAGGTGAAAATGGGACTATCAATTCTATTGGCTCAAAGAAAGGTGTTTGGAAGGCTGGTAGTGCTGCGGCAAATGCTGCTGCTGAAGCTAATCAAGCATCTGAACCCGTCTCAAAAGTTTATGTTTCTCCGGCTATTAAGGCCGCTCGATTGCGCAAAGGAGTTGCTCCAGATTTGAGTAGTAAAGAATATTTCCCGACACTAGGGGAGGAAAAGACCGATAAACCAGCACTGAAAAAGGGATTTGAAGAAATTAAGCATGGTGCACGACCAGCAACTAAACAAGTAGGCAATGCCCCAGTTTCGGTGGAAAATCGATTTAATACACTCTCAGATGCAAGCTAGGATTGAAAATTTACAAATTTTTTATATTTAAAATAATGATAAAAAAAAAACAACAAAAAAAAAACTGCTAAAAAAATAATGATGACAGGAAGAGACTAAACTTTTGATGAAGAAAAAATTATCGCTATCCTCCTAGTTTACAACATCATTTTATGTGTATCATCATTTGTTGTGTTTCTTTCTATCATATGATAATAAAAAAATAGAGCAAAAATTCAATTCAATTAAAAAAAATTACCATTCAAAGTCAAGCATGAAGAGAATGATAAAATAAAATTCTGAAAAAAATTGAATGAGAGCTTTGTCAAATTGAATTCAAAGATACTGAAATGATTAAGGTAACTTTTAAGTATTCTGATTCCTCAGGTTTTTGACTTAATAGTTTTAACTGATTTTGCTTGAACTCCTTTAAAAAATTGCACATCAGAAAACCGGTTGAACCGGGCTCTCTTGTAATATGTTTCACATCCCTGACTACTGTCAAAACCATGCTGTATTTTTGTTTATTTCACGTGAAAATGATTGTAAATTCCATTTAAAAAATAAATTTTAAAATTTAATCTTAAATGGACAATGAACGAGCTGAAGAGACTAAGGAACTTGATGTTAATGACGCACTAGAGCAGATTTTCATGTCAGAAGAGAACATTTTAGAAGAAAACTATCAAAAAGGATTTGAAATCGGTAAATCTCAAGGAAACACTGAAGCATATCATCTGGGTATGAACCTACTTTAATGTTGACTTTCCTTAAATAATTCAACATTTCAATCACAATTTAAGGCTATCATCGTGCCTCTGAAATCGGAGCTGAACTTGGATATTATTTTGCTATCATAAAAACACATCAACTTCCAGCTACATCAAGTAACCGCCTTAAACGATTTATCACAGATTTGGAACAGAAAATTCTGAATTTTCCTAGAAGTAATGATCCGAACGTTGATATAATCGGCTCAGTAACGGAAATTCGATCAAAATTTCGACAAATTTGTACAGGACTTAAAATAAGCAGTAAATTTCCTGAAGCCACGAATCTCTCGTTTTAAAGTATGTCCAACATAAAGTTAATTCAGCAAAAAATTGATTCAATTTTAAAGTTTTTGACACCACATTACCTGAAATTCGTTAATTGTCACATGGTGAACTATTTAACTGATGACCATTGGAAGACTTTTATTCCAAGCGAAATTCAAGATGAAATTTCATCTGATGCAAGTAAAATAAGTGAATTGTTACAAAAATTTATGACTTCAAACACTGGGTATGATTCCGATATTGTTCTAAATTACCCGGAAACAAAAAAATTCATCGAAGAGACTCGAAAATTCACTTTGACAGGTATGCCCGATGTGTGTTATTCCCTTGCTGACCTACAAAATGAAATGAAAAAATTTGGTTTGCATGTCACACTTGAATCCCCATTAAAAATAAAAGAATTTATGTCACCAAAGAAAAATCATGAAGTTGAAATTGCGGCACAAATAATCTCTGATCTATCAAAATACATTGAAACGACATCAAATTCATGTCAAAACTCAATTATAATCGATGCTGGCGATGGAAAAGGCTATCTAAGCAGTATGTTAGCACTCCAATATGGCAAACTCGTACTCGGAATTGATGCCAGTGAAATTAATACCAAAGGTGCTGAAAGTCGCAAACAGAAAATGACACGTGCATGGAAAGCGCTTGTTAAAAAAGCAAAAAATGATGAGAGTGGAATTTCAAATGATATCAAAATCGAAGGTAATTATCGGCCAGTCACACAATTCATAGATGAAAATACAGATTTTACAGCATTAGCTAAAGAAAACTTTGATAAATCATTTGATAACTTTATCTTGACTGGACTTCATACGTGTGGTAACCTGGCCCCAAATTCATTGAAAATCTATCAAAATAATGATAAGATAAAGGGTTTGGTTAACATTGGTTGTTGCTATCATTTACTTGTAGAAGAATTCGGCGAAGACATTTTCTATAATGAACAAAAATATGAAATTAATAAAAATTCCAAAGGATTTCCACTGAGTTCATATCTCAAGGATAAGAAAATCTTTTTGGGTCGTAATGCACGAATGCATGCGTCACAATCAGTTCCAAGATTTTTCGCTGAAAAAGATCTTCCCAACAAAACGTTACATTACCGTGCAATGTTAGAGGTGATACTCCAAGAAACTTTTACAGACGACCTTGAACGAAAAAAATTCCTCGCGGGTAAATCAAAAGCAACGAATTTCGAGGAATATGTTGAAAGTGCGTTCAAGAAATTCAATTTTGAAAGTAAAATTCCATCCAGAGAGCAGATTAACGAAATACAAGCTAAATATGATGCAAGTTTAACTCAACTTCAATTATTTTATGTTTTGAGATTATTTTTGGCTCCTGTCACGGAAAGTTTAATAATTTTAGATAGACTTTTATACTTGAAAGAAAATGAATTTGAAAAATCGTATATTGTGGAACTTTTTGATAAGGTTGTGTCACCACGATGTTATGGAATTATTTCTGTTAAAAGCTGATTTTATATAAGCATTTTGTTATGATTGAATAAATTAAACAATCCTTTCAAAATCATCATAGTTTTTTCCTGTCACAAACATTCCCAAAAGCGCATTTTTCATTTAAAACTAACTTTGAATATTTTTCTAACGTATTTTTTTATTTTTTATTATTATTCTTATTATTTTTTATTACAATTTTCATTAAATTTAATATTTTTTTTCGATAATCCATTTATTATTGTTTTTTTTTCTTGGGTGTTTGGTTTGTATACATTTCTGTTATTTTTTTGTATTATTTTCATTTTTTATTTCATATGTTAATTACTTTTTGGTATTATTGGCCATTTCAATCTTGAATTTTCATTTTTTAAAATATTCAATAACGAATTTTAATTTAAACAAATATTTTCTCATAAAATTTCATTATAAATTTTCTTTAACGAATATTTTACTAATTTAATTTAATTCAATTGTTTTTGTACGTATGCCCAAATTTCGTTAAATATCAAAAAATTAATAATAATACAAACTTTTCATTGAAACAGAAAATAAATTACAATTTTTCTTAAACAACAATAACGGAATAATAAATTCACGTGTTTTCATTTATTTTGATCATAGAATTTTATCTTTAAATTGAATATCGAACGTTATTTTTTTTTAATATTTATCAAAATATAACAACGAATTAAATATTTATATATTTTTAATAGTAATAATAATTATATGTACACAATAATAAAATTCATGATGATTAATTTTTTTTTTATACACAAAAAAAAGAAGAAAAAAAATTATATAATATAATGTATAAAAAAATAATTGATATAATTCACAATTTATTAAGAGGAAGTGTTTTTAGTATTGTTTTGCTTTAAATTTCTTGTTCAAATGTGATGGGAGTGTGCTTCTCGTCTCGATCTCTTTTAACTTTTAACGTCGTGTGTGAGTGTTTTTTTTTTAAGTTAATTTCCTAATTCAATTTCTAGTATTTTATTTCGGTTTCCTAACTAAATTTAAATTTAATTTAATTTTTTTCTTATACATTTTGTTGTACAGGCACAAAATACGTGTGTATTGAATTGAAAAGTTTAAACTGTTGTTCGTTGAGCTAGTCCCACTTTTTCGGCAAAGTTTCCTAGCAAGGTGCCTAGTGTTGTTGTCGAGTCTTGTCCACTTTTGAACTTGAATCCAATTGTTGAGCAGTAACAATTGTTGAATAAACTTCGCACTGCGTTGAGACGATCTCGTCTCCTGAAATTCAAATGAAAATGAAATTTAATGTGATAAGAATGGGAAATTTTTAAACTTACATGTTAAATAAATCATTGGTATAGACTGAGGTAAAGCTATCATCATCTAATATTGTCTGTGCTGTCATAGTTGCAGTCATATCGATATCCTTTAATAGTGGTGATAATTGTGGATGTTGTGTTGTATGTTGTGACGACTGTTGAATTAGCACTTGATTGGCATTTGGTGTCGTCATGGAATTATTTGTACACACACCATTTAACGAGGAATTATTTGAAAGATTTAGGCTTCCGTGATGATTATGTACAGTTGGTTGTATGATTGTATTGTGATTATTACTACAACTGTTTGATGAATGATTTGAGGATAGTGTGGTTGAGGTTGTTCTTGTACCATTTTCTCCGATACTACCAGCAGAGTGTGATTTTTCAGATGGTTGCAAGACAGCAGCTGATTCTGAGCTGCGTAAACTCCCAGTTGTTGATATCATTTGCCAACTACCAACCGATAATGATGACGACGATTCTTGACGTTGTCTAAAGAAATTTGAGGCAACTGCAGGAACTGAGACAGGACTTGTTCTGTAAGAATGAAAAATTATTAAATTGATTTATGGTAATAAAATTATTAAAGTTCAAACCTTTTTGCTTGTGGTGACCACACGGCATGATTATTAAATCCTAAATTTGAGTCATTTGATAGACATCCAACACTGCTGTTGCTATCATGACTTTGTCCAAGGAGATTTCTAAACAAAAAATTCAATGAAATTTCACATTTTTATCATTTCAGTCAAAAATTTACCCATTACTGCTCTCCTCTGGCATTGTATTATTACTTAAATTAAGGTCTTGATGACTTAGTTTGCCACTAGCACAACTACACGTTGAATTGAGGGACAAACTGGAACCTCTACTCTCACCTTCAAACAAAATACCTTCAAAAGCACACTCGCTATCTGCTCGAATTACAGCTATACTACTACTGCCACTACTGTTTTTACTTTTGGTTCTACGAAAATTGGATTTTAAAAGGATTTATAAAATTAAATTTCAATTCTTACCTTTGTGGTACTGTTGAGAATTCTTCATCTATAATATGTTTGAGTACGTAAAAACAAAAGAAGAAAATTTCTTCACCTTTACTCAATCGATCAGGTAAATTGTGTCCAAAAAGGAACCAATCATATGCAATTGTAAAATAAAGTATTTGTATTGCATTTAAACTTTGATGAATTTGACCATCGGCCCACAACGATAATCGAAGGAGTGAGACAAACAACGGTGTTCGATCCCATCCACTGATGCAATGTATCAAAAGTCCCGAACTATTTTCTTTTAATTGCTTTAACAGTAATTTTAAGTAATTTTGTGTTATTTTCACCAAATCCCATGCTTTGTAATTGTCCCAGTCAATATTGAGTGCATTTGTGAACAAATCATCTGGAACATCGATATTTGCATCAACATACGCTTGGCCCCAATCAAAAATGAGTCCTTCACCTGAGTAATTGTTATCTCGAAATGCACGGAAAAACTCACAACCGGGATAGGGCAAGGATATAATTTGAAAATCAGCATAACGCTTTTCCTTATCCACCTTCTCACTGGATGTCACATTCATGCCAAATTTAACTTTTTTCTTTTCAACCATAAAATCAACGATAGTTCCAATGTTGAGACTTTTCAGGAGTTTGATGTCCTGGGAACGGACACGATCAAATAATTGCCATTCACCACTATTTTTATCTGTGGCAACAACCACAATCGGATTGTGTTGGATGTTTGGCGTTTGTACTGGAGTGGTTGTAGTTGATGGTGTTAAATTTGTCTCATCAATTTGATCTTCTTCTGCTTCATAGGCATCAACTTCATCTGTTTCATTTAATTCACGTGATTGAATTTCATTTGATTTTTTATCAATTGTGGCAGTGATTGGTACAGCTGTTTGTGTAGTAGCTGTTGTACCTGATGTTGTATCTACCCCATAAAAAAAGTAATCTAGACCTGAGCGACCATAAATTTCTGGTCCACCTGATAATGTTGCAGATCTACAAATGTATTTTCCTTTGAACAGGATGACGGGCAGAGGGAATCTTGCACGACATCGTGCAAAACGTGCTTTATTTATTAAATCCCTTAACCGACTAGGATCATTTGCACTGTCGTAGATGCTCAATGGAGTTTTTGGTGTATTACTTCCATTACTGTCAGTTCCAATTTCTATGCCATTATCACCATTATTACTAGGACTATTACTAGAACTTATTTTGTTATTAGTGCTATTTTGAATATTATTGCTGTTATTGGTGTAATTGTTGCAATTTGTATTCTCATATTCGGGTACTAGAATTTGGGACGGGTAATGACTTGATAATTCACCAGTTGTATTACTTATCTCGATTACAGAATAGTCTGATTTCATCAATACAGAGCATTTTTGCATTACTTCATGACCCTGAGTATGTTCGTATGATGTGTGCATGGAGAAAAAAGTAAAATCGTGTGTTATTATTTATAATAATAATATAATACTATAAAAGTTTGTAAATAAAAACAAAGAAAACTGAGTAAATATTAATGAAATACGAGTGAATGTTTTCAAAATTTTACGTCAATGTATTAGAATTCCAGGTCATTTGAATCAATAACCGAAGTCGACTCTTGTGAATGAACTCAAAGTTCCCATTTTTTTTTCTTTTTTGATATATTTTTAAAGGAAATCGATCAAAATATTGTGATTTTTTATCTCTGAAACCCATAAATTCCTTGATAAAAGTTATCATTGGTTGCATGCACATTTAGTGCCTTTTCTTCATTTTTAATTCAAATAAATAAATATTACGTCGACAAAAACATTAGCCCACGTTCGTCATATGTTGTGTATTGTCGTAATAATAAGCAAAACACATACGATGATTAGAGTAGCTACCAGTCAGCCACGATGATGGTGGTGATGATTATGTCTGACCTAGAAAAGTAGGCCAATGTCGTTGTAATTCTTATGTCATAGAATTTTCATTCTCCCAAAGTCATAGTTCCCGAATTCAAATTCAAAAGTGACTTTGAATCGTATTTCAAATGTCTCGATGATGAAAAAAAAACAAAACAAAGAGACACAAAGAATTTCTTTTTGTATTGCTTGATTGCATATACAAAACACACACATAGACACAAAATCACCGTATGTCTATGGATGTTCATAATCTTTTTTATTGCTTACCATACTTCCATTTTCACAGTCTTTTGCCTTGTACAAAACTTTGGAAAAATAATCCAGCAGCGATTGTATATCTTGTTGTAAAATTTCGCAATTGTCCATTTTTACAATACTTTAAAGTATTAGGCATTAGGCTTCAATCAAATTACAAAAAAATGGTTTTGAATTGTTTTTGTAATAATATTTTAAATTAAATATTTTTTTTCTTCTTTCTTGCTGTTGTACACACAGTTATTATAAAACGCAAATATACACTGTGTACTGTCAATGTGTAAGTAACAGTATGAAAGTGTGTTTCATTTGTATTTCATTTCATTTTGACAGATCCAAGACGGAAAAGTCAATTTTTTGGATGTCATACTTAGTTTTCACTAAATTTCAGGTAAATTTAACGATTTTTAAATAGAATTATTTGAAAATAATACAAAATGTTGACATTTATGTACAAATGTGTATCTATAGAAACAGATATGTCAATTAACTGTCAAATATTTGACATGAACTTCAATTTCAATACACTTCACTGTGCCATTCGCTTACTCAGACATAATATTTACATTTTTTGTACGAAAATTGCATCAAAACACTCATGATGCTATTAAAATTTAATCAATAATTTAATTTTATATTACATGTAATGATAAAATACAATAAAAATGTATCAACAACTAATAAATATAGAATTAAAGACCGATTCAAGTGGAGCAATACGAGGTTATGGAAAAGCTAACATGGAAAACCTCGTCAGTAAAGTTCAAATACCGCTGATTGAAGATTTGTATCCTTGTTTTATGTGTAATTTGTGTAATAACATATTGAGTATTAATATATTTGTGTCGACAAATCAACAATCATTGCCACAACAACAGTTTTATGGTGCACAAGAAGTTCCATCAACACCGATTTTTATCAATAATTTTCCCATAGATTCGTTTCAACCCCAGAATATCAGTGTCCCCATTGAGCCAGTCTTTAATTTTGCTCCTGCGAATGTTATTTTACCGCAAACTGAGAATAATATTCTGATGATGGATAATCAGGAGCCGATTCATTATGAAAATGACGAAGGAGGAGGAGGAGGAGAAGAGTCAATTATTGAGGATGAGATCCAAAGTGATGATGATGATGAAACTGAGGATGAAACGAGTTCAGAGGAAGAAGAAATCCATGAGGAGG
This sequence comes from Culicoides sonorensis, assembly GCA_900002565.1. NCBI lineage: Eukaryota > Metazoa > Arthropoda > Insecta > Diptera > Ceratopogonidae > Culicoides > Culicoides sonorensis. The sequence goes on along the minus strand of LN483673.1, from coordinate 102,783 downwards.
AGCATCAAGAGATTTCAAATAACGACGATTCACAGGATATTGAATCACAGACTAGTCAAAATGATGTATCGCGTGATTATTCATGTCTTACTTGTGGAAAACGTTTTTTCAGTAAAAGTCCTTTGTACAATCATTATCGTGTAAGTAGTTGTCCAAAACCTGAAACAAGAAGGCGATATAAGCCCTTGTCAACTGAAATTCACTCACCAGAAGAAGTAGATGTGACAACAAAAACCGAAGTTTATCCATGTGAACATTGTCAAAGAACGTTCAAGACGAGATATGCTCGATATTATCACTTTAAGAAAAGTGAATGCACGATACCGTTTGAACGTCAGAGAGCACCGTTTCACTGTGAATTGTGTAACAAAATCTTGGGAACGAAACGAGGATACAGACTTCATTTAGAGAATCATGCTAAGCCCCCAAAGGAAAAAGCTCCAGTACAAACCGAATTTAAATGTCCTGATTGTAATAAAGTCTGTAAATCAAGTAAATTTCTTTGTATATTCGTACAAAAAACTGTATACTAACTTTTTTTATCATTTCATTATTTCAGAAGTCGGATTCAATCAACATAGATTCCTTCACGTTACCGACCAGCAAAGACCATTCCAATGTAAAATTTGTCACAGAGGATTCGGATCTAAATTAAGCCTTCAAATGCACGAGCTTAGTCATAAAAATGACGAAAATTACATTTGTTCTATCTGTGAAGAGCAATTCAGGGACAAAGTCCAATTGAGGATCCACATTCTAAGTCATACAGCTGAGTTTGGTGAAAATATGGAAAATTGTGACTGCCCTGACGGAAAATTACTTAAAACGAATTTAGAAGGACTTGAAAATCATAATGAATCATCTGAATATGAAACTGATGATGATGACGAAGAGTCCGAAAACGAGAATTAACTAAACCGAATTTAATTTACCTGCCAAGTGATCTCAAAAGTCTCGAATTTAATTTAAAATCGTTTAATAATAATAATAAGAATCGCATTTATGTATTAAAAAAAAATGAAATTATTTTGCTTTGATAGTTTCATAGAGATCTGCTGCAATTTCACGTAATCTTTCATAATCGTCAGTTTCACGACCCTCTGAATGTCCTTTCATTTTTTCAACAACCACTTCCATTGAATTGATTTTCTCTTTAATAAGCCTTTTGTATGCAATTGTGGTCAAATTTCCAAGTGCTTGATACAATCTAAAATACACATCAATTTCATTGATCCACATCAGGGCATCAAGTGCACATTCAGCGATGCTCTGCGATTTCTCTTTAGATGCCACTTCTAGTTGAGCAATCGATAAATTGAGATAAAGAACTGAAAGTGCATTTTGAAGTGAAACATTTCCACTTTTGATACTTTTACATGCATCCATGATCTGGTCAAATCTTGTCTCAAGTAAACCACGACCCCAATGATGTGTGATCATGTTACTCAAGCATCTGACTGCCATGATTTTGTTTGGTGCTGGTGAGCCTACAGATAAATTTTCAATTATCGTTGAGAGAAGTTCGAAGTTTGCAATTTTTGAACAAACACTTTCATTACGAATCGCTAATCGAGTTATATCAAGTACGGGGAAGAGATTGTCTTGTGGCCAACTGTACATTTTCTTGAGTGTGGCGAATGTGTCCTTATCGACATCATCTGGAGACTCAATGCTAGCTAATTTAACAATACTTTCAAGGACATTATCGGGAAATTGATGATCACCACCGACTTTGATGTTAAATTCTCTATAAAAAAAAAAAAATTATTACATTTACTTTTCAATTTAATGTTAACTCACTGTAATTTGAGTAAAATTTTGGCAGAATCGTAAGTTGATAGGATGTGGTATTGGTTAAACGGGAAATGCTTGATTCCACGATATTTTCGACCAGTGGTTGATGTGTAGCTACAAGTTCCAGTAAAAGGATCCGCATTTCCAGTACCAATTTCCATTGGAACTGGTGCTGAGGGCTTTGATGCACCATTTTGTTGTGCAGTCATCGTTGAGTAACTTGAACCACCTGTGAATGGATCAGCATTTCCACCTGATGTTTGAAAGTCGTTTCCAGCTCCTGGCACATAACGGCCTTCACCGGTAAATGGATCAGCGTATCCACTATAAATGGAATGGAAAATTGTGATTAATTTTATTTAAGAGAATGGTGAAATCAGAAACTTACCCTGATCCAATGACAGGCACACTTTCTGAATTCGCGATAATAAAATTAGCAACTTGCTCTAAATAGACTTGAGGAAGATCGTGTTTGTGTATGAATTTTTGTGCAGCTACCCATGGATCTTCACCTAAATTGTATGGAAGCTTGATAGGAGGTGCTCCTTCTTGAATATCAACTGTGAAAACGTAATCGTACTCTTCGCCTTCGAATAACGTTTTACCCGAAGTTTTTTGAGATCCACCTGAAGCTCCTGTGACATCACCCAAACATTGCCATTTACCTTCAAGCCACTGATAACACATAATTTTCCCATTTGGTTGTCGTATCAATTTAGTTTGAGCATCTTTTCCATCTTCCAATAATGCTTCAGGACCTGGAAGTTCATTCACCTTAATACCACCAAGTTCTTTTGAGGACTCAGCTATACGTGTTTGGACGGCTAAAGTAAAGGAAGCGAGAGTTTGTTCAGATGCTACACGAGAACTGTCTTTGGTGAATACTCTCACCATGCCATCACTTGTCCCTGTTACAATATCAGAATTTTTCAAACATGCAACAGACCACACACTCTGAGCCGGGAGTTGAATCGCATCACCCAATGCACCATCTTTTACACTCCACATACGAATTGTGTTATCTTCACCTCCAGTCACAAAAATATCGGGTCCCATTGTTGCAATTGTATAAATGTAATTACTGTGTCCATGAAATTCTCGTACACTCTCGTACGAATCATTCCATAAACGAATTGTACCATCATTGGAACAACTGAGTAAACTTCCATCATCCAATGGTGCTAATCCTCGAACACAATCTGTATGTCCTTTAAGTACAACTAACTTTTTTCCAAGTGAATCCCAAATGAAAATAAATTTATCAGCACTTCCTGTCGCATATTTTCCAGATTTCAAAGTACATACTGCCCAAACAGCAGCTTCATGACCTTCAAATGTAACACAACTGAAACCGGAATCATTAATTGTCCAGAGTTTTGCTGTCTTATCCCAACTTCCAGACAAAATTTGACGTTCTTTTGTTCCATTTGTGATGGAGCACACTGTACTTGAATGTCCTTTCAGTGTCATAAATGGCTTGACTTGACTAAATTGATAGAGGCAGATTGTTGAATCATTACTGCCAGTACAAATCCAATTCTCTTGAGTGACGACACAAATTGCACCAACAAAATTCGTGTGATCTTGCATCGTTAAAATCTCCGAATAAGCGTTTTCTCTGAAAAAAAAATTATTTATTTTATCGAAAAATTATTTGAAATTTATTCTCACCCTTCCCTCTTCCATATTTTCGCAGTTTTATCTCTTGACCCTGAAATAATCGTATCTTCAGGTCCCTCAGCTACAGCTCTCACATCCAATGAATGTCCAGCCAATTCACAACTCAATTTATACTCGTTCAGACTCATTGTTGCAGATGATTTGCAAAAAATACTCCTTACTGCAATTCCAATTAAATTTCAACGTATCCCGAAGAATCTTTATTTTGCGAAGTGAAATAATCAAATTGAAGATAAAATTCAATTAAATTTAGGAATTAAAAATGTGTAATTTCAATTCAAAATTGATTTAAAGTCGGCACTTGATAACACTTGTTTATAGTTTTGAGTGAGACGTTTGACGTGTTCGTTCAAAGAAATTCTGCCCTTATTCGAACAAAATGTGTAAAATAAAGTCAATTTGACAGGGCCCGTTAAAAATTTAGTGTACGGACCTGAAAACAGCTGACAGTTCAAATCAAAACAAAGAATTATAAAAAAATAAAGCGAAAAAGTGAAAATTAATTAAAATTTATGTGATTTTATCTTAAAAATAGGTTAAATTCATTGTAAAATCGTGTTAAATTTGGTTTGAGCGATAAAATTTTAGTTTAGTGTAGTTTGATGTCAATGAAATGTCGTGTGAAATTAAAAATTATGGAAAATTAGAGTTTGCTAAAGTTCAATCGTTATTTGGATTGACCTCGGGTATGATTGAATAATAGAAAATTCATGTAAAAATAATTTTAATTGATTTTTTTGTTTACTTTTCTAGAGGAAAAATGGTTGAATAGTGTTGCATATTCACTGTCACCTACGGGTGAGTCTATGATTTTTGGACATGGATCGAAAATTGCATATCTTGAATCAAAATATAATTACGAGAAGCAAGAAAGTGTCTTTGACCTGTGTTGGACTCTTGAAATCGACCCAAATGAATTGATAACTTCTGTTTTGTGTATTCCACTCATCGGTCTTTCGTCCTCAAGCAGTCAAAGTGGAACTACAGACTGGAATTGTATTGTAATAGGAACAAGTTCAGGTGCCGTTCACATATATTCCGATTCTAGGTATCGCCTTCTCAGTCAATTGTGGCACAATGAGCCTGTCATGAATTTAAAATGTCAAAGTGGGAAACACGTTAACGAGGAATTGCACGTTTTGTATGATGATTGTGTGGTTGTCATTGAAGGATACAATTTATTTCCGGTTCTGAGGACCCTCAGACAACATCACATCAAATCAGCAACAATAAGAGGGAATAATGAGAATGACAATGCAGTACAGGAGATTCCATGTCGAAAATGGGGTTTCAATGTGACACGCGGACAAGTGATTGAAGATGCATGTGTTGTTGGTTTACAGAAAATTTCTACATTTGATCACCTGTTGACAGCAAGTTTAGAAGGGGGATTTTATGCAAAATATCGTGCAGCACCACCACAAAATTCGTTGGTTGTATCAACTGGACTGAAACCATATGTTGGCTTCAATTATGCTAAGGAGGGATTTTCGCAACCTGCGTTACAGGATATCGCACGTGTAGCAACAAGTTTTATCAAATCTGCATTACCATCATGGTTCACATCGAGAGGCAAACAACAGACACCAACAGAAGTGGCAACACCACAATCCATTCAAACTGAACCCATGGTATGCCGATTTGGATTGTGTGATTTAACGAGACAAGGCTTAAACATCTGGCTTTCACCAAAAGGACAATTAGCTGCAGTTGCTGATAATTTGGGTAGAGTCATATTGATTGACTGCAATAAAGCAATTGCGATTCGTGTTTGGAAAGGGTATCGCGAAGCACAATGTTGCTTTGTCGAGGTTGTGGAAAAGTTACAAAAAAATAGTAAGTGTAATGAAAACGCCTGGTTATTTTCAAACTAAAACTAATTTTTTCATTTCAGTGGAAAAAAACGATCGAAAACGTGCTCAAATCCTTGTAATCTACGCACCACGTCGTCAATGCATCGAAGTATGGTCCTTGCAACGTGGTCCTAAAGTCGCAACATTTGCAGCCCCCAAAAATGGTACTCTAATTCAATTCACTTACAACCTTATGGGGGTTGCCAATTCGGCAAAATACCCGAAACATCCACACAACGCTTGTATTTTCATGGATCCAAATGAAAATTCGTTAAAAGAAATTGTGACACCATTCCATTGTGCTAACATAAATGACGATTCAAAGACTGCCAAAGACTTGCATTTTTATAAACGATTAAAACTTTGTATGAGAAATTACGAAACACCAACGTCAAAAGATGAAATTTCAAGTGTCTCCGAAGATGTAGTAAAAAAAGACATTGAAACTATTTGTCAGGCAATTGAAACACCAGAAATGCAACATCAATCGATTGAAATGTTGGCAGGACATAAAAAAATAACACCAGAATTGTTTAAAGTTGCTGTGGAATCAATTTTATTGAAAATAGCTGAAAAAGAAGCATCACAAATGGATATCGCGGAAGATGACATGTCTGAGGCATTACATGAAAATGAAAATATTCAAATGACGGAACAGATCAGGAATATTTGTAGAAATTATTTGAAATTAGTCAGTTTTTATCAAGAAATCGCATTAGACGGATATTCACCACCTTCAATGAATATTGATGAAGAAATGGAAGAAGATGATCAAAAAATTTCAAAGTTAGATACACACAATTTAAGGATCGGAACCACAGAGCTTGAAACTATTCAAAAATTAATCGACTTAGCTACTTTAGATAAACAAGGAAATTTGAGTGGAAATTCACAAGGATTAAAAGTAACATTTGAGAGTCAAACTAAAACGGTGAATTCATTTCACGAATATCTATCGATATTTTATGTAGCTGGACATGATCAAATTCTCTTAAAAACTGATAAAATTGGATTATATGGAACAGTTGGATCAGCTCTCTTTGCACCATATATCGAAAAAGGACGTGATCCGAGTACGATGAAGTTCTCGATGGCATATTCTGGAATTGAAGCCGAAGATTTATTGAAACTCTTTCTCTATTACTGGTCTGAAAAGGCCTTTACATATCGAAATAGTGAAGAATTAATTCAAGACATGTCGAGATTTTACGAAGTTTTGAAACAGATTTGTATATATGCTGATGATCGTGTTATGTACGAATATAATTCGATTTGTATATGGTGGCAAAATGTGAGGGAGTATTTGCTTGATAGTGCATGTGCCTTACGTGGATTATTAGCTGCTTTTGTTTGTCGTAATCAAGCGTTAAAGTATCAAGGAAAATCACAGTTTGTCGGGAATCAAGAGGGAGAGGAAGAAGAAATTGAGTCAAATTTTGAGGAAGTATCACAGGAAGCATGTCAATGGACATTGCTGATCACAAGATTAGATGACATTGCTGTACTTGGAGCTATTTTGGGATCACCATTGAAAGCAAAAGAACTTTACTTACCACCTTTGAAGAATTGCAGTATTGAAGTGTCCTTAAAACAGGTTCTTTCTGGTGGACGTGGCATCATAACAGAACTTGTCGCCAAATGGCTTGAAGGATCTGGAATAAATCCTATAAATTTAACTGAACCTGAAGTCTCAAAAGAAGCAGAGAGTCAAGAAACTAGTCCAAGTAAAAGTAATCTCGAAAAAACGCTGTCAAATCAGACACTAACATGTGATGACATTAAAAAAAGTTCTGATGCAAAAAAATCGTCTAATCGATCACAGCTCGAACCACTTCAATTTTGCATCGAGATATTGAGAGACCATTTTCCTTTTAGTTTACAATCCAAATCACTTTTATGCCAATTGTCATGGGATTATCATTCGTATTGGAGTCATAGACTACCCGAACTTCATTTCATGCGAGCTGGCATTGATTGTCTCAAAGCATTTCGTGTACAAGACTCAAGTATTAAACATGGTACTTGTATCATGATATGGAATGCTCATCTCAAGATAACACTTAAATCAGCAAAAACCCTTATCGATAAAACGGGACGCCTACCAAAGGAAAAATTATGTCAACAAGATGTTGGAATGTCAGATGTCCTGATTCCACAGTTCCTTGAACTGTGCATCGAATTTATGGAAGAATTCATTAAAAGTGGTCAAAATTGTGAAAAGACTGAACTTAAATTCGAGGAACTTTTGATCGATGATACAGACAAATATCCGCTCACTTTGCTAGCACTTGAACAAGGACAAGCAAACACAGAATTGTTACATCTCCATGTCCAACTGTTACGAGTCTTGTATATTATTGCATTTTTCAATATAAAATATCCGAAGCCAATTCAAACACTTTTCAATGGAATGACAAATATGGCATTTTTTGCTGATATCAAAAAACCATTGAATTTTGCAATTCCACAACCTGATCTTATCTTGAAGAAAAGTCGAATGGAATTTTTGTGTAAAATTGTAACGGCTACAATGGATTTGATTCGAGAAGATCAAACAGAAATCTATTTGCTGGATCATGAAAAGTGGATGGAGCAAATTTTCACGTTAGCTGAAATATGGGAATTGTCTAGAGTTGAAATCAGGCGACATCAGGTAAGAGAGAATTTTTGTGATTAATGGCACCATCTACTAACTTTGATATATTTTTTTGAATAGATTGTTGAATTGTATGCTCATGGATGGGATCCATATGCAGAACTTTTACTACAAGAAGATTTGGATATAAAAGATATTGGAAGTCTTCTTCTCAACATTGCTGGACGTCGATTAAATCTGTTTACGCAAAACGATCCTAAGGCAACACAATTAATTGCCGGAGCAGGACCAATTTTATATGACTACCTTGATATCCTTGTAAGTGTCTCAAATGCATATTATACACGTAAATTGTAAGTCACTTGAATTTCATTCTGTTTATAATGTTCGGAAGTTGTCTTTTCAAAATTTTGCGTTCTAAAATGTTTTCATTTTCATACAGAATTCAACGGAATCACCACCAATCCTTAGAATGCAAACCGAAAACACAATTGAAAAATTGATGAACCTCTCGGAAAAGGCGTTTCAATATTTAGCCCCAACAAATGTAATGAAAGATGTTAGAATAGCTGGATTATTGTTAGATGCTGTAGCGACAATTAAAGAATCGAGTGCTGGTTGAAATGCAAACGCTCAATTTCACTTCTGAAAATCTTTAAGATGTTAAAACTTAAAAAAAAATATTTAAAATAAATTATCAAATGTTGTTGTTAATTTAATTATTTTAACGGAATTTCACTTTTAAGTGATACATGATACATGATTACGTTGATTGGCTGCAAATCGCTTTAAAATGCTTTAAAAAGATGATAAAAAAACGAAATTACATTTGATTGATTGCAAAGGTAATTTTGTGATAACTTTATTAAATTTCTCTTATCCTAATTTTTTAACAAGAAATACATTTATTTTTATCATCTAAGTCATTGAACTCTTAGAGCTCTTTTAATAATAATAATAATAATTTTGAGTGGTTCATTTTAACGATAAAAGTTTTGTTGTTTTTTCTATTTTCTTTTCTATTCATTGATTGTTTTGGATTTTGTTTTCATTTTCATAATCTAACAATTGAACATAAATAAAGTTTTGATTTCAATGGGACCTCATTTGAGTATTTGTAGAAAAAATGATTCTATGTATTGAATTTTATTGGTAGAAAAGTACCTGACTTCTCCATCGAAATTGTTTTTCATTAATAAAAAATAAATTTTTTGATAAAAACATTGATAAAATTTTTAAAGTTAACATCATGGCACCTGATATTTATGATTTTCTTCACTTAAAATTAAATTTTTTTTCTGAGAAAATAAGTTTCTTTTCAAGATTTGTGGTAAAATTTGAATTGTATTTACATTTTTAAGTTATTTGTACCTTCATTTTATATTTAAAATTAATTTATCTGCTAACATTTAACCTTAAATATGATTATTATAAGCTCTTCCATTTGGTATAAAGCCATTTTGTGGTCCACCATTAACTTGTTTCTTATTATTTAGATATCCATTCATTGCTACATGTTGACTCACAGTTGGAACAGTTCCAGGCATTTCAATGTCCGTTGTGTCATTCATCATATTTTTATGATTTTTACCACCTTGAATTTGATCACGAAAATTTCCGATACTCGTAAAATTCTCTTCACCTTCCAGTTGTTCTACATTTAGGATTTGAGCGTTTCCGACAACCCCCTGAATTTGTTGTCGAATTATACGTTCGAATTCACGCTGGACAGTGGGACTATCGGTGTCACCATCGACCTGTAAATTGGATTTTGTTTGAATTTGATGTTAAATTGAAATGTAAAATTTGCTTACGATAGTGAGACGACCTGCCGCATCCATTTGTTTGAGCATTGGTAACGTTAATTCCCTGAAAAGTTCCAAGCGTCGACGAAATGATGCCACTGTATCATCAAGTCGTCCTCGACCTAACTGTAGTTTTGAGCAATCCAATAAAATAATTGGTGGTTTTTGTTTGTACTGTTAAAAAAATGTGTAATTAATATTAACAAGTTCAAGGTCATTCGTGTAAGTTAAGAATATTTACTCGTTCTTCAAAATATTTGGCTTGATTAATATGTCTGGGAAAACCGTCAATTATTACACCTGTTTTATCATTCAGTTGTATGAGTTGATTTTCCAGTAGTTTTTCAAGTGAACGTATATTGATCATTTCACCTGCAGCTAATGCTTCCTTTACGTTAAATTCTTCAGTTGATGGCTTAGGATCAGATTCAGCAATTGCACGTAAGAGACGGCCAATGCTATGAAAAAATATAATAAATTATTTTTTTTTGTTTTTAAGTAACCAGGCGTCTCCATTATAAAATCATGTTTTTACAAATAACCAGGCGTTTACATATTTATGTTAAAAAATAATCAAAATTAAATTCTCACCTTATATGACCCCATCCTGGATTTATTCCGACTGCTTTAAGGCACAAAGTTGCTTTATTGCTTCCTGGACCGCCAATCACCCAAATGATATGAGGTATTTTGTTTGGATTGAAGGCTTGTCTTGTCACTGGTCCATTTGTGTGTTGTTGTAGTGGTTGTTGAATAATTGATGTTGGATTTCCTTTCATCACATTTCCATTCATATTCGTGTTTTGTTTGAGTGGCGATTCAACAAATCTTCCAATTGCCATTGCTGCCTCATTTTCTTCCCGTTTACTTGGTGCCGTATCAACACTCACAATGCTACCCGGAATATCGTGTTCACCATTTCCAATTCCAGCGACACCATTCAAAAGTGCTTCCTGGTTTTCTTGTTGATTCAAAATATCAAAAACAGCAACACGAAAATCTTGATACACTTCGGTTGGAGTTCGTTCTCCATTCACCTGTGATTTAAAGAAAAGAATTTATTTCAATGTGATTTTGATAGAAAATTTCAATTTACTTACAGCAACTAACATATCACTTTGATCAAAATAATCAGCAACAGGCATCACATGTTTAAAAAAGTTTTCTAATTCCATTTTTGCTAATGATAGCACAACATGCCCTAATTTTGCACCATAATCTATCTGCTTTTGCAAGACAGCTTGTCGCCACGATATCAATATGACACCGTTCACAACTTGGATCTAATAAAAGATCAAAAATTAATTTCAATACAAAAATACATTTGAAATAAAAATTTAACCTTTTCTGAATACTCCACAACATCTCTCATTGATCTTGGATAACCGGACACCAGATAGGCACGTGCTTGAGGTGACATTTTCATTTCAAGCATCAACACTTCCGTTACAGTCTTTGATGAGAGTTGTGAAAAGTCTTGCATATCTATACAAAAAAAAAATAATTTCATTATAATTATTATCACGAATTTCATTGAATTCGGTTTCAATGACCATCAAACAAAAAAAATATATCATAAATTATAACATAAAATTCCCATGAACCTTTTAAGCGTTTCTCGTACACGCATCATCATCATCAGCATGATATTATTTTATTCAATAACAAATACAATCATCATTTAATATATTAGATCAACAAAGAAAACTATGAAAAAGGGTATCAGACCACCTCAAACTATGCATTTAATTCCAAAAAATAATAAAAAAAGGACAATTTTCTAATGAAAACCTTTTCATTATTATTCGAATAATATGTTTGTGCGTGTACATGACGACCTTAATTAATTTTTCATGTGTGGAAAAGTGAAAATGTGTTTTTTGTTTGGTGAAAGTTCAATTTTGGTCTTAATTTCCCAACACATACCTCACGAAATTCTCTTAAAATAAAATGAAAAATTAAAAAGCATAATTTAATTAAAAAATACCAGGCGTTTCCATCAATTTATAGTTTTAATCGATATTTTTAAGTTATTTAACATATTAAAATATTTAATTAAAAGTATAGAGTTTTTCCGTTTCATTAACTCAAAATCATGTTTTTACTTTTTTATTATTATCTTGTCGTGCTTTTAAAAAAAATACGTATCCAAATTGTTAACTATTGTAATAAAAATCAATATATAATGTAAGGATTGTTATGTCCAGTGCACGAAAATGTAAATTATATATGACATTAGATTCATTTTGATTATACATAAATAATTTGATATTGGTTAAATCGGGCGTTGTCACACACAATATCTTTCATGTTCTGTTATTTTTTAAATAAATCATAATTTGATTATATGGATTATAGGATGATTATACACAATTTTTTTAAACTCTCTCTTGTTTTAAATGACGGTTATTTTTTTCATTGCAATATCATATTATTATGGAAATTTAAATAAAGTATGAACGACATACCATTTCCTATGGCATATTGCTGTAATAAATCCATCATATTGATGTGTACTAGGCCTCGTCTTTCTTGCATTATTGTATCACAATGGGTTACCTTACCACTACCTGGACCACCTGGAATAAGGAAAATAAAATTGAAAAATGAGATTTAATACAAAAAAACCATCTCGGTCATTAGTGTCAAATACAAAAGTTTGAAGTCCCAGGGGGTAAGCAGATTAGTCTTGACAGCTCATTTTGTATAGATACTCATACGTAAACGTCAAAATTTTTTAAGGTAAATTTATTTTGTCAAACCTTCACCTGCTGTCTTAGTTAAGAGCAAAGTTCATGATTTATTTCATTTGACGTTTATTTTCTATAGAAACACATACGGAAACTTCAAAATTTTGTGTGTTAAAACTTTAAACGTCAAAATCAACTGTCAAAAGTGTTAAATACAAAAACTTAAAGATTCTGTATGTTAATCGATACAAATTTTCAAACTTAAGATCAGCTTTTAAACGATGTGTCAAAATTTATCACTGTAACAATTTAACTGGGTAAGCAGATAAAACTGGACAGCTAATTTTGTATAGATACTTATACGGAAACTTCAAAAACTCTGTACCTAAATAGAGATTTTCAAACTTTCACCTTCGTACCTAGTTAAAGGTCATAAAAACTTAATTTTAAAACTGACTTATTAATATTTTAAACAGTTCCTTGTCCAAAAAAAAACAAAAAATCTAAATTTAAATTAAGTGTGAGAAATGTGACGTCAATCACTCATTTTTTTCGTCCAAAGTATCATAACAAGTTTATTTTTAAAGGTGATATACCCTTCAACGTTCCATAATTAGCCTCATTATTAAATTAAATAATAAATAATCGTTTGAATATTAAATCATTCATAAACTATTATTATCATTTATTTTGTTCTTCTACATATTTTTTTTAAGTTAAGTTAAGAAAACTGAAAAGTTGAAGGCGTGTGTATCAAACGGCAAGGACATTGATACATTTTTTCTATACGATATTTATAGCTATATGTCACTTACAGAAAAAAGTTTTATTTTTATTATGAATGTGTGTCTCATCTATTTGTCTCTTTATTTCACCGAAATTAATTATTCAAATGGGACAGTTTACTTTTCTTTTTGATTGGTGTCTTCTTCGATTCATATTTCAATGAAATCTTTAAATTTAAATTAAAAAGTTTACCTAAAACAAAAATTACAGGAACTTTCGGAGGATCGAATTTGACTTTGCCAACATTCTGCATTGGTGGCTGTAATCCAACTGGAGTTTTTGCCATTTGATCTCGTTGTGCTGCTCCACGGTCTCCACCACCTTTCCAATCTGTATTTGTTTCTTCGTGGTCTTGAGCAGCAGTGTTTGATTCTAGAATAAAATTGTTATGACACAAAAATTATATTACACACTTTTGGGAATCACTTAAACAACTTCTGTCAATTCAATTTCAATGCTGATCAGAGTCGAGTTGAATTATAACTGAATTATGAAATAATTTGGTCATAATTTTTTTCAAGAAAATCATTAACTTATGAATAGAATGAAGAAATAATCGGAAAAAAGTCATTAACGATAGATTTTGCGCAAATTTGGTTATAAAAATAAACGTTAAATTACTATAAGGCGATGAATATTTAATAATCATGATTGAACAGTAATTTTCGCATTTAATATTCTCTTCTGATGATGATGCATTTTACGCAAATCAGGCATTCTAAAGATCCTGTGTAAATCCAACAATGTATTCTTATGTAAAAACAGCGTTATATCTACACAGGATTCGTAAAACTTGTAAGTTATGGAATTTCACTAATCATTCAGACATTTTTGAAATGTTTTCTTAAAACAAAGAAAATATAAATCGTTTCACTGGAATCATTTTCCTAGTTAAGCATATTAACAATAAATACAACAAAAAAAAACATACAAACATTTTTCAGTAATTTGTTATTGTTTAGTAAATTTTTTTTCTCTATTGTTATTGTTAATATAATTAAGTTTATGTCATTTTAATATTATAATATCATATTCTGTCATTCCCATGTAGATAGTGGTCAAGTTCATGACGAATCATGTTAGATATCATTATGATCATGTAGAGAATAAATTATGGTACTAAAATCAATAATGTTTACTTTATCATTGTGAATTTGATGAATTTTCAAAGGATTTTAGTGTTTAACTTGATTTTTTTTCATATAAAATACACAATTTGGCCAGGTAAATGCTCGTGATTCATTTCAGCGCATCTTTTTCATGAGAATTGAAAAACACACATTTCGAACACCTATGAGTTGGAATGTGAAATGGTCACCACTAAGCTGTGGCAACCTCGTTTTAAGTTCAATGGAAACTAAAATGGGGGAAAAATTCCAAATAAAATGCATCACTTTCAAAAAAAGGCCAGGCCAGATATCATCAATCTCATTTCACGAACCTCTGCTTTGATAAATTCTGTTGCGATCAATTCAATTCAATTTCCCGGAAATTTTTCATATCACGCCATGAGACAAAATCACACATGTAAAATAAATTAAAATCCTACCTGTATCTAAACAAATACCCATCCTCCATTCGCTATTTTTTTATTGTATCAAAATTATGGTTTTTTATTATAAACACACTTAAAACACAAAGTTCCACTTAAATCCCTTTCTTTTTATTTGACTTGAACTTAAAATAATTAAAAATGTTCACTCATTTTTTTCCGTTTCATATTTAATTCATAATTTTATTTTCTATGCATATTTTCACTTTTCATTAGTAAATCAATTAGTAATTATGTCAATATAAACTTTCACTCCAATTTAATCATAATAATGTGATGATATAATTTGTTTTAGGGACTTAAAGTCAAGTTCATTATCTATATTTTTTCATTCCTTGAACATATTAATTAATTATCATTATTGAAAATTCATTAATTTCATTGTTTTTGTACCGTGGTTGCAACTTATTGTAATTAGTTTGTGTAATTAACCAGGCGTTTCCACTTAATCCTACTTTTTTATCATTAAATAATTATTTGATTCAAAAAGGGTAACAAAATCGTTTAATTTCAATCTCAATTAAATTTGTATTGCAATCAATTTCATAATAATAATTATTCATAATCATGATTCATTTTTCTTGGAAATTAATTAAATTTCATTTTTTTGAGTAGGTTTCTTTGATTTTATGGTGATCACAATGAAAAAATGTTTTTTATTCAAAATGGTTAATCGAAAAATGTAAGTTTTAACCATTTAATTCCTTCTTTTATCAGAATTTTTTGTTATGATGTTTATTTTACAGTTCACAACGCATTAAAATTGAAAAAAAAAAATGAATTAATTCCATATCATATGTGTAAGTTCTTAACTGATTGAATGTTTCACTCTCACTGTCAAGTTCGAAGATCGAGCATGGTAGTTTTATTTTTTCCGATTAATTTCCAATCGAAAGTAAAGTGAATGTGGACATACAGGACATTCATAATATGGAATGTGTTGTGATATTGTAGACATAACAAATAACATGAAAATCGAGACTGAAATGGAAGTGAAAAAAAAACCGAACAATCGTGATTTGAATTATTTATTATCTGTTACCTGTGTCGATTGTTATGATGTATGTGGTGTGTGTTTGGATCGGTTTTGTTTTTTCAATGTTAAAATTCAATGAATTTTCCAATGTGTGTGTGCTCATGTATGTGTCATGAAATAGAAAGTTTACAAGTGAAAGCTGACTCGGGTTAAGAGTGACGGATGAAATGGATTTGGGACCTCAATTCAGACACATCTCAAATTTCAATATCCTTGGCAAAGAAAAATTCCTGGACCACTTTCAATAAAAGATTCATTCATTAACCAAATCGGTCACTGGATATGACAAAATGCGCTTAAAGACACATTTCACTCCTCATTCCGATATTTTATCAATTAAATCATGGAAAACCGACTGACATATGTTTTCTCACATGATACAATCACGCAACCAATAAAGGTCGCAATTCCTCTTAAAAAAACTCCATTTCAGTCACATTCATGACAAAATTCCATAAAAATTAACCCTTAAAAGTTACCATTTTTCATTTTTATTGGAAAACTCTCACATTACATTTCACTTTCTTTCGGTTTTTTTTTAACTTCAATGTAACGCGCCACTTTTTATGAATGGGAAAATTAACATCAGACGCTAGTAATAATAATAAAAAAATTTATACACTGTATACACATGATATAAAGTGAATTTTCCAGAGAATTTGTAGCGATTACAATTCAAAAAATCAAACCATAAAATATTGAATGAATGAACTACTACGATCTTTTAACAGTATATTCACTTAAATTATTTACTGATTTGTATCTTTTATTAAACATAACATGACTTTGTTTTGTTTTATCTAACAATAAAATAATAATTGTAACAATAAAAAAGTGAATGCTGAATTGTAATTGGTCAAAAATGATGAAATGACCATTTAAATTTTCGGTTTTTTTTTTATCATATGTATCGATTACAGTGTACTTAAATTTTAATATTGTGGTGTGTCCTTTATGGTTTATTAAATGGAAATTGATAAGTTGTTTTGTGAAGGGGAAGAGCACTTGACCTATTTATTATTGAAAATTGGAGTGGAGATCTAATTTGATGAGTGCATGTGTCCTTGAAACACTTTTAATTGATATCAGATCTCGTATTAGGGCAAAATATGTAAAATCTTACAAAAAAATACATGAATTGATACTTACACACTTCAAAGAGAACCCAAAGAAATGAAATATAATAGTGAAATGAACTAAAAAGTGATACTGAAACGCATTTAAGAGAAATACCATGAATTTATATGAAATTAAAAAGTAAATACGATTAATTATTGAAAATGTAAATAAAAATGTTGCGAATTGAACTTGAAACTTTTCTTTTAGATGTCATGAATATGAAATGGCTCTAGAAACATTGAAACTTAACAATGTCAGTGGTATATTTGATCTTTAATTATTAAAAAAAACCAGGCGTTTCCATTAAAAAGCTCAAAAATATACGAAAAACCAGGCGTCTCCACTATGAAAGTTCTAAAAAGATACAAATGAATAGACATCTCCACCAAAAAAAATCCAAAAGAATGCAAAATACCAAGATTTATTACAACCCAACTTTTAAATTTTTGCAATGACCAGGCGTTTCCACCATAAAAAAAAGAACAAAATAGAATTGTCTTGAAAAAAAATGAATCATGATTTTCACTAGAAATTATTTCTATTTGATCTAAATTAAAAATTCATAGATTTGAATTCATATTGTTAAACTTCTATTTCAGTTTGAATAATTTAAAAGTGAAATTTCCAATAATTTCCCAACGTTACTCAGAATTTAACTTTTTTTAAAGGACATTTGACAAAGTTTGGTATCATTTGAAGGAGAACTTTTTCAAGGTGTTAATTTTTAATGTAAAAACTCAAATACACGTGGAAATTAAAAATAAATTTTTAATCAACGTCTTCAAAAAAAAAGAGTGAAGGTACTTGACTATTAATTTTTTTTATTTTTCATACAATAATAATGCTAATTTTTACATTTTCAATTTTTGAAATTCAAAATAATTTAAAATTTACAGAACTTTAGTTTTTAAAAATATTTAAAAGCGTTTTTCTTCGTATTCGATGAAATTTAATGAAGAAATAATTCAAGGTGATCACCCTTATTGTGCGACAGCAGCTTTGGATGCTTGCTTAGCAGCCAAACAGTCATCAATGGCTTTGCTTACATCAGCAAAAATTGAATCAGGATCACGTTCGGCGTCCATCTGTAAAATTTGAAAGGAAATTAGTATTAATTTCATTTCATTTTAACTCAATTAATGACTCACCCTTCTTAATTGAGTGGGATATTGAGCGAGAATTTTCTCGGTGTTTTCTCTAAATGTGGCGATTCTCGTTTTTAAGGTCTCTTCATTATCATCAGCTCTCTTAACAGCAGATTCAGCAGCACGTTTCATGATTCTTGATACCAAAGTGTTCTGTAAGTACACATAGTTTTTTATGATTCAATTTAATTATAAAAATTGATTTAATTTTCTTACATCGGAGCACTCAAAATACAAGATAATATCAACTGGAGCAATAATTTTTTCAAATTCAGGGCCTTGTGCTGGCTCACGTGGATATCCATCAATCAAGAATCCCGGTGTATTTGAGACTTTAACCATTGCAGCTTCCAACAACTTTAAAACAATTTCATTTGGCACCAAAATACCTTTTGTCATCATTTCTTGCAACTCCTTGCCTTTAGCAGAGCCCGAAGCAACTTCAGCTCGCAACAAGTCACCAGTACTAAAGTGTGAAAATCCATATTTGGCAATAATGCGATCACATTGAGTACCTTTGCCACAACCAGGACCACCGAGAACCCAAATTATTGGAGCACCACTTGCTTGAACCTGGAAATTAAAAGGTAAAAAAAATTATCTTACATTTTTTTAAGATAACATCATAATTACATTCAAAACGAAAAAGACACTTACAGGGAATGGATTTGATTGAATTGCAATTTCAGGAGTTGAGGGCTGAGATTTAAGTTTTTCCCGTTCTTTGGCCTCATGATCCAATGCCATTTTATGACACATGAACAGCTGTACGTTTAATTACCAAAAAATTATTTTTAATTTTTTTTTTTAATTGAAGTCAAAACTCATTAGTGGAAGAATTATTAATTTCTCTTAGTAAAAGCTCTTCATGTGTCACTAATTTTTATTTGTTTTTTAAATTTTAATGGCAATTCAAATTAGATTCAGTGCGATCAAGAAAAAAATCATATTTACAGTATTTTTTTTACTATTAGTACAAGTTTTTGACCCATAAAAGCCCTTCCTGATCAGAAAACTTATATTGAATTTCATAAATTTAACCGAATCAGTGAAATTTTATGGCATTTCATTTGATAACGCAGAACATGAAACAAATTTTTGGCATCAATCCAATTTCAAAGTTCAAAATTTAATTTGATGACATAAAATTTTAGCCCAAGTAATTAAAGTGTTAATCGTAAATTTTCCTGTTCTAATTCCAATTCTTATTAGAAAACAATCAAATGTATCTTGATGACTCTGTCTCAAAATACTTGTCGATGTGAGTTTATTATTACATAATAATTTGATCGAAGTTGTTAATTTTTAATCTATTTTTATAATTTTTTATATTTTTTTAGTACCTCTGACAATACAAAATCATGCTGTGTCGGTGTATTATACAATTTTTTTTGTAGTAAAAAAAAGAAGAAGAAAACATAAATTTTAAAATAAAAATAAATATATACAACAAGGTAACATGCTAAAAATATTTTTTGTTTTTATTTTGACAATATAACGTTCGACAATAAATTTTGAGTAAAATAAGTGTGGTTCTCATATTTTATTTTTATGCATTTGTTTTATAAAATTTTCATTTTTTTTTCACACAAATTTCAAGGGAAATTTCATGGCAATGAAAATTTTCTGTTTTAGTGGAAATATCTTAATTGAATTTGTTCAAGGTCAAGGTTACTATTCAAAATGTGGTTTGAGATAATGTGAAAATGAGGATCTTTGTTCATGATGAAAACTGACAACGTCTGAATTGAATTTCAAGGGTGATTTGCTTCATTGAAATTAAAATCTCGTGAAAGCAAGATACAACCAAGAACATTACAGCTGTTGGTCAGTACAACGTAGCTTCAATACAGAGGAAATGTTCAGAAATCATTTGAACTTCTTTTGTCATTAAGTCGTAAAAAGACTTGAAGTGACATAAAAAGTCCTCCAAGTTGAGACCGAGTCCAAAAGAAAATTTCCTTGAATTGTACAGTTTTTTTCTTGAAGAGACTGATTGGACTTTTTTTCTTGTTCGATCTAAGAATGGCCTGAGAACATCTCATGAACAATCTATATTGATTCTTGACTCACATGAGATTAATTGGCATCAAAATAAGGCAGCCCATCATTAAATTTCAAATCATAACGTTAAATAGACACAATTGAAGAGTAACCTTGAACTCTTATGATGCATTTTCCTTTTTATGTTCTATTCTCTCACTCTCTCATTATCTCTTTTTTTAATGCCATATGTAGGAAAATATGTAGAAAATTTTGCGTATGATTCATAACACAGTGATAACAATAAAAATAATAACAATAACACTGACCTTCACCAACTTTTCCTTAAATTTAACTTTTTTTTCAAAATCTTACATTTCGATTGACATTTTTTATCACAATCATTGTATTAAAAGGAAAAGTAACTAATAAAACTAAAATTGAAACAAATTTTTCCATTATTTACAGTAAATTTAAAAAAAAATCACAACAATAATTATCACAAAGTTAAAAAGGTTACAAAGAATGACAGAAATTGCAAATCCTGTTATATTTCATGTCAGATTACAGATCATCTGTTTTCTTATCTAATTCTAATTCTACTCACCATTATGATAAGCTTGAAATTTAAACGACGATCACGTTGACGATTTTGCACAAAAATATTACACAATCTTTTATTTTAATTTTTTCTTGTTAAATTTTATTAATACAATTGTAGAGTAAATTAGAAACGGTGGTCAAGCATAAAATGCAATGATTGTGTTAATATCCGACTTGAACAATTGTTTTCAATAGACTAATTTTGCTTGTGCTTCGATAATAAGAGAATTATTTTGAAATGAAATGAATGAATGATGAAAATTGATGAGCATTCATAAAAATAAACAAAACATAGATTGTATGAATGAAATTTTTGTGCATGAGCGAGAGAGAGAGGAGAAGAGAATTCAATTGAATTGAATTGATTATGTGAGAATATTTTTCCCCTTTATTGTTAATTTTTGCATGTGTGAAAATAAATATACGATATTTATCTGTGAGTGCGAGTAAATTTGAAATTTTTATTGTTAGAATGACGGTTAGAAGTTTTGTTTGAAATGAAATTGAGACCAGCATTCAAGGACATTTTAAGTTACTAGAGGACCTGAATTACTTCAAACCTTTAAAAAAAGTTTTCTGAAGCCATTTTTACTAAGATGCTTGAAGATTGGTTGAGATTTTTTTTTAATTTCAATTCAAACTAACAATAAATCTTTATTTAAATAATTTTTATACATTTTAAAGCTTAAATATTATTTTACATTGACTAAGTCACACTATTTAATTGTCATATTTAATCGATTAGAATATTTTTTAAGAGCTTGTATAAATTTAGGAATGATATTTGTATCTAAATCTAATTTGCATTAGAATTCTTTTTCATTTTAAAAGCTCATGTATATATTTTAAATCATATTTAGATTGTAATTCTTTCTTTTTCATTTAAATTTACATTAAATATCTTACTTTCAATTAATACCCGTAACCTGTACAAATTACGATGAAATTTGACAGAGCACACACACACACATTTCATTTTGTTGCATAAATAACCATCAATTTGTATGGTGTCATATAAGTGCCTTCTTTCGTACACAATCCCATATCAGTTACATGTTGTACATATTCCGTTATAAATTGTTCCTGATCTTTCGGTGATAGCCGATTAATGAATGGATTAACAGATTTCACTGATGCTTTCAATATATCAACATCTGGATAAATATACAATCGATCTTTAATTTCAACAATTCTCGTCACATCACTAAAGAGATTTTCATCCAAATAATCGTTAACCTCAGCCACTGGATCGGACGAGTGTTGATATGGTGAAATGAATGTTTGTACATCTAACATGTATTTGTACCACTTTGGTGAGGCGGCCATTCGTTCATATACTTCAAAGATGGGATTTTGGGCGAGAAGTGTTACTAAGCAATCGCCTCCGGGTTTCATGAGTCGGTAGATGTTATTAAATGCTTTTCTGTAAGTAGAAATTAAACATAATTTTATTAGAATGGAGTTCGACGGTTCTTAAATCATACCAAAAAAAGTAACACATACGCCTACAGTACATGACTCATGTTAATTATTATTATTAAAATAATGAAAAGAAAGAAATTGATTGTAATCTTTAAATAAATAAGTAATCTGTTCCATAGTAACAGGTACGTATCAAAATTTACCGGATGTCAAAAAACCATGTCAACTTCAAATAATCTTTTATTGTAGCTTTCATAATTCTTTAATCAAAATACCGTCATATAATTCTCGGCACACTTACTTTAATTATATACATCTGTGTACATAGAAATTTACTACAAATATTTTATTGATCATAGTTTTTATGAATGAATGAATAATTAACAAAAGTATTTTAGGTGCATTTTTCATTGTATCAGTGATCGTCAAGATATGGGCCTTAATGATGCTTTACATTAATGTCTCATATGCCAATATGATTTTAAGTCTCTAAATTATTTAAGAATCGTAATGTCATGTATAAAAGACACTTTATCAAGTTCAAGATTGGCTGGAATGGTTTTCTCAAGGTATCGAGATAAATTGTCTCAATAAGTCTCAGATTTGATCATGAGCTCACCACCTAAAGAACCTGCCATATGATTCTTATGGGCTTCACTTTCGATAAAATATTTCTAGATGGGTTCTTCAATTCAAGATTTTAAAAGCAGATTTAATACCACTGCTATGAATTTAATTGTCTTAATGCAATTGAGACAATGCGTTAATATTATCTAACGACACAAATCAATCAAAAAATAAAATAATAATGCTTATTGTAAAAATCATTCAAATGACTGTTGATTGATTAACTGCAGGTGTAATAGCATTTGATTTGCGTAAGTTCTTTAATCAAATCAAGATGTTTAAAATTATTCTAGTTACTTAAGTGGAAAATTTGAAAAAAAAACGAAGAAACACGTGACTTTTTCTAAAAATACTTTAATTCCAAAGTATTAATTAGTCATGAAAAAAACGTTTTAAGAACACAATTGTTTTGATTTATTCTGACACTTTACGATTTCATGTATAAATATTTTCTACTCAAATTGGTTTGAACTTGAATAATAACTTAGAGCAAATCTTATTATTATTATTAAGAAATTAACTGGATTTTGCATGCAATGACCGTCTATAATGGAATTGTTGTAATACTAATAAATGAATTATTGCATCATAAATAATAAATATTACAATAATAGGTGTGATAAACAGTGACAAGTTATTCAAATTCGTCAATTTAAAATTTTCAGCTTTTGACACTTGCAGATTTTGACATTTTCGGATTTTGTAACTTTCAGATTTTGACATTTCAGCTTTTGGCAATTTTGAGCTTTTGATAAATTCAGGTTTTCACTTTTTCAGCTTTTCAAAGTTTTGGATTTTGACATTTCAGAATAGATATGTCAATTCAATAGTCAAAGCCTGTCAATGCATAGCTGCTCACCTCCTTAACAGAACTTTGCACTGATTTGAAGACAAAACTTTTGATTCCGATGCACTTTAAAGGTTACGAATCAAAGTTTCAAATAAACAAAAATCACGTTTTCTCTCATCATCATAATCGGAAAGTTCTAATATAACGTATAATTAATTCTCGAAAGATAAGAATTCGAATAAATTTCTCATTGATTCACCTTAACCGTCACATTTTACCAATTAAGTCATGACCATACCTACTAAAGAACATGTTAAATTCCAATCAATATGTAATCTCATTTATTGTAATCCCTACATTTTTGTAATCACGTGTGAAATGTTTTACAAATCAAGCATGGTAACATGTTTATTTTAATTACACGATTTATTTTGTCTGTCTTTTGTAATAAACGTGAGTTAAATTGTCTCAACTAATTTAAATTCACGAATCATCTTAATTGGTTGTCAAACATTCATCTTGATTACAATTGAATTGAATTAAAAAAAAAAAAAAATTTTTTGGGTGATAAAAATCACATGTGTAAAGATCCAGACAGAGATACATTTGAAGAGAACTCACATGAGTGTTATTTTATACTTATTATTATTTGACTGATGATTTAAATTTGCTTTAAATTGATACATGTCTCCAAATGTTATTTCATTCAATTTATATATTCTGTTGATTGTTGACTTCATCACTACTAATTTCAGAATAACAAACAAAAAAAAAAATTAAAATAAAATTGTTTACTACCGAAAAAAAAATAATAAATAACACAGAAGAAAAAAAATGATATATTATTATTTAAATTGCAAAGATGAGATGACAACAATGACCTGTACTGGCTCAGAAACATATGACGTGATCGGAACATGATATATGTTGTCTGCCTATTAATTTTTGTTGGGAGCCATATGTTTTTCGAATTATATAAGAAATTATTTTATTTTTAAGTTTTTCGTTGATTGAATAAGAACTAATTTGTTAAAAAAATTAAATAAAAGGAAAACGTAATGCTGAATATTTTACTTAAGTGCATTTTTTTAATCTTCAACTAAATGAGACAGACAAATTGGCTCTGACACACTTGGAAGTGTCAAATCTGTCATTCAAGCACAAAAGAGTGATAGTCTGCACAAACCAATAGAAACTCAAGAACATTGATGGACTGGGGCAAGCCTTAACGGTATTTTTGGCCATCGTGACCTGATTTTTTTAAGTAACCCGCTCTATGTCAGTCTCTAAAGAGCATTTTAGCCATATTTAATGAAGAAAACATTTAAAAAATTAGAAGACATAACAAATTATATGTTTCGAGGTTTTTTCCTCGTCAAAATCATGTTCTACTTGAAGATTTATTCGAATCATATTCTTTTTAGTCGCAATTCATAAAAATTTACTACGTGATATATTTCGTTTTTTTAATTTTTTTATTTATTTTTTCTGTTAATTCACTATCATCATTTTTATAAAACTGACCACACTCTAACAATAAATCATTTTGCTTAACGACACAAACACACAAAAAATTACGGAAAAAAAATTAAATAGTTATGAAATTCAACTTACTTTTGATTTTGTACCCAGTGAAGACAGAAAAAGGATGTGACATGATCAAAGTATCCCAAATACTTCGATTCAATTGTCGTTGCCGCAATATCCAATCTCTCAAATGCAACTCGTGGTATATGCTGATAAGTTTCTTTAGCATATCGTATCATCTGTTCCGAAATATCTGTTCCAATCAATTTTGTGTAAGATCGTGGCATTTCTGGCAAAAGAAAATCAATCGTCACATCTCCAGTTCCACATCCAACATCCATAACCGTGTCAAATCCATTCCATTTGAGAAGAGGAGCAAATTCCTCGAGAACTAGCTTTGTATCTACTCGCTGAAGTTCATTTGAACGTTGATATAATTTTGCTTTGTTCATTGTAGTCTTTTTTTTAAATTCACTTTTCTCGAAAAAAAAATTCAAATGTTCTGATCTTTTCCAATCAATAAATTACAACTTTATGACCATAAAATTGTTCAAGCACATTGCTTTTATATTTATTTATACGAAAATACAAAAAAAAAAATAATAATAAATAAATCTATGACACTCGATGACGATCACACAACTTATTAAGTGCACAGAAGAAATTTATAATAAAAGAAGATGAGGAAAAAAAATTAATTTGACATGCTACCTCTTAAAAAAAAAATTTTTTTTTGAATTTTTTTTTGTATTTTAACTTTAAATATTTAAATGTAATGTTTATTATTTATTTATTCAACAACATTGTCAACCAGATCTCAGAATAAAATGTTGTACTGCATTTTTATCATCAACACGAATAAATTTTAAAACACACAATTTTTTATTAAAAAAAAAAAATAAAAATTATTTTAATTATTATTATTGATATTCAAACAAAAAAATAACAAAAATACATGAAATTTCAAAGAATACCGATTTTTAATGCTTTCATTCAACTTGAATACTGAAATAACACTAATTCATAACTTACTATTTCATTTCATGTAAGGCTTATTTGTAATTTTCTTGTGTGTACTGTGTGTGTGTGTTTCTATAGCACTATGGAGAGTAAATTTAAATACACAGAAAATTTGTAGAATGAATCTTGCACTAAGTCTCTCATTCATGTATGTTCAATGAAGATAGTTTTTTGATTATAAATTTTTTTTTTGTATTAATATTCATTCATCAACATACGTTGAACAGCTAAAATTGTTTTGGTTCAAAGGCAAACATACCGCGAAAATGTATTTTTATTGTAAAATTATGAGTTGAGCACCTTTGATGAGATAAAAAAAACGATGAGTGGAAGAAAATAAGAATATATTGTCAAAATAGAATGCTATATTAAGAGAAGGTCATAACACTATTTTGTTATTTTTTTGAAATGAACCGGTTATATCGTAAGTTGGTTTGATCAAAATAAATCATCGTATTGACTGGCATGGGAATCAAATAATTTGAGTTGAATCAAATATGATGGTTTTTGACCTGAAAAGGTCTTGGAAATTTTTATCTTACTTAAATATGAGATAAAAACAACCGGAAAATTTGAACAGGAAGTTGCAAGTTAATATTCTTTTGATACAATAAAATAAGATGAATAACATCCTTATTCAATGATAATTTTTTTTTTCATATTCAGTTCAACGGTATCCTTTCACTCGTTCAAGACACTTTTACATTTTTTTTCATTTAAATGGATCAAACATCCCTAATTAACATGGTCCCAATCAACGAATCAAGACTCGATAAAGGTCATTTCAAATCAATTCCAGGCCTCCTGAAACTCGCTGAAATAATTTTCATTGTCATCTGTTTAATTATGATTTCATCATGGTTTCGTTACGTTCTCAGCGTAATCCTCATCCTATCAATAATTTGTTCAGGAATGTATTTGTTTAAATGGACAAAAAAACTGAAAAAATGGACATTGTATGAATTTTATGTGACAGGAGTGTGTTTCGGTCTCCTTGTTATTGGGACACTCTTTCAATTTCTAACATTACACTTGATCAATGGAATTTTCAGTGCAATCGCTTGTGGAATTTATGCAATTGCCACATTTTTATTGTATCGTGCTCAGAGGGCAGAGATTTTGGAGTCCAATAGAATTTCAATTGTTGTGGAAAATAATTTCAATAGGGCGATTCAGCAAATTCCGGTTTTGCATTAATTATTTGACATGTGATGAGTAATAAAAATTTATTGTTGCTGAGATAAAATTTCATACACCTTTCAGTTGATATATCAAAAGTCACATTATATGAAGGCCATATCTGCATCAGCTGTCGATTTATTCAAATCAAATCAAATTAGAAACAAGGTTTTTCACTTAAAAATTTGAATTTGAATCATTATTTAACATAACTTACGTATTTATTTGTCTTGTGTCACGAAACTTATAGGTTTTACTTTGTATGTATGTTGAAAGTTTTCTTTGATTTGAAGGAGATTTTCGATTCACAGTAATTGAAATTATCAAAAAAAAGAACGTTAAAACGAATTTCACGTTCAAACCTCGTATACAAAAAAAAAATCCTGAATTTGCCACCGTAGCGTTAATTGAACGCATTTCTTATTCAAATTTAATTCTATTTTTTTAAGTTAAATGTCATGAAACTATTCAACATATGAATAAATATAACAAAATCGAACGTCATAAAAAATATTTTTTCAGACAATGTCACACTTGATCAAATAATGAGTTAGAAAAAAATATTTAAATTAAAAAAAATATTTATACAGACTTGAATTGTGATTAAACATAATAATTAGAAACATTTTTCTGTATCTTTAACATTTTTGGGTGATGACAAATAATTTTTATCTCTTTTTGCCCTGGGACGATAAGGCTTTTTATTGTAATCTTATCATATTTGACCTACCTCAAGAAATGTATGAGATTATGTTTTGATTTTAAATACGTAATAAATTTTTTTGTTTATTTTTTTTTTTAATAGCAGTCGCATGTTATCTCAAGTTACAATTAAAATCGCAGTAATGTGACACTCAATATCTTTTTCCGTGAGAAAATGTCATAATAACATTACAATCATTAACTGTCGATTCAAAAAAAAAAATTTAAAATTACGTTTCATTTTTTTTTCTCCTCATGATTTTCATTTTTTGCCATGTGAGCCAATGTGTCTAACGGCAGTTACACGTGAGAGTACGAAATTCATTTTTTTAAAATTATTTTCATGTTTTTCTTATTTTTTTTTTAATAAAAAATGAAAACAAAATCTGTCAACGTAAACTTGAACTTGTGAAATATTTTATTATTATTAT
Organism: Culicoides sonorensis; assembly: GCA_900002565.1. Lineage (NCBI taxonomy): Eukaryota > Metazoa > Arthropoda > Insecta > Diptera > Ceratopogonidae > Culicoides > Culicoides sonorensis. The sequence continues at coordinate 74,443 of LN483673.1, read as the reverse complement.
TATCATTGCGATACATTGCATAAATCATTAAGTGTGTTTAATCTCTGAAAATATGTAACATTGTTGAGTTGTTGTGTAAATATTAAATTAATTATTATGACGATTATACGTGTTTTAATCTTTTATTTATATTAAATATGAAAAAAAGAAATTAAAGTTATTATTATTACTCACACATAGAATGTTGATCTATATTGAATTACGTTTTAATTTTAACGGTAATTAATGATATGAAATTGGCTTCCGTGTCTTTAATTGAAAATAGAGGATGCATGTGGAAGCGTCTGGTTATTTACCATTATTTTTAAATTTTTTCATGGAAACGTCTACTAGTAATATTTTTCAACTTATCATGGAAACGCCTAGTTATTTGTAAATTTTTTTAATTTTCTAACGGAAACGCCTGGCTTAAAATAATTTAAATGAGACTTTCATATCATGTTCATCCTAACTTTCGATTTTAGTCGAATTCATGTAGAAATATGACAGTTTTTACAATATTTATTCGAATTTTATAAAAATAAAACAATTTTTTGCTGATATCACTAAAACATCATTGAAATTCGATTCACATTCAAATAAGTGCATTAATTTTAATAAAATGGAATATAAAATCATATTATTATTAATTTCAATTTCACTTTTCCAAAGTCTCAGTACGTCATCAGGACTCTTTTCAACGTCTTGCACCATCGGAGCTGATCATTATTGCATATTCACCGAATTAAATTTAACCAAAACCAACATGTTACTTAGACCAACAGCTGACGATTTGAGTAAAGTGCATAAAATCAAAATAATCAATTCAATTTTATATGAATTTACATCAGAAATTTGTGAGACATTCACAAATTTGGAGGTTTTGGAGGTGATTGAAACGAAAATCCATCAAATTGATTCAAAATCGCTGATTGGCTGTAAAAGTAATTTCAAAACATTCAAGTTATCAAAAGTTGAATTGAACACAAAATTTGATACAAATTTATTGAGCTACAATTACAATTTAAAGGAACTCGTACTTGACGACATTGGTTTAAATGAATTCGATTTTGAGCTTCTAACGAATCTGGATCAACTGGAAACCTTAGTGATTGCGAATAACAATATCAAATATCTTCCATTTCATAAATTGCCATCAAAGTATCTTAATTTAAGAAATTTAATCATCTCATCGAATCGTCTGCTAGACTTTGACGAACATGAAATAATGTTAAAATTTCCGTATTTACTTAACATCGATATTAGCAACAATTATTTGGAATGTGATCGACTTGAATCAATTACTAGCAATTTACTCAAGAAAAACATTTATTTAGGTCACATGTGGAAAAATTACAAAGATCACGCGATACTTGGATATGAGAGGAAAAAAATTTCGGAAGTTGAATGTACTAGCGATATTTTGAATGAATTTCATACAGATCGTATTAAGTTCATGATGGATGAAATAAGATGGAATCGACATTTGATGTATGAAATGAAAGAAAATTTCGAGTCAAGTGAAAAAATTTCAATGAATTCTCTTAACATTTTGTATGGATTGGTTTTAGTCAACTTAATTTTATATCTGATTGGATTTCTGTGGATCAGGCAACAGATCAAGATTATAAATTTAGTTAAAAATATGGAAATGAATCAAACTTAAAATAAAATTTTAAATTACATTTAAATTTGAGAATTTTCTTGAACCTTTTTTGGCCTCAAATTGGCTTTGAGTATGGCCCGCAATCGAGTAGCTACCCTACAAAAATCATCAAAAAATGTATCCATAAACAAAATCATAGCAACATGTTGTTGCGTTTTCTTCTATTTATAAATACAAAGTATATGGTCAACGAACTACATCTTCCACAGTTTCATTTAACATAAAATTTAAAGGAATTCTCTCTCAAAAAAGTATAATTTTCATTTAAGATTTTCCACAAAATTTCATTTCGAGAGACACAACATTTTATTATTATTTTTAAAAATAATCACGTTGACTTTCATTCTCCGGTTCATGTCCCTTCATTTAAAATATCATGCATTTGAAGAGATGTAAAATTTAAATTTTACATTATTTTTAGGGACTTGCGCACTTAAGAACTCAACATAATCATATGCGAGTCTAGAATTTTAACTTCGCAATATCCAAAAAAATTTTACTTTCAAAACAACCTTGCAAAAAACTACTGTGTTTCAATTTTAATTTTTAAATGTAAAGAGATATCAACAAAAAAATAAAAAAAAAAAATATACAACCACCAAAAAGACAGCGAAGAAGAGTAAACAAAATTATATTCTTGATTAGATAAGTTCAGTTGATATTTTTTGTCACTGTAACACTGTGATTGTGTTGATTATTGTTATAAAATTCAAAATACATAAAAAAAAATACATTAAAAAGTTGAAAAAAAACTGTAAGTATAATGTGTGTGTTTAAAATTTACCATAAAGCAGTGGATTTCAGTTGATAATCATTCAGTTCAGTTCGAGTCACCGAAAAAATATTAAAACGCATACCGGCTTAGTTTAAATATAAACAGATATAATTTTTTTGTTTTTATTTCTCGTTTCTTTTATCGTAAACATCATTTTTTTTTAATTTTATTTCGCACAAAATTATATACAAAAATTTTGTTTTTCAGTTGTTATTTAAATCTCATTCATAATGGAAGAACCAGAGCTATTTACAAAAATTAATGCAAGTAATACGGCAGAGACGAAGAAAGTTCTCGATAAATATCAGAATTCAATTAAATGGAATGGAAAAGATTGGGTTTTGGATATTGGGTGTGGACCAGGTGATGTCACCATGAACGTTATTAAGAAACGGATGCCGGAAACTTGTGAAAAATTGGTTGCCGTTGATATTTCTGAGAAAATGATTGAGTATTGTAAAGAAAAGTACAAAGATGAGCGTAATGTTGAATTTTGTTTGATGGATATTGGTGCTGATATGAAAGATTATCCAGATTTTTTGGAAAAATTTGATCATGTTATGTCATTTACTGTGCTTCAATGGGTTCAGGATCAGAGGTAATTTAAAAAAAAAACGTTACTGACTGTAATTTTACATAAGTACTAGTATTTGTGCTAATTTATGGTAATTTTACATTAAAAAAATTGAATAAATTTAAGTTAATTTTCTACACTTGAGTTCCTGCTGATCTCTTTTTTTTTTTATCAAATCATGATATCATGATAACAAGTTTATGATAAAAAAACAGAGATCAATGACACTTTTTTCTGATACATTTCCTTATAAAAATGCGCTTATGATAACGATTTAGCTAGGTCCTTGTTTTTAGCAATGTGAGCGTATATGTTTATGTATAAAATAAAAAGAGATCATTTCATACCAAAATGCACTTACTTGCACATTTTAAGATTACATTTCATTTTTTTTCCTATCACTTTTACACAGAAAAGTCTTCTCCAACATTTTGAAGCTCCTCAAACCCGGAGGTGATCTATTAGCGACCTTCGTTGCCTCAACAACTTCCTTCTACATGTACGAACAAATCCATGAAAAGTGGAATTTATACATGCACGATTACAAAAAATTCATTGGTCCATATCATCATTCTGACGATCCAGCAGCTGAAGTCAGGAAAATTTTACACACAGTCGGCTTCCACGAGTACAAAGTTGAGATCAAGTATCAAGAACAAGTTGTCAAGAGTGCAGATGATCTGAAAAGTAATTAAAATTTGTTTGATTACCTGATTTATTGTTATTTAATCTCAAAAAAAAAAAATGTTTTTTTTTTATAACAGCATACATTATTGCTGTATCACCATTCGCTAGCCGCATACCTGATAAGAAGAGGCGAGATCAGTTTTTGAATGAAGTCGTTGAATATTACACAGAAATGGGATGCCGGCAACCAGATGGTCGATTTGTGTATCCATGTAAGATGATTGTCGTATATGCGAAGAAGTAAAAAAAAAGAAGAATGCTGTCGAAATTGCAATTGAACCACCATTGAAATGTTGTCTTCTACCTCTCAAGCTTACATTTAGCTTTTTTATTGATATGATATTATAGAATTTTTCTTAGTCTTACTTTAATCAGGGTCAATTAATGAAACCCATTAATAAAACACAAAAAAATCATAGTATTTAGTATTAAAAATATTTTACATGAAATTTATTTTATTGAATAAAATGCATTTACATTTATGGCGTTTTTGCTTTCAAATATTTTATTTATTTATTTTAACTCTTTGCACAAAATCATAATAATTTCCAGTTTACTTTTTAGTTGGATGAATCACACGACTTCTTAATGACTTTTTAGTTAATGATCTTGTTCCAATGAGCCCCACTGGTGATGCCGGAATAATATCTGAATCGTCAGTGGTTTTCTTTGAATTCAGACTTTTTGGTGTTTTCAATGTTTTTACTGTATTTTTAGGTGTGCTTGGTGTTTTGGGAGTATTCCCAGTTGTTTGACGTCGTGTAGGTCGAGGCAATGTTGGAGGTGTTTCCGGAATCTCTTCTGTTGTCAAATCTATAATTGGATTTTTCCTTGGTGTTCTTGGAGATCTTGTGACTTTTGCTGGTGTTTCAGTTCGTGTCACTGTCAATCTTTGTGGTGAATTTTCAATTGATTTTGATCGGGTTCTAGTTGCAGTAACGGTTTTTTTCGCAGGTGAAATTTTCTTTTTTGCTATTTCAGCGGCTTTTGCTTTTTCAGTGGGTTTCGGTATACGTTTTGATGGGAGTCGAGTTACCTCTTCGCTTACCGATTTTGAGGGTTTTAATGTTGATTCGCTCTTTGAAGATGTTGTTGATGAAGATTTTAGTGAAGATGCTCGCTTTACTGAAGTTGGTTTACTAATACTCGACAAATCAAGTGCCACTTTTCCGATTGTTTTCAATTTGTTTCGTGTCACAGTGGTTTTTGTAAGGATTTCTGCCTGAGCAGCACGACGCGTGGTCCGACCTTGACTTTTGTTACCGGTATCAGATTCACTTTCACTTGTAACTGCGCCTCGTTTCTCAAATTTACGGGCAGGTGATGCAACTGATGGTGAATTTGGTGGATGCTCACGTTTATTTCCACGCGTTAATTTTGCAGGACGAGTTTTGGGAGCACTTTCTTCAAGGACTGGACCAACTTGAGTTGATGTGAGGAAGAATGATTCATCTTTTGATTGATCCTGAGTTGATGGGACAAGTAATTCAGGGAGAGACTCCGTTAGAGGCGTATCAGGAGATGCAATGGTTTCATTTACATTTGTATCAGATGCAATTATCACGAGTCGAGGAGTCTTTTCTGCTTCAGATTCCTGAACGGATTCTTCCGCAGATTGTGATTCATTATCAGTTGAAATTGGAGGAATAAACGTGTCATTAGGTTTTGCCTTTGCATGAGGAACCTTTAAATTAAACATAGGATAAAATATTAAAATTCAAAGTCATACTACGTCTTTTCGAATCAAATCTCACCTTAAAAACAGCATCACCCTCTTTATTCGAAACATCCGAATTATTACTCTCATTCATTTGACTTTCCAGTCCTTCTTCGTCAGACCCATCTCCAGTTATGGTCGACGGTGTTCTAGTACTTGATTGACTTGCAGCCCTCCTATCATCATTCATTTTCTCCTTAAATTTAATCAAGTTTTTCTGAATTTTAACATCTTTTATGTCTTTCACCAACTCATCAACACATTTCTTGAAATCTTCTTTAATGTGTGATTCATCACCAATTTCCAACGTATGCAGTTCACCTGCCAATAACTTGATCAGAATTTGATTTGTATCTGAATTGAGATCGTCTTTGATGGCATTGAAGAAGGAAAGTGCAATCGTGGTATGAATATTAAGTCCAGGTGGACTATATTCAGGTCTTGTTGAATTTATGACGAATTGAATGAGTTTGGTCGTTTCCACATCTTGAAGTGGTGATTCAGGTGGTGCATCGATAATTTGTGTCAATGTTGGGAAGAGCGCCTGTTGTAAGAGTTCTTGTAGACGACGTTTAATCAATTCTTGGAAGAATTTTCCTAATAATTGCATTACATCATTCGTCGTAGCTGGATTAAAGTACTTTAAGAGGAATTTTGCGACAACTTCTTGGTTGTTAATTCTTCCATGTAACGTTAATCGTCCAAAGCCTCGTATAAGTGTCATACTTATTTCATGATCCGATACTTTGTCGAGTGATTGAATCAAGGAATTCATGATTTCAGTTTGTTCCATTGCTTCTTCATCCTCAGTGTCGTCTGCATTTGAATTGTATAAAGTACGTCCAGATTTTGGATTTGTGCGATCATTGCTCGATGCGATTAAATTGAACTTTTGAAATCCATAGTAATCAAGGAGTTCGAATATGCCCTCAATTACTTGATTGAGGATTTTCAAGGAGGATGTTTGCACTAACTGTTTTGCCAGGATATGGAAAACGTCTTGTGCAATCGTGGGATAGAGCATACAATAAGCTGTAGCGACTTTCAATCCCAATCGCCTATACCCGATTTCCTGACTTTCAATGTAGACACACACAAATTTCTTGTACAATTCCACAACACTTGGCGTTAAATGTTTAACTGACATCAGTGAGACCATGTAAAAACAGCAATGTAAACATTTTGCAATGATTTCAGGTGATAATCGTCTTCGATTGTAGACAGAATCGGCAAGAGCAACAACTGCTGGATCTTTACTCGAATCCAATATTGGACGGATCTTCAATTTGTACTGCTCTTGAATGGCATTTATTTCTTCTTGACATTCCTGTGCCTCAGCATAATTATTACGATCTTTAGCGGTGTCTCGTTTCTCAATGGCATCCAACATGGATAACTTTAATGCAGTTAAATCTGTTTTCAAGGAAACATTTGGATTTTTATCCAAATATTCATCAACGATTTTATTCGTTTCCTCAAAGTTGAATGTGAGTGTTTGATCGGTTATGCTTCGAATTAGATTTACAGTAAGATCTAGACGTGTATCAGCATTAGGTATAATTTTATCGAGAATTTCATTGATGATCTTGATTGAACATTCAGGTAAATTCATTTTTTGTAGGATTTCAAAAAGAACCGGCTGAAGGGCTTGTCGTCCAATTTCATCATCAAAATCGTATCTGAAATTAAATTTTAAAAGTAAGTTTCTCAAATTTTTAAAATAAATTTCTGTACTTACGCATTCACGATTTCCAATAGACATAAAATTTCAAACTTGAAATACATTTTTTCCACCATATCATCACCATCCTCAACATTTTGATAGTGCTCGTCAACAAAATTCTTCAAAAATTTGGCCATGATACTCAAATCGGGTAAAACTGTGTCCACGTCTTCGACATCTGTATCAGACAAATATTTGATGACCGCTTTCCAAAACAAAATCAATTCAAGTCCTTCCTTGACATTTTCCAATTGGATACATTTTTCCGTGCTTTCTTCACGACTCAAATTGAGTGCTTCAATGAAATGCCCTGGAGGTTTCTGTTTAAAAATTTCTTGGAGCGAATTTGTTGCCGTTTTCTTGAAATCCTCTAATTCCGATTCAGTTGCGTCCAATTTGAGTGCGTTAACGAATTTGATGTAATTCCATTCGTATGCTTCAATCCAATTAGGAAGCAAAAATTTCGAAACACATTGTTTAGCGAGATTCGATTGTTCTTTGAGTCCTTGATCAAGAATTTTTATACGTTGAACGACCTTTAAATTTTTAACCGGATATTTGGCCATTTGCAGGTATGTGAGACGTCGTACTGTTTCATCAATATCCCACAACCGATCAATTATGATTCCAATTGTTTTTTGTACTTTTGCCACACACGAGATGACAGCACGTCGCACCTTAGCCGATGGATCATTTTCCATGTGAAAAAGATATGCTCGAATCACCTTATCATGTGGATCCATCGGATCTTGTAATCGAGTCAAAGCATAAACGGCTTGTTGTCTCACATTCATATTCGTGTCACGCAATCTCTCGATCATGACTTTTTGTATATTATCCCAAATATCATTGTCCATTTGAGCATCATCTCCGAAACACTTGAAGAGGGTATTCACAAATTGGCACATCCGAAAACGAACATGCGAATCTTTACTCAGCGAATTGAGCAAAAAGTTGAAAATGTCACATAAAACTGCATGAGTATTCCCTGTATTTTCACGCTCAAATGACACAAACAATTTAGCACAAAACTCAAGCAAGCAATTTGATGGCTTGTGATCATCCGGTTTTTGCATGGCAACTTTCATCATTTCAACTGCAACATTTATGAATTTTTCGTGATTAACTTTTGCGTAATATGAATGTAATTCGTTGATATATTTCTCATGATAACTGGCATTTTTTTGAGTTTCATAGAAAATTTTACCCATTTCCTGAGCATCTCGATCACAAAACACCAGATTTTTGTATTTTTGTGAGGTTGAATTTGGTGGCGCGACATTTTCTTGTTCAACTTCTTCATGGATTGTTGGTTGAGCTACTTTGATTTTACGTTTTCTTGCCATTTTTCAATGATTTTTTGTATGTATGATGGTTTTATAAGATAAATTTGTTTAAATTTCACTTAAATTGTATTTAATTATGATTTAATCACCGATTAATATTTTAATTTATTTTTAAATTCAAAACAATCAAATTAACGCTTGTCTTTATGTTTGTAAAATAACCGTTGTAAGTTTTCTGTTTACGTCCCTGCTTGCCACACAAATTTTGACGTTTATTTACATAAGAGCAATAGTATCGGAGTCTCGATGCAAAATAAATTGAATTTTTTATCGTGAAAATTATTAAAAATGAGTCATTTTAACAAAATTTGTCTGAAAATTGAGTAAGGTACCGAAAAATATCAATTCATATTAAAAAAATACGAAAAATTGAAATTTGAAGTTCGTGATGATAAAAAAATGTCTGTTCAAGTGGCACAATCACTCTCATTGTCAACACCAACCAAAAAAATCAAAGTACACGTCAGAAAATTGTAAATCAAGTCCAATCGTGGGTTTATCTGGTCATTATTAAACAAAAATTGAACAAAACCAAGTCATTTATCCACTTTTAAGTCATAAAAAAACTTGAGAGTATTACAATCATCGAATATTCCATTTAAAGTCGTAGTTTTTAATTGAAATTCAGTAAAATTAGTTTTAAGCCGGTTTCCATTTTTGTGTGAGAAACTTTTCACAATAAAAAAAGACTATTTTTAGCATAAAAATGTGGAATTTTTGGCAGATCTTAGGTAATTATAGAACAATGAACTCTCCCAAAACTATTTTAATACATAAATTTTTACTAATGTTATTTTAATTGTAGCTCTGGTGCTTTCATTGAGCACTGTCCAGTGTGTTTATGACTCTTCGGATGATGTTGTCGAACTTACAGATAAAAATTTTGATCGTCAAGTCACTGATAGCGATGGCATTTGGGTAGTCGAATTTTGTAAGTTTTTATTTGAATTTTACTTTAAATGTCATATGAACGTAATATTTTTTTTTTCTCAGATGCTCCTTGGTGTGGACATTGTCAACAGTTAGCACCAGAATACAAAAAAGCAGCAAAAGCTTTGAAGGTAAGAAAAAAGACACGTAATTGCTTGTAATGTACAAATGTTTACAAACATTTTTTTATTTATTTTATATTCAGGGCATAATAAAAGTTGGTGCTGTCAATTGTGATGATCACAAATCAGTGTGTGGCCAATATGGAGTTCGTGGATTCCCTACAATCAAAATTTTCGGCTCAAAGAAATCTCCTGTTGATTACAATGGTGGTCGTACAGCTTCAGCTATCATTGATCAAGCACTTGCCGAAGCAAAATCCAAAGCAAAAGATAATTTGAGTGGGGGAAGTTCATCCTCAAGTCGATCATCATCCTCAAGTGGAGGTTCAGGGAAATCTGAAGTCGTTGAATTGACTGACAGCAACTTCGATAAATTGGTTTTGGATTCAGATGATGTTTGGCTTGTTGAATTCTTTGCACCATGGTGTGGACATTGCAAGAATTTGGCACCACATTGGGAGAAAGCAGCATCAGAACTCAAAAGCAAAGTTAAATTGGGAGCCTTAGATGCTACAGTACACACCGTTAAAGCTAGTCAATATGGAGTTCAAGGATATCCAACAATTAAATTCTTCCCTGGAGGCAAGAAAGATTCACACAGTGTTCAGGATTATGATGGTGGACGAACAAGTAGTGACATTGTCACATGGGCTTTGGATAAGTATGCTGACAGTGTTCCAGCACCAGAAATTCTTGAACTCACAGGAGCTGAGCAATACAAAACTTGTGTTGGAAAACCATTGTGTGTTCTCTCATTTCTTCCACACATCCTTGATTGTGATAGCAAGTGTCGTAACACGTACATCAAAATCTTACAAGATCTCGGTGATAAATATAAGCAAAAATTATGGGGATGGGTTTGGGCTGAAGCAGGTGCTCAAATTGATGTTGAAACTAGTTTGGATATCGGAGGTTTCGGCTATCCAGCAATGGCAGTCTTGAATCACAAAAAAGGAATTTATTCAGTACTTAAAGGATCATTCACTTATGAAGGCATCTCAGCTTATTTGAGAGACATTTCATACGGACGAGGACAAACCCTAAATAATGTAAAAGGCGAACCCAAAGTTGAGGAAATAACTGGATGGGATGGAAAAGATGGAGTGTTACCAGAAGAAGAAGATATCGATTTGTCAGATGTTGATTTGGATGACATCAAAGAAGAACTTTAAATTTAATTCTTTTTTATTTCTACCATTTCAATTTAATTTTAACGATAAAGTCTGCCACCACAATTAATATAATATGATAAAAATAATAATAAATTTTATGATAAAAAAAAATAATAATAAATAGTACTAACATAAGTTTAAAATTTGAATTTGGACGGATATAAAATACTGATATAAGTGCACTTAGTCTAAAAAAAATTTATTTAAAGCTCAACTCCTCTCGAAACGATTGGAGTGTGACATAATGGGCAAGTTTTTCGTGTTGCAACATCCAATCGATTTGCAACATGGTGACATCCAGAACATTGCCAGGCCTCAGTAGGGTTTGGAATGCTTTGACCAGATGCGATACATGCAGGTAAGTGAGTGCCACATGATGTGCATGAAGTAAAATAATCCGCGATAATGCTCTCACACGTATAACACATCATTTGTTCCGTTCGATTGCTATCCTTTGGATCATGTTTACTAAAAATATTGACAGCTAACTCTTCATATTCCTGTCTACGTTGTTCTGGAATGCTGTCCAATCCCTCTAATTTGATAAAAGCTTTTGAACATGTTCCAAAAGATCTGTCAGCACAACTGGCCAACGCTAGTAATGTATAAATCTCTTCCGTATCAAGCACATCCTCGTACTCACGTAATCGTAAACTTGTCAAGACAGCTGAATGCATGAGACCTCCATTTAATTGTCGTTGAGCTAAAAGCATAAAGTGATATGCTTCTGCTCGATGCCAAATTTGCTCAATTAGAATCGCATCTTCGGGTGTCAAGTGTGACAGAACTGTCGATCGATTTTCTCCTGTTAACTGACATTGAGCTTTCAAGTGATCTTCAGCTAGAGTGCCAGCCAAAATGTAAATTTGCTTGATTCGAAGAAGTGGTGACTTCTTTTCCACTTCACCTTCTGCGAGTTTTATCATTAAGCGAGCTGCATCGAGGAAACGCCCAGCCTTCTTCTGCAATTCAATCGCTTCAGGTAATTTTTCCTCTTTTAACAATTGTGCTGCATGCTTGTCAAGTAATTGCCCGACTTGAGGCATTTTATATTTCTGTGCCAATTCAACTGCGAATTTCCAATTTCTCAAATTGACACATGCATTAACGGCTGCTTTTACATCACCAAGTTTTAAGTATGCTGCAACGGCTTGATCACACATTCCAACAGATTCGAGCATTTGCCCAAGTTTCATCAAAAGTTGAGATTTCTCTGGTAATTTTTGAATACAATCTTCCAATTCTGTGTATTGCTCTAAATGATACAAAGAATCCATCAATCCTTCAATGTCATGTGCCTTGTCAAAGTATTCTTTTGCACTTTCCCATGATCGTAAATTCGCAAAATGATGTCCAATTTCCTTAAAAGCAAAATTCATTTGTTGATCTGATGTGCCAGGACCTTGTCGGTACAATTGCACTGTTCGAAACCAGTCGCACAGTGTTTGTCTCAAATTTATCGCCAAATCACGCCGATCTGAGTCGATGTATAATTTCTCTGCTTCATCAAAATCACCGTAAAATGCAGCAACTTCAGCTCGCTTCAATGTTTCATTGTCAATCGTTTTGAGGCGTTTGATCAACTGCAATCCAGGATAATTTGTCGATCGAACAAATGCTGATTCAGCTGTATCTAAATCGAGTTTTTTCAATGATGCTTCAGCTAATAAACGCCAAAGTCTTGGATGGGAATTATCTTCAATGAATTGTTTGGCTTCAGATATCCCGACATGTGCAAGAAGTTCTTCTGTATCACGTAGACTCTTAATTCGTAGTTGGAGCAAATGTTGGTTTGTGTCTGGTGACATTGTTCCATTTATGATGTCATCCAATAAGACGCCAGTTATTTCAAGGTCATCGAAATTACAGATGTAACCACTACAGGAAATGGGCTCTTCTGGATCTGCTCCTCTCAAAACATACATGCGAGTTTTCTCCATAATTGCAAGTAGTAGGGGATTATCTTTGGCCCAACACATTGCCCACACGTCTTTTCTCTCAACCCGTCCAATTGGAGGATTACTACTATCATTTCCATCTGACAAATCTAAAGTCATAAGAAAACCGTTTGAGTCAATGATAGCTGCACGTGTCGAATTACAATTAATCGAGATTTTGCATGCTTTTGTGGGGAGGATGTGTCGATTACATAATGCCACATTTGGGATCGTGTACTCTTGAATTGCACCAGATTCACGTCCAATTAACAAAAGTCTTTCTGATGCAGCAATACAACAAATCGGATCTTGAGATTGAATTTCACTCACTGGTTGCTCGTAACCACCTCTATCCAAATCATTCAACACTTCAGCTACACCAGCCGGTGTATCATCAATATGAAATTTCTTGTCTTTTCTTTGTTTCATTCCATGTAGATTTGAAGCTCCTTTTGGTGTATGATAATGCCACAGTAAAAATTGGTCACGTGAAGCAATGATAACATAAGTCGAATTCATTGTGATAAACATCGGGTAAATGTTGACAAATCTTGCATCAACTGTGGTGCTCATTGTATTGCAAATAAGTAATTGATACATTTTTTCACGTGCCATGTCAAGTGTAATTGAAGTGTCTCGTGCACTCATTTTTGAGGATTCAATTGCAATAACACAATGATCATTGTTGCTCGCTAATCCAAGTGGGGTATCAATTTGCTTGGTAAAACACTGATTTGAAGCTGTGTCCCAAAAAACCATATTTGAAGTGGATTTTCCACCATCAGCTTCCAAATAACAGACAGTTTTTCCAAAATAACACCACATATAATCAGGACGAATATTAGCAAAGTAAATGAACGAGTCAACGCCTAACGCAATTCTCAAGGACTTTCCTTCCCATGCCAGGGATGTGATTTCCTTTCCAGGTAGCTTGAGTGAGCGTAAATGCATTCCTGTTGGTGTATAAAACATAACAGTGTTCGATTCTTTTCCATCATCCATTGAATTATTTCCACTACTACTTGAAATACCACAAACGGCTAAAATTGTACCATCATGATTCCAATCACATGCGATCGCTTGCATATTTGTGTCGATTATTATTGGTAAGTCATCATTTTCGTTTCGCATTAACTGAAGACGACCATTTTCATAACAAATTGCTAGAACTGGACGTGAATGTGAGATTTGACCATGATACCAACAAAGCCCTACCACTGACAGACTTCGAGCTGGTCCTAAATTCACGCATTGAATACTTAATTTCATCTGAAATTGAAATGATATTAAATTTGATATGATTGAACGTGAAAATTTGACTTACGACAAATGTTCCTTGATTATCATACAAATGTACTTCCCCATTCCGAATACTAAATAACAGCAATCTCCCGTCTGGACTCCATTGAACACCGGTCAACACAGTGTTTTTTAACTCCTTACCCCAAATTCTATTTCCATCAACACTTCCAACAATTACAGCACCATCCTCATACACAATACAAATCTTTTGACCGTCACTTGTCCAAGCCATGCCTTTAACAGTACTTTTCTTCCTATCATTTGTCATTTCCTCGAACCACGAATTCTTGTAAAGCATCCAAACCATTATGACGCCATCACGATCAGATGTTGTCAGTTTTTGTTGTTTTTCGTTCCACGTTACAACTTGAATTGGGGCCTTGTGTCCTTCCAATGTCTGATTCATTGAAAGATTACTTGGTGCTGCTAACCCACCCTTGTTAGTGTTATTTGGATTTGTGGCCACATTTGAGACTTGTTCCAATTTCAAGACTTTGAGTAAACCATCGTCACCTCCAACTGAAATGTAGCCTTCTTCTTTATTCCATCCGAGGCAATTGATTCGTGTATTGTTTGGGATTGCGATCTTAAATTAAAAAAAAAACAATGATGAGAATTTGGAATGAAAATTCTTAGAAGCTCATCTCACTTTTTTACTTAAATAGACAAACATTTTCTTCGTTTATGATCCGAAATTGTCGATTAACCGTTATAAAAATAGACATAAAATTTATTTTCACTTTAGATTCTATTCAATTTCATAATTTCAATCAAATTTTATCTAATGATGCTTAGAAACGAAAAGCATAAACAAAAATTACACTCGTTTCCAAGCACCTGTTGCTTAGTTACAACAGGTTTCCAGTTGAAGTACCTCACGTACAGCTGTGATCTTCTACAATCAGCTGATTATGTTTTGATGTGATATGTAACGGTCACTTTTTTTGAAATGTTGCTCATTTTCTAATATTTTGTGATGATTCCTATGAAAGTTGAATAAAATGCGCTTTTAAGACACGTTTTGTCAGCTTAATCAAGTACTTTCACTTAAAATCCTGATTAGCTCGGGATATTTCAAGAAAAAGTTTGTCACAAGGAAATGTCTTCAATGAAAAAATGCGCTTATAAAAAAAAACTTAATTTTACGTTTTACTTTTCTTTTAAGTGTTTTGATTTTACGTCTCAAACAAAGGTGTCCTTCCATTTTTATTATCATTTTATCATTAAAAATCATATTTTTACATAATTTAGTATAGAAATAACATTTAAAATATAAATTATACCGAATTTATTTACAATTTATACATTAAATGTTTTGAATATCGTTCAAATCATGTGAAAATCACACAAATAAGATAAAAAAAGGTAAATTGTTATTTTGCTTTTGATAAGAAAAAAATTTTCAATCGAAAATTTTCCTGTTAATTTTTTTTTTAGAAAAAAAAGACAAATGCACTAAAATGCATTGCACACGTCCATTAATCCGTCAAAATGGTTTTGTTCCTTTTGGATTTCTTCTAGTCTTATCATTTTTCTTGATTTTATCGCAGCATGAAACGAGTTGCAGTTTAGTTGAAGATCAACCAAATGCTTTCCCATCAAATTTCATTAATGAAAGTGATCTTTCTGTGCCTTTGAATGTCAATTTAAAGGAAAATGAGTCAATTCATGTGGAATTAGTTAATGTTACAAGTACAACAACTGAATTAAGTACGACAAGTACAACAACAACAAGCACTGAAGCAACGACAACTACGACTCAAAATCCAGAGGATTTGAAAATCCCGGTAGCTAACACGTGTTTTTACAGTGAAGAAGATTTGTGTTTAAATATTGTGCCAAATAGTAATGTAAAGACATGTGATTGTCAATTACATCCCGTCTATAAGAAAGCTCTCTTTTGTTGTAATGTCACAGACATTGACAAAGCCTTAAATTGTGCCAATAATCCATTTAATTTAACCGACTTGCAACACTTACATATCAGAAATGCGACAATCGATGAAATTGACTTTTCCGATGCTAAATGGAAGTTTTTCGAGACCATTGCAATCACGGATGGCAAGATCTCGAGAATTCCAAATGAATTTTACAAGTTTTCCCAGACAAAGTGCCTCAATGTATCTAATAATGGCTTAAATGAAATAAGTCCACGAATTTTGAAGAATTTAATGAATTTGGAATTACTTGACGTATCTTACAATAATCTCTCAACAATTCCTAACACGAATGGAAGTCAAAAGAACTTGACACTGAATACACAGGGCAATGATAATATGTCGTGTAAAAGTGCAAATGAGGTACTTGGACGAGGTTCAATTAAATTTGTCAATCCTGAAAAGACACTTTGCATGACAACGGCAAAAAGTTGGTTTGATTCACCAACTTCTGTGTCATTGAGTCAATTACAACGCCTGAAAAAGCATGAAAATGAGTGTCCGAAATTCGATAATGATCGAAAATGTAAATGCAAAGTTGAGCGTGTTAATTATCCGAGTGAAGAACATCTCGTATTTAGCACACAAGTCGATTGTAGTAACTTAGGATTGACATCACTTCCAGAAAATCTTCCTCCAGACACAATCACCTTAAATATATCAAATAACAGTATCTCAAGTCTAGCACAAATTCGTACAATTGAAGGCTCGTACAGGTCACTGAAGACACTGATTGCCGACCACAATGATATCACAACAATTTTGGAACTTGAAGGAAGTGCCTTCTTCCAACACTTTGATAAACTCTCCTTGAGACGAAACAAACTCAAATCAATTCCAATTTACTTGTTATCAAATACAATGGATCGGAATCCACAAGGAGCTGTCGTATATTTGGAAGGTAATCAAATGACATGTGACTGTAATGCGGCAAAGGTGTTGAAAACTTGGCTTCTTGCACGACAATCACACATTATTGATTACAATAAGATTGAGTGTGATAACGGGATGATGGTGTTGGGCTTGTCTGAAACGAAATTGTGTCGATCATATGTGGATTGGACAGATTACATTTATTTGATTATAATTGCTGAAGTTTTGCTGCTTATTGCGCTAATTTGTAAAGTCTCATATGATTATTACATTTTCAAGACGCATGGATTTTTGCCGTGGCCTGCGTCACAGATACCTAAAATACCGTTTTGTGATTGGCTTTGTGAGACATAAAAAAATGAATAAATTTGTGTTAGGATTCGTAATTACAGTTAACGTCCAAATCAATGTGAAAGGAAAAATAGAGATTTTTTTATTTAATCTTAATCATAATCAAATGTGCCTATGAATTTATTTATTAACATTACAAAAAAACATATGAAACAGGGAGAAAATTACGATGCTCTCATATAAAACATAGTGGCTTATATTAAAAATATTCAAAATTAAATGGTAAAAAATAGCTTTAAGTGTATTATACGTATTTAAAATGATGTAAGGATTTTGAGATTTGAAATAAAAGACAAGCTTTTTATGGATTGTAGGCAATTTTTTTTGTCTAAAGGCTTCAAATGCATAACCCGACCAAATTCTGATATTCAAATTGATTTTTCTCGCATTTATCGAATTAAATATTATGACGATTCACGTTGGAGCGTAAAAATCGATTTCTGAAGACTTGGAAATTATAAATTTGAACGAGCTCATTCAAGAAAATTCATTTCAAGACATCAAAATGAAAATTTTGGTCATATTGTGTTTATGCCTCAAATCCATTGGATCTGTACCCATTTTTGTAAGTTTTTAAATTGATTAAAAGATTTAAATACACTTTTTACTTTCCACCATTTTCAGATCGAAGGTTCACGATTAGTGCTATTGCGAGCCGGTGCCCCAAAGGGATCCGGCCATAATATGATAAAAGCAACATTTGAAAGTGGTCGACTTCATGCACACAATTTCATCAAAGGCAATTATCACTTTTACCCTCCCATACGTGAAAGTATGATAGGTTATACACGGCTTTTGGTGAAAATCGATGGCAATAAAAAGTGGAAATTACTGAATTCGACACGATTTTACCCATGTCATGATATTCTGGATCCCAATGGCCCACTTCACATCTGGAAACAAAAATTTACACCAGATTTACCTGAAACATGTCCTGTCACAGGAAAATACAGAATTGATACAACAATTCCTATTCACAGGGAAAAATGGGATCCTGTTTTACAGATTTTGATACCAAAATTTGTGTTGCAAGGCGACAAATATCGACTTGATTTTGCATTTTATTACAAAAATGGGTTATTAGGTGGATTATTTTCGGTTGAATTTAAATTATTTCCACCGGAAAAAGATACACGTGAAGAAATCTTGGTTAAAAACATTCATGATGTATTTTTCAATCCAGGACACCATCCATATCGAAAGCATTTAATCGATAATGGAAATGTAACGGTCGGAAATTCAACGAAAATCAATTAACATTTTTATTTCATTATAAATTCAAATAAATTTCGAATGATATCTCAATGAATGTTTTTTCAATCGAATTTTATCGTAAAATCCTTGTCCACAAGTATCACAGCAGTATGGCTTCCTATCCGAGTGCGTGTACAAATGCTTATTCAACAAATCCTTTCGGGTAAATTTCTTTGGACACTGCCAACATACATATTTTTTTTCATCTCCATGACTTCTCAAATGACTTTTAAATCGATTAACTGTAATTTTTACTCCACAAATTCCACATTCCTTAAAATTGTGATAATTCTTTACATGTCTCATCAAATCCTCGTTGAAAATGAAACTTTTATCACAAAATTCACAGATAAATTCATCGTCATTCGCTACAATTTTATGTACATGATCAAAGTGATACTTTAATCCATTTTTACTGCTAAATGTCTTATTGGAACACAATTTACATGGAAACTCTCCTTTGATGATTCGCTTTAGTGATGTAACGATCGCTTTAATTTGAGCTTTTTCTGTATTTAAGTGCTTTGATTCAATGTGATTCCTGAGGTAGTTTTTTGATTTGTAACCCTTTTGGCAGAAGTGACAATCAAATTTCAGTGAATTCTTCATTTTATGTTTATTCACTACCGTTGACTTAAGATTTCAAATTAAGACTACTACTGATAATAATAAGTCAAAATATAAGATTTTTTTATTTTTATTACCATTCAAATTACTTTTTTATTAGTAGTGTCAATATGCAACATGACTTGTTACTCAATACTCAGTAATAAGAATGATTGTGATATGTAGACACTTTAGATTAGATTTTCTTGATTTTATATAAAAAAATGTGAGATAATTTTTATTTTATAATAATGTGTGATAATCACTAAGGAATGCCAAAGTTCAATGGCATAAAATTCGTAATATTTTTGTTTTTATTAAATGAATTCTATTTTTAATTTTGCTGAAAAATTTCTGGTAAAGGTAAAGTTATGATCAGTTGAATCGTATACAAATGTGATTCATTGAAGAAAATTTACTTTTGTAAAAATGTAAGAATTCGCTAAAATCAACAGGTGGCTAAAACATATAACGGGATCAAAAATGCATTTTATTAATAATAATTTTCATAAATTTTTATTTGGAATAAAATTTCAAATTGAAATACACTTTAAATTTAATGAGACTTCAATCTCGTCTTATTTTTGTTTTTAAATTTTAATCGTCACCGGTTTTGGAATCGTAAATTAAAATCTTTAAACTAAAATTCTTATCATCTATCAATACTACGGCAAATTTTCAGTCTTAAAAGTAATTTAACGTGAAACTCCATTATGAGGCCGCAGATGAGTTGTGACCTTCAATTGATGGTATTCGAATTGGACCAAATTCCATCATCACCGATTTTGTATCGCAACATTGTTGTTTTTGCAACTCTGTTGTTTGCATTTTACTTTTGAATTCTTCTTTTTTCTTTATTCCTTCATTTCTTATCGCAGTCACGATCTTTGCATGAAATTTAATCAAATTAAACAAGTGATTCCTGTCACCTCTAATAGCTTTAAATTTCATATCAATATAATTCATGGATTGGATGTCCTCTGGTTTCACTTTTGATTTTAGTCTGTATTTGTAGTACTTTAAAATTTTACTTGCATTTTTATTGAGAGCTAATAATTTTTGTTTGTCAAGATAAATTATGGGATCGATGAAATTTTTACTATTTTTATAGCCATTGCTTGTAATTATAAAATTATTTATATTTAAATCTATTTCAGACATGTTGAAATCAAAAGTACGAGTAAATAAACAAAATCTGACAGTCAGGTGACGTGGTTGTCAAAAAAATCAGCTGATCAAAAAATGTAACGGGTTTTTTTACAAGCATGCTGAATTTGAATTTTGACCGTTACGAATTATGTTTCTTATGAGGGTAATACGTAGTTGAGAGGTCCAAAATCATGGAGAAACTTTTTCTTATTCATAAAAATAATTATAAAAACCAAAGTTGTTCCAACTCAAATAATATAATTTGAGTTTTGAGATTCATTTTATTTTAACTTGATATGAAAAATTCTTAATTAAGATTAAATGGACATTACAATTAAAAACAATCATTTTATGTAAAATGAGATTTAAATTTAAGCGGCACATTTGTACAATTAAATTTAATAAAAAACTTTCTTAACACACAACACATTCATTTTCGGCTTACAATGAAAAAAAATATTTAGAACACGATTTTCCCTCCTCTCTATTTTATCATCCTAAATAATGAACATGAGAAGATCATCGCAAATACCTGTAAAAATTAAAATGTTTTATGAATTTCATGTAAATTTTAATTCAATTTGATGTAATTTTTTACCATTAACACGGCTAATGCTATACTACAGCCAGCGATTATCGATGCATGTTCTCTCACGTAATCCGTTGTAATATGCAAACATCCATTCATATAAATAGTTTGTGGATTTGGATTGTCAATGCATGGTTTTTTCTGTCCACCATAAGTTTCTTGACAGCAACTCTCCGGAATACGTCCGTACAATTGCCAATCACGATATGAATCGACACCACAGCACTGATTACAATGATTTTTATTAGAAAATGAAATGACATTAAAAAAATTTCTTCAAATATACCTTCAATCGTTCTTGTGTTGAGTCCCATGATTGTGTTACAGGTCTACGATTACCATAAAATTTGAGAGATGAATGCATTTCTTGTCTCATTGTGTGTGTAACTTTTTCACGGAAAACATATCCCAAAATTCCACCAATCAATACAACGACAAAGACAAGGAAAATAATTGTAAAGTACGTGAGTAACATACATTTGATTTCCTTTGCTGCTCCCATGCAACCCAAGAAGGATAGGAACAGGACAACTAATGACATGAAAATAAGGACATACACAACACCAGAGAACATGTTTGTTCCCATTAGTTCATTGATGAAACTCTTATCCACCAACGTCCATATTGCTAATCCGAATACGATGGCACCAGCGATCTATTCAAAAAATATTAACGAAAATTATATAAAATGTAATTTGAATTTTTAAGGCGAGATACTTACAAATACAACTAAATTCGTGACAAATAAACTAAATTTAACGAATCGGCCACAGCCACCACTGCCTCCCATCTTGATTGTAACGGTTTTGATATACAAATCTGGAAAAGAAAAAAAAAATTTGAATGAAATTATTTTATTTTAACAGACTTTTAATGAAATTTTTATATTACCATGAAAAAAAATCTACTAAAAAATATTCATTCAAACACACTTTATGCACTTAAAATTAAATTGAAGCTGTTGAGTGACATTTTTACTATGATTAAATTTTTTTCTGGGTGTAAAATCGTTATGATTCATCTAACAAGAAAAACAAAGCAACGCCAAGCCTCTTCTCACAATCATTTTACGTCTTCAAATTCATTCACTGTGAAAAATTACTTCGAATAACCTTGAATTTGAATTGAATTGCAATCCAATTAATTTTATTATAAAATTTCATAGAATTTTACATTTAATTCCATTCAATACAGTCATCACCTAAACAAGAAGCACCACAACAATAAATACGTCGTGCGTATTTTTTTTTATAATTCTAAACAAGAAAAAATGCATATCTTTTGTAATTTTTTTTTTCAATGCATCTCATTTCCAATCGTATTCACACGAATAACATGCCGCCAATTCAGTTGTATTCGTTTTATAATGAAGTTATACCAGTGGATGTGCGGTTAAATGTTCATCAGACCATGATGAGAAAAAATACGTTTATACAATGAAATTATATTGAAATAAACAAAGTCAAGTTCTAGTTGTTTCGAGTTAAACGTTTTGACTTGCATTGAATTGTATTGTATTGAAAATTGTAATTAAGTGGGTTGATTAAATTTGTTGTCACCTATTATTAATTCATAAGACACGGAAATTGATAATGAAATTGAGTTGGAGATAAATTTCTTATTAAATCACAATGATTTTAATGATGTAAGTTCGCGTGCCAAAAATTTTTGATAAATTAATTTGCGTATCAAAATTATGATTACATAAAAATTATTGTCACATCCAAGTAAATTCGTAACATACTCAATGAATAAGATCGTTAACTAGGGCATATTTAGTCGTGTGCCGGTAATGATTACTATGATGCAAATAAAATGTTAAATAAAAAGAGAATGAAGAAAAAAAATATAAACAAAATAGACATAAATAACCATTTAACTGGTTCAGTTGCTTGAGAATGTTGTAAATCGTGTGTATGTTTGTTTTCACTTTCGATGGTAAACGTATGTTAGATTTTGTGTGTGTGTCTGCTTTCATCATGTATGGTGTTTTGACTGGATTGCAAAATAAATGAAGTTGGTATTTATGGAAATATTTATGATTTTTTTTGAGGAGTGAGTTTTCCTGACATCGAATTGAATAAAATGAATGAAAAGAATTCTTAAGATAACGATAGCTGGTTACTCCACCCTAGACTTGAAAATGAGATGGAATGCAATAAGATGAGCACCAACCTCTTACTTCCTCCCTCAAGACCTAATAAAGTTAAACTCCAATTTCAAATCTTCTGTGACTTTTTGAACAAAATAACAAAACAATAATTAGCTAATATTACGAAATAAGTTACCTTCACCTTCAATATAGTCCATATAAATATTTTTCATTGTAAAATACATAAAAAAATTGTAGTGTATCTTTGTCATATGCTAGCAGTGTTTTATAAGTTTTAATAAATTGATCATTATTACTATAGTTTTTTGATGTTGTAATTTTTCTGTAATAATATTCATTAAGCATTCATTTATTTGTTTACTTTACAGACGTGACACAATAAAGTAGGAATGTTGAATTGTAGATGATGTTCAGTTTTGATGGAATATAAAAAAAAAATTCCATTATTTTTTTTGCTTGGATGGATTAAAAAACAAAGCAACAATTATTTTAAAATCTTATGTGATGATTATCATCAAATCAATGGGACGTGTGCTTGAGAGGATTAAGAGGTAAGTTGTTTATGATGAATGAAATTAAAAAAAAAATAAATATTGGCACAAATAATGGTGATAAATGCATTCATAGGATAATTCGATGTGTTATTTAGGGATTTGAGAATTGAAACCGATCAAGGTACG
Organism: Culicoides sonorensis; assembly: GCA_900002565.1. Lineage (NCBI taxonomy): Eukaryota > Metazoa > Arthropoda > Insecta > Diptera > Ceratopogonidae > Culicoides > Culicoides sonorensis. The sequence continues at coordinate 50,961 of LN483673.1, read as the reverse complement.
TATGATACACATAAACAGTGCTTATCCATCACAAAAACCCTCCAAATCTGGGCTTGGTCCTGAATTGGATTCCAGAATTGGCTTTTCTACGCGTATTCTTCTCAGTTTCTTACTTTTAGCGTCCTTTTGCTTACTTGGACGCCATTGATTGACATCAGATCGATCCATACCACGATGCGACGATCATCTGAGTCGATTCTGAACAGGGTCACTCGACCATGTCAGCCATGATAAATTACCATCGTCCACCCAGAACATCTCAAAAGTGAATTACAGTCAAGTTAAAGCTCGAGTTACAAATCCATAACCGTATTCAAAAATATGCATAAACACGCTATTGTAAAATAAAAATAAAATAATTACTAATATTTGATTAGTCACGTCACACATGTGAGATCACAACAAAAGTATACACAGACGCGCAATAAATTATATCGATGATGGATTTTTTCTTTAACTTTGCAGTCAAACCAGACAAGACACTAAAGGTAAATTATTGACTCTTGCTATAATTTTTTTATTTTAACGTTAAATTTAAGCTGGTTATGTTACAAAAATGTATGTGTGATGCCATGAGATACAATACAAGACAAGAGTTCCCTCTAAAGTTATTATTATTATTATGAATTTTTGTTATTGTATAGTTTCAGTGTGACTCAAATTTATAAGAAACATTTTTTTTTTGTATTAAATTTGTATTAATATTAAACACACAAAATGTAAGGAAAACAAAACCTGTTTTATGAGGCGTGTCACTACTTCTCTGTATATTTATAACGCATATTTTTTTGTTTTTAATTCTTATTTATATTAAATTTCATGCTAAAAATTTGCCTCCTTTTCGGTAAAATTTCAATTTCAGGTGCTTTAGAAAGTAAAATTTCAAATTAAAATTTAACATTATTTTAAAGGCCACAATTAAAACAACATTCAAATCATGAGATTGTATCATAAATTTCATGTCTAGTCGAATTTGAACATGTTTAAAATAATTAAAATAATAATAATAAAATATTATAATACAATAAATTAAACACAACGATCCTTGAAATGTTATTTTTTTAGTTTATCCTTCACATTTTATAATTCACTTTACTTCACTTGTACTCAATTGTGTTTCATTTTGATTTTGATAGTTTATAATTAAATGTGTAACTTTTTTTTATAAGATTATCATTTTAATAATCATCATCTTAATATTACCTTTAAATTCAATTAAAAACACACAAATTTATATTGTTTTAAACAATTTTACAATTATTTTGGGTTCAATTTTGAGTTTTAACAATGATAATTTAAGATTAAAATAAAAACATTTAATAATAATAAAATTCCAAAATAAACATTTAACTTGAATAAATGTAAAATATCCGTCCGACACGGTAAACGATCACTTCTATACTGTTGAACCGATTCAACAAGATCTTGTCATACCTTAGTCTGTTAGTCTCGAGTCATAGCCTGTATGTTGAATGATATTTTGTGTAGTGAATATTTGTTTACCTACCTGATCATATATCGACTACATTTTACTACTTCATTATTATTGTAGCAAATGAATGTTGTAAATGTTGTGTTAATGTGTGTTTTGATGTATCTTTTGAAGTTTTGAATCAAGTAGTGTATGGTTAAAAATTAAGAGTCGACGATTGCATGTATAGAATGATGCATAACCGATTGATTCTGGAATAGGGTGGTCAAAGTTTGATATGGCAATTGACGATTCTGTCTCGACTCAGGACGAAGCACATGAAGTGAATTTTACTGCACTTCACAAAATTGAATGATTCAATTCGGGTTTGAAAAAAAATTAAACTGCAGAAGGCATTGAGACATCGTTTGAGACGATTTTACACACATAACTTGAAAATTATCTTTGTCAGCTCTTTCTGTGGCTAAATTAATACAAATTTCAACAACTTCAATCGACCACCAAAGTCCTCTAATCCTTAATGCCTTGACTTTTTGAATAGAATTCAAAACAAACTAATAACTGCATAATCGCATGCCAATTACCATTAAATTAGATTAACTATCCCTGTCCTATTCAAAATTCTCCATAATATTTATAAGCACATGTCCTTTTCATGTTTACTAAAACAATCACATTGCAGATGATTCAAATTGATAAAAATAATAATACAAGGAATAAACAGGAAGCGAATTATCATTAAAAATTAAAAAAGTAATCATTAAGTTCATTCACTTTGGTATAATAAAATATATTTTTTCTTTCAATCCAATTTCATTTTACAGGTGAATCAAATAAAGGTCAGTTATGTTATGAACTAGTAGTGACCTCTTTTGAGCACTGTCATAAGTTGTAATGTAATTTAAATTTCAGTTCAGCAAAAAAACCAGTGCATTTCAATTTAATTGACTATTCAATAGTAAAAAAGTTAAAATTAAGTGATATATGAAATAAAAAGTTGCACCTTATTATTATCAATAAGTTTAGTGTTATCTAGCGATATGTATGTGTGTATTTAAAATACATTTTAATTTAAAGTTCAAAGATCACATTCCACTTTGCCATCCACGAATTGTCGCAGTACTTCAACGCATTTATATGGGAAAAGTCTACAAAAGATTTATTTTAATATTAATTTTCATTGTTATTGAATTTCAATTCAAATTTTACCTCAACATATGTAAAATTCCAGCGTAAAACCATGGAATTGTAATTTCACGTTGTCCTCGTCTATGTGCCTGTACGATTTGGTTTGCGACATATTTGGGTGATAATGCTGGAAACAGTTTTGGAAACTTCATTTTAACAGTGTGGATTAAATTTGTATTGACCCATGACGGACAAACGGTTAAGCATTGAATTTTGGCATCAGGACGGTAATCGATTATTTCTGAGAGAAGTGCTTCCATGTAGCCTCTCACTGCAAACTTTGATGCTGAATAAGGAACTGTATTGGGCATTCCAAAGATACCAAGTACTGAACTCAATGCAATGACTGTGCCTTGTTTCTTCTCATACATTGATGGAAGGAAAGCTTCCAGAGTCTGGAAATGGAATATTTCAGTGAAAATGAAATTAAATGAAATTGAATTGAAATTTTACCCAAAAATGAGACATTAAATTGATATCCATGACTTTTTGTATGACCTCATGTGTGTGTTGCAAAATACTCCGAGTTGGCATGATTCCGGCATTGTTAATCAAGACAGATACATTTCCAACATCTTTTTTAACCTTTTTCGCCAGTGCTAGGACTTCATCACGATTCGTTATATCACATCTAGATAAACAATCAATAGAATTTCAAATTAATATTATATATCAGTGATAACGTATCAAATTTAATGACAATCAGTGTCGTTTCATGCCAATTTCTTGGAATGGTTCTCAGATTTAAGATTTCATACTCACTTATATCCGATGGTCGATGCCGGTGTTATTGCATTTCCTTGTTTAACACTCAATGCATTATTTTTCTCATCAATATCAACACATATGACTTTGCAGCCTTGCCTTACATATTCTAGTGTTAATTGACGACCTATACCACCACCAGCACCGGTTATCTTTTTTTTTTTGTAAATTTTTATAATTTATTTCATTGCACATAAAAATTTTATTTTAAGAAAGATAAGAAAAAATTTTAATCAAAATAAATTCAGTTTAATTTCAATAATTTTCAAAGTGATATCATACCAAGACGATTTCTCCTTTAAGGTTTTTCAATTCAACCGGCACAAATAAGCGATAAAGTGCATAGAAAAGTTCATAGTGAAACATAAATATCATTCGAAGGAAATCGAATATCGTGGAAAATGTATCATATAATTCCATTTTTATTAATAAATTAAATAAATTCACTTTTCATTCAATGAACGTCCATTCAAGTACTTCAATATACAAATACTGAACCTTTAACACCGGATTAAAAAATAAATTAATATTGTTCTCATATATTTATATAATAATTAATATACATATGTTGCAATTCACTGATGAGATTAGAGTGTAAACTGTTTATATTAATCATAATTTGGTTTATTTTAACAAGATACCCCACAAACACAATCAGAGAAATAGAACCGAACTCTTATCTCGCTTCACTAAGATATTGATACGTGCTCCGTATTAAAGTGTAAAAATATAACTGTGTGTTTTAATTTTTTTTATTAAGTAAATAGATTTTTTATAAATATTTATAATTTTTTTTTATTAATATTAATTTTACTCTCGTTTTCCTAGAATTCTATTGACAATTTATTGTCCGACAATTGCATGTGATTGTATTGAAATAATTATAGGTGCGTAACATCATTATTATTATTAGTTGAAGGGTTTTTTCGCTACTATAAGTAACTAGAAGCGTTGATATGAATGTTTGTCGTGTGTACTTTTAAAAAGAATAAATGAAATGTATGAAATATTAATTTTTTTGTGTTTCACGTGTATGAGTTGGAAATCAGCTGTTGAGTAGCTTTTATTGAGATGGAAACACAGTGGAGGCGGTTCAAATTTTTTAGGGAGTACATGAAACGTGTTTGATGGAAATTGTATGCTAAGACTCGATTAGATGATTCAGAGAGGTTGGTTCTCAAAATTTTCCAGGGGCAATTTATCTTGAATCTGGCGCATAAGAGCCATTTTTGGCCGATAATTCTCAAAAACTTGGAATTTCTGAGAGCTTTTATGCTCTGGAAAAATATTTCTGCTACAGCTTTGGTCCTTAATTTTTAAAATTTTCACGTATAGTAAGTTCGTCACTCCACCACTTTTTCGTCAAACCTCTGAAGCTTTATGTCAAATTATAACGATTTCCTACGAAAAACATTCGATTTCCCAATTCAAATCATAGCTTTGTATCATCATGAAACTTAACCACTCATTTTCTAAATCAAATTCCCATACTTTTATAGCCAGATTTGTATGTGATAAAGTTTTGCGCATGACCTACCTCTGTTTTCATACATCATTTTCGAAAAAGGCTTCTATCATACAAGTACACACGACATACACACACAATCTCAATAGACCAAGAAAGAAAATCCACAACAATGTGTACTTCAAATATAAAACGCATGAAATCGATTTTCCTTCATTCATACATACAAACATACAAAAAAACACTCATTATCCGTATTTTCATTTTCAGCATACTCAGTGTAAGCTTTTTCCACACATTCTGTGTAGCTACATACCAAATTTCGAAATTGCTTTTTTCGATAATAAGAAAAAAAAAATTGTGTAAGTGAAAAATTTTCATTTTACAAAATAATTTTAAGACACATAAAATTTTTGGTGTTTTCTTGTTGAAATAACATGCAAAAAATTGTAAAAACATCGAAAATGTGTTCATTTAATTGAGAACAAGTGATTAACATAAAAATTGAATCGTTTATTGTGTTAATTTACAAGAAATTTATCAAAATAAAAGTGACGTGAAAATTTTTCATTCGCAAAAAAAAAGAAAAGCAAAGAGAAAATTCATAATATCAAATATTGGTAAGGAAATTCACGAAAAAGTGAAATTTTCTGTGTTATTTCTATGAATATGATAAAAGAAAACGAAAAATACATGAAATATGCAACAGAAATTATTATAAGTGATGGTTGATCCCATTTTAATATGAAGACAAAATTTGACAAATAAAAAAAAGTGAATTCATAAAATTTTTAAAGAAGCAGATAAAATGAAATATTAAAATCAAGGTTGAATTGAACATAATTGTGGTTTTTCAAATATTGCTGAAGGCAAAAATGATATTAAATTGTAAAAATAAAAGTTTGTCATTTGATATCCAATTTAAATGTGATATGTGATTCCATCTTAATTTGTATAATTTTCAAAAGAACACGCAATTCAAAAAAAAATTGGAGAAAGAGTTCATCATTTGAAAACTAATCTAACGAGAAAAATGAAATTCAACAAAATTATCAAGAGAGACACTGTGTATGTGTGTGTGTGGTGTGTGTGTGTATGTGACGTAAATGCTCCATCCATGAAAATATATAATTTTTTAATGTGCACTAAGGATATGATAAAGAAAGTAAAAAGAAATGAAAAAAGAATAACATAAAATTGACAAGTATTGTTATAAAAATAAGAGAAGAACATGTACTCAAGTCGTTCCTGATTAATTTTCTTTCATTCTGCTACCAAGCAAATGAAAATAAGAAAAAATTACTGGGATTCTTCAATTTAATCAAAATTTGATTAAAATTTAACTTTATTCAAATCATTTCATAAAAGACCAATTTTATATTAAATTAACCCATTCAGTCAAATTTTTCTTTGTAAAACGAAATGTGAATCGAATTTCGTAACTAAAATTATGCTAAATTCTCATAGAAATCCAGAAATTCAGTATGAGAAAAAATCTGTTAAAGTTGGTTAAAAATTTCAAGATTCAGATATCTGTTGCCCTTAAATTTGCTGTTTTTTTCATTTTTTATTTTAAATTGAAAATCCAAGTAAATTTATGACCTACATGAAAATTGATTCAAATCGTTTTCCGTTGGTACAATTTTTAGATTTTTTGGTCAATTATTCGCCACATACGTGTGCACATACATGAAGTGAAAATGAAAATTCGCGATACACTTTAATATAAAATAAAATAAAAAATTCTGAATGAAAGTTCTAAAATGGAACTCAATTGTGAAATGTGTGTCTGTGTGTGAGTGGTAATGTCATTAAAAGCTCTTGATTTTCCTCGAGAGACCGATTTGAGTGACCTACATGAAATGATTTTCCTATGAAAAGTTAAGTACATTCATTCATAATTTATACATAGATGCAAATAGAGTTTTAAATAAAAAAAAGGAAAATAAAAACAACAAAAGTTTTTATCTGCTTTTTTGCAGTAAATTTCATAATAAAATCAATTAAAGTGCTTTAATATCAAACTTTTTTTATTAACATTAAAATTTTGAATGGATTTCATGGTAATCAACTTTTTTTAGTGAGGACATGAAACCGTATGGAAAAAAAGAAGAAGAAGATACCACATGCGGCATTTCATGATAATAATTGCGTATCAGTCAATGTTTGTTTAGTTTAGTGTCAATTAAGTACATGAATTGCGTGTGAAATGAAATTTGAATCAAACATACGGTGACAAAATTTTTTATTGATATGAACTTTTTTATGTTCTCAATCAGTTCTTTTATTATTGAAGTTCCTTTTAATTAATTTCAAATTAATATGAGGGTTTAAACAAAGTTTTTTAGTGGGATAATGATGAAATTAATTGGATCGTATTACGATTAAATGATACGAGTACTAAAAATAGAATTGTGTGGGATAATCCATGAAACTGAGAAAAATTAGTGCAATATTTGGCGACAGTATGACTTGAAATGTTTTTTTAATTTAAATTTGAACAGATTTTAATGTATAGTAGGAAAAGTTTAAGTGAAAAAATGAAAAGGATTTGTTGCATGGAGCCAAAAATATATTAAATTGACTTCATTCAACAGCTTTTGAGGTCATTTACTCTATTTTTTATGAACTTTTAACTGCACAGAGGGCACAGAGAGGTTTACAAAGAAATCAAAAGATATTTTGAGAAAAATGATTGGAAGTACAGCGAAAATTCCCTTTATGGACATAAAATATTTCGACTAGCGATCTGATTTTGAGATTTTTTTTGACATTTGTGATCATATGTCGATAGATACAGATAATTTTCTATTAAAAGTATAAATGATTCACTTATAAGAACTTTGAGAAGTGTTTGAATTAGTCCAAACAAAGAATTTTCACTGTACTGTGGTCCATCCATCACAAAATGACCTCTGTAGCACCCACTTAGTCCTTTCGTCACACTTGATCCTCAAAAAATATCCGATACTCGAAAGTTTTTTAAATTTCAACGAAATTTTTATTGAATATCATTTCAGACATTTTCAATTACAGTAAAAATTCCATATTTATGCCTTATTTTTTTTTGCTTTTCTCCATTTCAAGAGGAAAAAAGACAAACGAAAAATAAACGAACACAACCACGAACATTAAACAAGGAAATAAATTTCAAGTCATTTCACGAACAAAATGAAATTTCAATTCAATCAACTGTTTATGGGATTTTTACTGTAATAGTCTGACATGACGAAGAGGTAAATTTTTATGTTCTTACAAGTCAATTTTTGTTCTAACTCTTCATTACCGACTTTTTCCTTAACTTTAATAGTCGAAGCTTTAAAGTAACATAATGAATATGTTACAGTACATTAGTTTTCATGAGAATTAATTATAATTTAATTATTTAACTAAAATTTAATCAATTTGTAGTGTAAATTTAATGAATTTTTAATAGAACTTAATTAAATTTGATATAATTCACTCTTCTATGAAAAATTTTTTTGTACGATGCTATGCTCTGTATGTAGTGCGTGTATGCTATATACATATGAGATGTGATGTGACATAGAATACAGAAAATGTGTGTATAGAACCTTGATATAAAAGTACTTGTTTCAATATAAACCATACTAAAGTGTACTGCCTCGATAGTTCAGCGGCAGAACGTTAGTCTCATAATCTAAAGGTCGTGAGTTCGATCCTCACTCGGGGCAGTTTTTTTGCTTTTTTTTTTCTTTAAATTTCAATGGGATCAACTTTCATCTTAAATTTCAATATCAATTAAGATGTAAAATAAAAATGGTGTATTTTTTCCTAGCACATAGTAACCAATCATAGAATGGCACCAAATATAGTGAAGCTTGTCAAAAGACAAGCTGAGAGTGTCCCTGGTGAACCGGCAACCACAATTGCAGCTCCAAAAATTTTCGGACATCACACACCACACGCGAAATGGCCCGTGACTCCAGAACCTCCAACCGAAGGTAAGAAATTCAGAATCTGGAAAATAAAAAACTATGGAAAATAAAAATTTTTATATTGCAAATTTTTCATCATCGCTTTCATTTAATTGTGCATTTTTTTTACTTTTAAATTTTATTTGAATAAAATTTTTAACATTTTTTTCCTCTCATATAATATAAATTTAAAATTAAAAAAAAACTAATCATATCATAATATAAAGTAATGAAATGTAACATAAATGTATGTTTTATTAGATGATAATGGTGTATAAATGTAACCCTCTCAAACAAACGTTTAAAATTTAGAAGAAAATTTGATTAATTCCAAAAAAAAAAAGGTTACCGACAGGTTTTTAATTGAAATTTAAAGATTTATCGGTAATTTTATCTGTAAATTTTGAATTCCAAGTAAATGTTTTGTATTTGTTGTACTTTTGTGTAAATAAAACATGACTATTCTACATAAAATATACATCATTGTACATATTTAATACTTTTTATAAACTTTTTACACAAATTTATACTAAATTCAATTTTATATGAATATTTAACATTTTTAAACATTATATACTCACATTTTATACTAAAACCCTCTCTTTTGATCCTCGTTTCCTTTGAATGCTATCCAATTTTTGTTTTATGTTTCAAAATTTTATAAAACTTAATTTTTTTTAAAATAATTATCTGATTGTATACAATAATGTGTCCTATTTTATGTTTTGATCAAGTGAATGATGAATGTTGCTTTTCTTTTTCTTTCATTCAAAATACAATCCTTGAAAATGTACAAAGAAAAGTTTGTGAGACATTTTTAAGGATTTTACGATCAATATTTAATAAAAACTCACTTTTTTTCTTATTTTTTGTGCACTTTTGCTTTTCAATGTTAAAAAATGTGCACCGACACATTATTTATAGAAGATTTTTTTTTTATTTTTCTCTCCAACCAACAACAACAATTACCACGGACAATTACCTTAATGAATATTAAAATTTACAATAATCAACACAAATTACACATTAAAATAACATGAAAAAATGCACACCAATTACAACCACATGATCCACTTCAAATCAATGAAACAACAACAACAATGATCATCCCATTTAACAATAAAAAACCCCAAAAACAAATTATGTGTGTGTGTAGAATCTGTAGTAAGTGATATTGATTTAGATGACACAACATCATCGACACCTACAAAAAGTGAGATGACAAAAGTGGGTGATAAAGCTATGGAAATTGCAGATAAAATAGGACACGAAGTGGGCATACCAACATGGGGCGTAGTGGCAATAGTTATACTAGTATTATTAATAGTCCTTGGAATATGTGGCTTTTGTGTAAGGCGATTTTTCAAGAAGAGACGTTCGAAGGATGGCAAGAAGGGCAAAGGCGGAGTTGATCTAAAATCGGTACAACTGTTAGGCTCGGCGTACAAGGAGAAGGTGAGGGTCTAGCCCTCCTTTGTCCTATAGTGCACGCATACTAAACAGTTTTACAATTTCTCGAAATCTTTCATGATTGATTTTAGGTACAACCTGACATGGAAGAGTTAACAGAGAACGCGGAGGAACCAGATGAGGGTGAGAGCAAACAGAGTGAACAAAAACTTGGAAAACTTAAATATAAGGTGTGATATCTTGAAATATAGCAAAAGCAAAGACACAAACACACACACACACATAATAATTGATCTTTATTTGTAGTTGGAATATGACTTTAATTCAAATGCATTGTCGGTTACTGTGATTCAAGCCGAAGAATTACCTGCCCTTGATATGGGAGGAACATCTGATCCTTATGTCAAAGTGTACTTGCTTCCAGACAAAAAGAAGAAGTTCGAGACCAAAGTGCACAGGAAAACACTTAATCCAGAATTTAATGAAACATTCGTATTTAAAGTAAGTTCTCCAAAACTTTAATCCACAACGAAAGAAAATCTCAAATCATATCAACTCAAAACATTAATATCCCAATTAAATTTTACAGAGCCTTCCATATGCTGACGCCATGAACAAAACTTTGGTCTTTGCCATCTTTGATTTTGATCGTTTCTCAAAGCACGACCAAATTGGTGAGGTTAAGGTTCCACTGTGTCAAGTTGATTTAGCTCAAACGATCGAGGAATGGCGAGAACTTGTTAGTGTTGAGGGTGAAGGCGGTCAGGTAATGTATCAAATTTCATTTATCAATTTAATTAAATTCAAAAAAAAAATATATCCTTTAATGCAAAATTTTAATTTTAATTTTAAACACATTTTATTATTTTGAATTTATTTTATCAAAATAATTTTTACTTTCAAAAGTATTTTACGATAAAAGGGGCGTCAATTTAAATGCAATGCAATGAAAATATTTCAGGAATAGTGATAACAATAGATAATGAAAACAAAAAGAATTCAATTTAAACGCACCCAGTTCAAATTAAAGTTAAATTTATCATAAAGAAAAACATAATAATGATAATTATATTCAAAAACTTAAACACACTTAATATAATCATAATCTTAGAATAATTTAATATTTTAATACTTTTTCTCATTAAAATTATTATCATTTATATTTTTTATTTTTATACAAATGTTTGCCTTACTTTAATTTTACATTTAATTGAAAAAGGTTTAATTATTTAAAGTTACTTTTAATATTTAAAGCATGTTTCATTTCAATATTGAATGATTAATTTGAATTCCATACAAAAATTAAGATATGTATAATATGAATAATTAAATCTTTTTGTTCAAACTTTTAACTTATAACGATAAATAACTAATCAAATTATTATTAACAGCAATATTAAAATTAAAATTATTCAAGAATATATTTTAATAGATATTTTTTTTCTTTCTTTTTCTTAAATATATATTTCTACTGCGCTGTGCTTACGCCTGCAAAATATCATGGTTACTTATATTATTATTAAACTTTAAATCATGACCATCATTAAAAAAAAACTATTATCAAAAAAAATATAAACATTTTCTGAAATAAAATGCATGTAACGCTTCAAATAAATGAAATGAAAAAAAAATTCGAAAACTCTCAAAAAAAATGAAATTCAAAAATGCCATTGAAACATTAAAAATATAATTATAACTTACGTTACTGATATGTGTAAGTATTACAATCATTATATGTATATTGAGTATATATACAATATTAATGTCTGTCTTGTGTAAAGAAAATATATATATAAATATATTATATTTTTATATGAAAACACACACAATTCACACAATTTTTCAAATATCAATCAATGTGTAAAATAATCTAAAAATCCATCATATATTGTTTCAATCCCCGAATTCGTGAGAAATTTAAAGTTTAACACATTTCATCGAGTCCTCTTCTTTTAAAAATAAAGTTCATTAATTTTAATATGTTGTCTAAAAATTTGCTTGTTCATGGTGAAAAAAACTTCCTTCAAAAGAGCTCCATTTTCACGTGGACAGGCTTAAAAATGTTAAATGTATTAAAATTAAGATAAAACTTTAAATAAATTTGTATAAAAAAATTTACCATAACACATCCCAAATCCCTCTCTCTTCCTCTGATTCTTTTCAATCAAAAATATATACTCTTAGTGTCAAATTAGATGTTTTTTTTATATCAAATATATATTATTATATGTGTTTTTTCTCCATTAATATACAAATATATAACAAATAAACATGTAAAATTTAATTATTTACAACTTATAATAAATGTTTACTTATATAATCGATGTGTAGCATGTCATATATTAAAATAATAATAATAATACAAATAAAAATACAGACTTCGAGAAACTAAACAATAAAAACACATGAAACTTTGGCATATCAAACACATTTCAATCAAATACTTTTTTTTAACAATAAAATGAAGCGCTATATGAATTTTTAAATTTCATTACAAAAACAACAAATGAGTGATAAACGAAATCTTCCGCTTTTTGCATGTATTTTTATTAATTATTAAAATAAAACATATAAAATTTCTTTTTCCAGCATTATGAATACGCTCATAGTCATAGAAATTGCACGCTTAGTTATATTATTAGTTAAATTTAGCTTTGTTGTTCATTAATTAATGTTTGTTTTGCAATTCAAAGTTTATCACTTACACAGTTAGTTTCATTTTTCAATGATTTTTAGTTGAAAGTAAACAAAATTCCTTTAAAAACAAAACATATCAAAGAAAAACATTTTATTATAACATTTTATACATTTATAAAACAAAAAAATATTAAATTATTATAATAAAATGACCACGTTTCATTACCATTTACTTTTATTATAGCTTGATTTGAATGTGTATAAAATTACAGAACTCAATTCAATGCAAAGTTATAATAAAAGAAAAAAAATCCTTGTTTATCTTATTTGATTGGCATTATTTTGGTACTCGATAAAAAATAAAAGTTTAGAATTTCTGTTATTACTTTATAAAAATTTTAATAATATTATATTTAGGGCCTGAAATTGAAATTAATTCTTAGAAGCATCCCACGCAAGTTTTTCTCGATCATTTTTTTTCTTTCTTATAAAATTCATGACGCACTTTTAAGGTTAAATTTACTCATCGAAGCATATATTTTTTTGGTTTGCTATATCATTTTATTTTATATTATATTATTATTATTATTTTGTTAAAAATGAAGGATTTTACTTGCAATGATATGAGCAAAATCCTTCATTGTTTTCATTTTGTAGAGCATTACAGAAGTATTATTTTTTTTAATATTTATATCATTGCATCATGGAATTAACAATAAAAAAAAACAATAATTTTAATAACGATAAATTTGAATCATTAATATTAACATTTTAGAATAATTAATATAAACCTTAATAATAAAAATAATAATTTTTTTTCACGCCTTATGATAATGCAAGTTAATTTAATGCAATTTTTGTATCGATTGATTATATTCTTAAGTTTCTTTTTAATTATAATTAATTTAAGGTAATACTTTTTAACTTTTAAAAGTATTTAGTTAGGTATAATTAAATATTATTATCATTATAATATATTATATACTTAATAAAAATGATTGAGTATCAATAAAATCGTTATTATTATTGTTTTTAGAAAAGTTATAATAAGTTTTCTTTTTCCCTAGACTTATTGATAACAACTATTATAATCAAAAACTTAATTCGATCATAATGAATTCTATATTTGAGCTGGGTGTTTTTTTCTTACAAATGTATCAGGATATGTTAGGTAACAAGAAAATAAACTTTCTAACTATTAAAGTAAAAGTAAATTGTTAGAGTACCAAAAATATGCTGATGTCTGTACAGGATGAATATTATATTAGGAAATTATATATAATTAGGATGCTTAAAATAAAAATATTTTTTTATTTTCTTTAATTGATGTGGTCGTAATCACATTACACATAATTCACAACAAGCAATAAACAAGAGAAAACAATACAAAAAAAATTACAAACATATTTTTTTTTGAAATTAAATTGTGTCTAGAAAAGTTATTTTGTTTATTTTTATTATTATTATTATATTTATGTTTTTCTTTTTAATTTTATTATAATGTTTAACATGTAATTGATGTTCTTATTATTATTATATTAGATTATTTATATTTTTTCTCATTATTTCAGGATTACAATTATTGAGCTTATACTTTTTTCAATGTACAATAGTTTAAATGTCTATATATTCCTTTATTTATTTATTTAAAATGTATAACTTATGTTATTTTTCATATTATATATTTTGTTTAATAAAAAATAGATATCATAATAATAATATTAACTTACAATGAAGTGATTTGTATTGAGTATTATGATGTATTACAACAACAAAAATGTTATATCTTGTTTTTTGTTTTAAATACAAAAGTTGAGTTTATTTTTACATATAAATTTTAGAAAAGACATCAATCACACTAGAAAAAATGACATAAATTGTACAAAATAATATAAATATAATAAAAGGAACATGTAGTGTGAATTTTTTTTTGCCCCGTTGTAATAATAATAATACATTTAAACATAATAAACATGTTCAGTAAATGTGATTTAAAGAACAATATTTATCGATGTTATTTTATGTTTTATTATTGGTTAAATTTGATAAAGAAAATAATGTATAATTTATATATAATTGGATAATTTTAGAAGATTTGCACTTGATTTTGTATTTATATATTATATTACAAACTTTAATGATGATGAATATTAACATATTTCTTTTTTTTCTCTTTTTCTTCTTTAACACATATACGAACGATATTTGAAAATGGTTTTTTCTTTAAATTTTCTTATATGATTGAATTGAATTGACAAAAATGTGTATGTATAAAATGTTTTTTGAACACTTTGAAACAAATGAAATACAAAACTGTAGGAAAAGCTTGGAGATATTTGCTTCTCTCTTCGATATGTACCAACGGCTGGAAAACTGACCGTCGTCATCTTGGAAGCTAAGAACTTAAAGAAAATGGATGTTGGTGGATTGTCTGGTAATGATTTTGCTATACATTTATAATTTAAGAGTAATTTCACAATTCATTCAAATGAGCTCAAAACCGTGAGCTCTCAGTGTCATTTTTCTCGAGCTTAACCAACGTGTTCGCGTATAAGCACACAATGCTGTCTTTGGATGTGGCATTTTGTCTCATCCACACTCTTAATAAAGTTTCTGGGCTTTTACTGGTCTTTCTGGCTTGGATTAAGAGATGTGGTTGAGACTAATTTTAAATGAAGCTTTCATTTGCATGACAAAAAATATCTCTTAATACTCACCAAAATCTCGTTTCAGTCCATGTCGATCTTGATATTTTTGCAATGATCCTGAAAAAGCAAAATAGATTTCATTCGAAAATTTGTGAACATTACTCTTTTTTTACCTTTACTTAACTTTCATGGCTAATCTTTTTCCCATTAACTTTCATTTCAGATCCTTATGTTAAAATAGCATTGATGCAGAATGGAAAGCGTCTGAAAAAGAAGAAAACAAGTATCAAAAAATGCACATTGAATCCATATTACAATGAATCATTCTCGTTCGAAGTTCCTTTCGAGCAAATACAAGTATGCGAAAATGTGCTATACTTAAAAAAATATTCTCACAAAACAAATGATAATAAAAAAAATAATAGCCGGTGTTTTTTGTGTTGTATCATATTACATATAAATATATATTTATCCCCCCTTTTATATAAATTTGATTTATATATATATTATGAAAATTTTGTATTATATACACTATCAAAATCTTATTCTGATGCTGTATCATTGATGATATTTAGCTATCAGACAATATAAATATTAATTATTTTCATGATAACGTTATATTGATGTTACTCTTAGAGTTTATTACATATATATAAATCCTCATGTTTTTTAAAATAACCATAAACCTCCTCCCCCAACCCACTCCAAAACCAATTTAAACAACTTTATGATTTATTTCTTAAATTGAACTTGTAAGATATTGAAAAAAAAACATTTTTATTGTGTTAACACAACACAAGTCGAATTCAAATGTTAGTTTTTTGTTTCTTTTCGATACAAGTTTTAAATGTTTATATGAACATTTAAATATGGTCATCTCGTGTTTGACAGTTGAAAACAAAAAAAAAATATAAATAGAAAATTTTTGTTTGTATAATTTTTTGAAAGAAATATTGGTTAAAAACAACCCTGCTTTTAATGTTAAAAATTAGAAATTTGATATATATATATAAAAAGTTTTTGATTTGCAATTTTATTTTATGTTTTGTTGAAAAAAAAAAATCATTATTATTATTATTATTATATTGAGTTTGAGTAGCTTTTATATAATGTTTGCTAAATATAAATATATATAAACAATACCCAAAAATTGGATACTTAACTAGAGCTAGTAGATAATTTTTATGATTATTTATGATTTTTGTATAGAATTTTATGATATTTGTGACATTTTGTGTGCTTACCTGATAGTTTTTAATGTAAATCGATGATGAACCTCGAGATTTTATAGTTCAACTTTGAATCTGGAATGCAAATGAAATGCGGTTGATTCAGGTAAGTTAATTTTTTAAGGTTTTTTGATGAAAAAAATGTCACAAGTATCGTAATTTTTAATATTTTGTTTATGTTTTTACCAAAATAGATAAAAACTTTTGATTTCATCCTCAAAAAAATTTAAATACCTTACTCAAACATGTGTAAATGCAAAATTTAAAATTCACATAATACAAATACAATGAAAACAATGAAAAAAAACGGCACCCTATAAAATATTTCACAAATTGGCAAGCACTTTACTAATAGATTAAAAATAAATACTTAAAAAAACACAAACAACTCAAGTCTCTCAAAATGCAAGATAAAAATTTGGAAACATATTATTCAAAATTTACCCATACAAAATACTCTCAATATATACCCTCTCAAAACAAATCAACAACGATTCATGGAGAGCACGATCGTCCTCGGTCTGTTCTCCGGGTTCCTCGTGCATTTGGCGACACTTTCATTTCAAGTGCTTTGATAGCCGCTTTGATAAGAAAAGAAATTTACAAATTAAATTATTTTACGACAATAAACCAACCAAATATAAAACATACACATAAATATTCAACGCACAACCAACTGCTAAACCAAAAAAAATAACAAATTTAATATAAATCCATAAAAATGTCAATTCAATCACGATCCATGCACATTCAAATGGTCTTAATTGTTCAAAGTGTTTGTAACATGCCATCACCACAACAACTACATCAGTCAAATCAGTCAGTCAGTGTCCAAAATAATAGATAAAATTTAGTTCTGTCATGACAGTAGAAGCAAATATATAAACGTAAAAATAATAATAACCGATCAAATTTCACACAAATAGCACACGAATGAAATCCGGAAGCAACAGAGCTCATTACACAAAATTAGCTTCCAAATTACCAAAAAAAATATATATAATTATATTTATACATTCACACAACTTCTTCAGAAGTAGAACAGAAAACCAAAAGGACTCACAGTATATAGTATATGTCATATGTGTCAGTTTATCAAGCACAGTGGGACTCAACTCAACTTCTTCTTCTTCTTCTCAGATCCTGAAGAGAGGTTAAAAGATGAGAGAGAGAAAGAGAAAGTTTGATATAAAAACATATTTACCAAAAAAAAGTTATACTATTTAAAATGGTCATGATTACAAATTTTTATACTATTTATATACCTTATATATACATAATTACAGCTTATTTAATAATAATAATATTATATATTATATACTTCACATATATATTTTTTACATAACTTTACACACAATTTTAATATCATTATATCAATTGAGAGTAAAAAAAAACAAAAACAAACAAAAATTGCGTATGTGTAGAATAGAAAACATTTTTTTTATTATATACACACATCATTTTAATAACAAGAAATTATTGAACAAATTATCTTTTATATTTTTATCATTAAGCAATGATAAGTTTAAAATTTAATATTAAACATGATAATTTGATCAAAAATTTATTATAAATTTTAATATTATATACATATATA
Organism: Culicoides sonorensis; assembly: GCA_900002565.1. NCBI lineage: Eukaryota > Metazoa > Arthropoda > Insecta > Diptera > Ceratopogonidae > Culicoides > Culicoides sonorensis. The sequence continues at coordinate 32,652 of LN483673.1, read as the reverse complement.
ATATAACATTATAATATGTATATAATATTAAAAAAAAAAAACAAAACACTTTAAAAAAATATACAGAAACCTAAATTATAAATGACTCTGTGAAAAATATATCAATTTCGGTATATTGCAGAGTCTTGATTGTATACTTTTAGGTATCTGTCTGCCTCCAAATTTTTCTTGCTTTTAATGAAAATGCCTTCACACACACATTTTATCATCATATTCATCATTCTATTTATATATTTAAAAAAAAAAATACTATTTTAATGTCTCAATCTTTTTTTCAACTTAAAAAAATTATCTTCTGTCTTTAATATTATAATAACATTGATATACAACATAAAAACACTAAATGAAATACCGCATAAGTATATTACATTTCCGTTTACCAGTATTCATAGACGATCGATATAACAATGGAAAATCTTTCGTTTATGTGTTCTCTAACTATTTTCTCTACAAATTCTTCAACTAAACTGTGTACTATCAAAAAAAAATAATAATCAGGATTTTCTTTACTTTGTTTTAATCTTAATCTTATATATCATCATATTTCTTATAATAATATTAATCACAAACATAATAAAAAACAACATCAATCCATGCATTGAATCACCTTTAGTTTTGCTTATGAATTATGAATCCATCCATACCCTTATTTATTAGTTTTATTGTGATTTTAGTTTAAATATATTGCATGTATTTTGTTTTGTTTAAAGTTTAATCATATAGAGAGTAATTTGATCATCAAATAAAACATTGTGTTACCTTTTGTATATAATATTATATTATGAAAACAGTTAATTGGTTCCTTTTAATAGAACTTAAAGTAAATCAAAATTATGTTATATTAATTGTAAAAAATGATAAAAAATATTAATAGTCAAAAGGTAGCAAACAGTAATGCTGTGAATGATTTCGAATACATATCATTTTATTCACTTACACACATGTTTTAATTATAACAATATTGATATGAAGGAGTTGGGAGTTTATTTGTAACTTTTTCAAAGGCCTGTTGTCGAAGAAGATTTGATGAAACTTTTCCATCGATTTCTTGTCCATGAATCTTTCGATTAACTTCTTATGATAGAATTTTCCCTAAAAATGTATACGAAAGACGGGGTCACCAGAACCTACATTTAAGCTCCTTTTCTTATATTACAAAAAAAGTAAAATAAAATTTACTAGCAAAAAGTATTCTTTTTGTATTAATTCATAAAAAAATCATATTTCATCCCAGTTTTGATAATGCTCTTAGCAAAAAGAAATAAACTGTTATAGTGGAAACGCCTGGTTAATTGTAAAATTTAAAATCATAAAACATTAAGAATACTTTTTGTATAAAATCAATCATGAAAATTCAATATAATTTATATATTTAATCAAGTAGCATCAATTATAATAAATTTTAACTAAAAACCCTTATTTTATTAAAGGAATCAAATGATATTGATCTTATGATTGATCAAATGATGTCCATATCATTTGGTTCCTTTGAATCATTATGATAGTTACAGAAAGTAAAATTAATTATAAATTTGTTGTGATTTTAATAATTTTTTTAATAAAATGAGTCTAATTACAACAAATTTATATATTCACTATCTGTTACTATCAAGATACTTTGATATACGCTCAGTAAAGGAATTAGTTAACAATTTTAATAGAAAATTACTTGGAATGATTGTAGAAATATCTGTCTACAGTCATTTTATCAAGTTACACGAATCAAATTCGTTTTTATGTTTTCTCTAGATGTTAACTAATTGATTTACTAAGGATATACAACACATTTAACTTCTAGATACATTTATTTTTAATATAAATATTTTAGTAAAACATAACTAACTTTTATTTTTTACAGCATTTAATCAATTAAAAATATTTTACTAATCACTTTTTACCTAATTTTTTTCTTTTTCAATCACAAACATAATTACGATGCTGCTCAATTTCAATTTCAAAATAAAAAAAACATTAATGATCGTTATATACATTCAACTTAATGTATAACTTGTGTGCGTGTATTGTTAGAAAGTAAATTTGGTCGTCACGGTGGTTGATTATGATCGTATTGGTACATCGGAGCCCATTGGCAAGTGCGTACTTGGTATGAATGCAACAGGTACAGAACTTCGTCACTGGTCTGATATGTTAGCATCGCCTCGACGACCAATTGCGCAATGGCACACACTCAAGGATCCTGAAGATGGTGACAAGAAGGATTAAGGAGTTACAACTGGTTAAATTTTAATAATAATAATAATAAATAATATAAAAAAAATTGTTACTATTTATTATACATATAAAACAATGCATATTAATTTTTAATTTAAAAACCAAAATTTAACAACTTTTTTGAATTAAACACTATTTAAAGAAAAAAAAAGAAAATTCATGATGATGTTATTAAAAAAAAAATATATATATATAATAAATATACAAATAATAAAAGAAAATGTATACATTATGTTAAAAAAAATATTAAAAATGAATAAAATAAAACATTGTTTCTCTCATCCATATTTAAAAATTAAATAAAAAAATGAAATGAAAAAAAATTGCACAGCAAATTTAAAATTACTAATATAATACATTTAAACATTCATATATACAAAAAATATATATATAATAGCTTGTGTGTAAAATATTAAACGGTAGAAATATATATTAAAAAACCATCCGGTCAATAGATACAAATTTGATTATCATCGGCGTATTCGGGTCCATAAAAAAACACTTATGGGAGATCATGAAAAAATTTTACGTGTTTCATATTAACTTGATAATAGTTTAAATAATAATAATAATATTAATAAATTAAACAGAATTTTGTCTTTTATTATTCAGATAAATTAATTACACATTCACACTCAAACACACACACACACACATCTACACACTTTAAAGCTAATATATATATATATAAATTGAGATGACATCTATCTCGCTTTTATTAAAAATTTTATTATGATTATTATTAATATTAAACATTATAATTTTATTTTAATAATAATCATAATAATAATCATATTAAATGAACAAAACATATTGATACAAAGACATTCAAATATGAAAAGTAATTTGTTATTAAAGTATTAAATAAAAAAAAGAAAAATGATAGTTAGATAGCATGTTGTATTTATTATCTTAAATATATATATTAAAGTTAATAGTAATATTGATAATAATTGATAGAAACATTATAAATGTTTAATTTCATTATAATTTTATTGATCATGGTTAAAATATATAAATTTGATAGAACTGAGCTTTATACAAATATAATATTAAAAGGCCATTGTAAGATTTTTTTTTCATTATTAAGATTTAATGGAAAATTACATTGCTCTGATTCTGTTTCTTTTTGTTTCATATTGATGAAATTTAATAAAAAAAATTACAAAAAAGTAAAATGTCTTAGTATATCGGTTTCAAACTTCATTTTAATCATAAAACGAATTGGGATTGAAATTTTTCTTATGTATGTAAATAATTACAAAAAAAAAGAAATTAAAAAAAAAAATCTTTCTCATTAAATTTAATATCATAACTTTGAATTTCAGAGCACTTTTCATTGATTTGTTTTTGTTTAATTTTTCAAAAAAAAAAAAACAAGTAATATAATGTTATATTGCACCACTATCTAAGCTAAAGACTATCTAAATGTTTCATTTTTAATGTTTAATTTTTGATCAAAATGATGTATGTTTACTATTAACATTGAAACTATTTAACAAAGAAAAACTATTATAACATAAAATAAAATAAACAAAAAAAAAATATCTCTCGTACATATTTAAAAAAAAAATAGCTTTTACTAGCATGATAATAAGGAACCCCAGATAATAATACTATTTAACATAAATATATATATAAATATTTAAACAAACCAACCTTATTATAATTATATTAAACTTAAAACATACATATATAACATAATATTACTTATAATCAACTAAATTTCAAATCAAACTACAACATTATACACATTACACACATTAAAACTAACAAAATTCTACTAACTAGCTAAAAAAGCATGCAAACACTCATCTAGTTTAGTAAAACATTATATTATATAAACATATTATAATGTTATCTTCTTTTTTTTAAAACTTTAATGAACTTAAACATTTAACAACTTTAAAAGGTTAAGGTATTATTAATATTATCATTATATAATTTTAAAAAAAAAATAAAGAGTGATAGGATAAAAATGAAAATTAGATAAATACTGCATTAATTATTATTATAATGTTTAAATGATAATAAAAATGTTATTATTTAAACATTATGATAAACATTAATAATAATAAACTGCTTTAACTTACACTGACATACACATTACACACACACATAGTAACACACATCACATTTTCAAGAAGAAAAAAACATAAATTGGACTAAAATTGCACATAAAATAGAAAAGAAAACGTAAATAGTTTAAGAAAATTCTGTTCACACACGTCAAATATTAAAGTATAAAAATAAAGAATATTAACATTATATAAATATAAATATAATAATAATGATTATAATAAAAAAGCTTCAATACAAGTTCATTTTTTAAACATAATTTTCATAATAGCAAAAAAAAATATAAACGAATAATATTAGAAAATATTAGAGCTAAACAGGGAACAGACATTTAAAATGAAAACAAACATAAAACGGTTATAATGCAACATTGTATTAATATTATACAGTATACATGAGATGAGATCAATCGTTGATTACAAAAAATTTACGAAACCTAATAGATTTAACTTTAAAAACAATCAGAAAATCGTATTATATTATATTATCATTATGATTAATAGATATAACATTAAATATTGATGATATTTAACGTGTGTGAAAAAGAAAATAATAATAAACCGAAAAAAATCAGTATAAACATAATAATAAATGATGAGGATGTGAAAATATATAAAAAAAGCAAATGATATACATAATAATATAATAATAATAATAATAAAAAGGATAGTGTTGAAAAGATATGTATTATAAACATAATGATTTAAAGTATATAATGTTTAAAAAACATTAACTTTATTATTATAATTTGTTCCAATCAATCATGATGTATAATAACATTAAATTATTATTATTTAAAAATTTTATCTTATGCTGAAAACATTTAAAATATATAAAAATAATAATAATGTTTAATGTATAATAATGATAAAATAATATTAAACATCATTTTTAATTATAATTCGATCTTTTTAATATACAAAATACATTATTATTATATTACATTTCCTTTTTTTTAATTATAATAATTACTTATATACATGAATGTGTATAAAACATATTATATATTATAATATTAAAACATTAAACATTATAATATAATAATAAAAATAAAAAAAATCGTATGGAAAATTTTCTTCTCTTTTTAAATTTTAAAATCATATATAAATATAAATGAAAAATATATTAAAATAATAAAAAAAAAACAACAAAATTGGATTGAATTGAAATGAAACAAAAAAATGTTAAGTTATGTTTAATATTAAATATTAACAAGGAAGAAAATTGAAATATGAATTTCCAGAAAAGATTAATAAAAAAAAAATGAAATAAGAGAGAAACATATGAAATGATTATATATATATAATATAATAAATAAAAAATATTAATAATAATAATGAAAAAAAATAAATAAAAAGGATGTTTAAAATTAAAAAATAAAATTATAAAATGAAAAAAAAAACTGAAATATTATTATTGATTATGATTATTATATGAATGTTTGTTACTCATCAATAAAAAAATACAAGGAAAAAAAAGCTATAAAAAAATACAACTGAAAAAAAATACAAGAAATAAAATGAGTATTCAAAAATTATTATAAAATGAATAATAATAATTATGATAAAAATAAAAATAATTCAAGAGAAAAAAACATTAATTTGGATTTTGATTTGATAAGTTTCAAGATAATAATGATATGTTATTGTGAAATTCCTATGACCAGTGTAAGAATTACGTCAGACATGATTTTGTGATTTTTAATTTCAATTTCGTCATAATTATGTGATGCTTAAATTTTAGTGACGTGTGTTAATGTTGATGTAACAACTCAATCATGATCATGATCGTCTTTCTATGGTTAGGCGAGTCTAAATAAAAGGTTGTGATTCAAGGTGGAATGTTATTGAAATTCCAAGGTTATTCCAGATCTAAATTTAAGCTCAAAGGTTTATCAAAATGAATGTCCGTTAAATTTCAGTGGTAAGTTAAAGACAGACGTCATCATTTTTTGTTTATCTTAAGATTGAAAAAAAATATCATTGACGTGTTTCTTCTTTTCTTTTATATTTTTAAACTTTAATTTTGTTTACGACACCAAAACTGTTTTTGTGATATCATCATTGGTTTTCTCTTAACCGCAAAAAGAACCTACCAATACCAGGTGTTTATTTTTTAATACGATTTTATGTTAATCTTAAATATTATTAATAATTTTCGAATCTCGCTGAAACTGGTTTATTCCCAGAATAATAATATTAATATTATAAAAATAAACTTCACTATAAATTTCATGCCATTTATAGTTAAAGCAATGACGTCATCTTATATTATTTCATTCACCATAACCGTTGAAGGTTGTTTCAAAACCAAGTACGTGATAATTCAAACTTTTTTAAAGTCCATTGTAATATATGAAGAGGTGTGTCAATTTTATTATTTACTTGAAATTTATTTACAAAGTATGTGATTATTTGTAAGTTACAATGTACATTTCAATTTAAAATAAAATTAAAAAAATAAACATTGAGTTGAATACCATTTTGAAAGCAAGTCAAATAATAAATGAAGATGATGATATCATGCAAAGCTTGCATGATCGCGCGTCGATCAAAACAACCAAAAGATATTTTTTTTTTGGTAGACACAAATATTTATGTTTGTGTAATGTTTTTTCAATTTTAATTTTGTTTTTTAAAAGTTTTATTTTTTGCTTTGTTATTGTTGTTGACGTGATGTCTCTGAAGTATTTCCTTTTGTTGTTATGTTCTCAATTTTGAATCATTATCGATATTCGATGAATTTTTAATTAGCGTGAAATGTGACTCAGGATTCTGAGAAGTAATCAAATTAAAAAAAAAACGTTTTTTGTGATAACATTGAATCAGGATGCAGAGCAGCACCATCATCGTGGTATCACATTGGCTTGATTGAGAAACAAATTTCATTGAAAAGAAGTCGTTTTGCTGTGTTTTTCATTTCAAATTTGATCAATCTGCTTTGGACGCGTCGCTCCAACTCATTTTAGGATTCAAGACGGTCATCTTGAAACAAAGCTCGTATAATTAACACAAATTTCCCATTAACATCAAATCTCACGTGTCCATCCAGTAAAAATTACATTTAATTATCATCACATGACTATTTATTTGTAATTTACTCATAAAATTAAAAGCACACATACCTATAAAAAAAACACATAAAGATAAGAGAAAAAATCTATTTGACTAAGATTCACTTTGTATATAAATTTAATCTTTAAGTAAATTGAAACGACCTAACAATTAAATAAACAAACATTCATCACATATAAGAGAGTACAAAAAATAGTAATAATATTTTTTAAGGTCTAATATTTTACTGTATTTGTCGAGACATGTTGTGGTGTAATTTTAAATCGGAGTCTAATGATAAGATTATGTGTATTTTTTTATATAAATTTCAACGTTTGTCTGTTTGATAACATTTGATTACATTGAAAAATAGTACTATTTATGGTTAAAAATAAACTTTTGCGTTCTAAATTAAATAATTTTAATAATTATATAAAAGTTGTTTATAGTTTGAATCAAATCTTATCTAATACGTTTCATATAAGTTGAAGATTAATTTAGAACTTATGACTGGAACTTGTACTTTTAATTGTACAAGTTTGATGAAAATATTTACTAAGTGTAAGTAAAAGTGATGAATTGAAGTAAACAACATTGAATTATTGTGATTTATTGGGGCCGTTTTTAGATGAAACATGTCATGAAAATTGTGGAAATTTCTTGAATGAGTTGCGCCTGCTCTAATATGACATGAAGATGAAGATAGCAGACATACTAAATGGGTCTTACTGATGGACTCCATTTGATTACATAAAAATTCAAAAAGCATTTAAGCAAATATTGATAATTTCCATTCAATGTACGTCAATTCAGTTGTTACCTGTCTGCACTGAATTGTGTATACCAAGCACTTAATTTAAGTGAAACCAAACACCTGTCAATCCATTTTTATGTAGTTAATTGATTAATTTGAATGAAATTCAATATGAAAATCCCCAATCAACTAAAAATGTCCTTTAACCAGTTATTTTTATCTTTTCTACAAATGAGTAATGAAACCTTGAAAACTTAAACCAATATTTAAACAATGCAAATTTTATGGTATTTTGCTGACAATGTAAATATAATAAAAAAAAATTAATATGAATGAAAGCAAAAAAAAAAAAGATATTCCATGATCAAAACAAAAACTGAAACCACAATGAAATATGAGCTTTCTTTTTTTTGTAGTTGAAATTTAAAACAAAACAATGTTAAAAATTTGCAAAATTTGAATGACGTTCTCAAAATTTCCACTAGGAAATATAAATAAAAATTTATTTCTTGGAAAATTTTAAGGAGTAAACAATTGGATCAAATATCATTTTAAAAAAAATAAAATTTAAATCCAAATGAATTCCGAAGAAATTGAAAAAAATTTATATTTTTTTTTCAGTAACGTGATTCTTTTATGAATTCAAATCGATACGTTACCGTCAACGTCATTCAAAATTTTTTAAGTTTTTCATTTTTAAATTTAGATTGTTCTACAATAAAAATCAAGGTGTGATACACGTTCAAAAAACATGTGTGCGAAAATTTCATGTTTATTAAAATAGAGTTCAAAGTCTAAAAATATCTACACTTAAAATAAAAATTAAATAAAATTATGAAAAGTACTCAAAATTTTGTTCAAAATTCACAGGTCAAATAAAAAAGACAAATGTGCACGAAAATGTAACGTGCACACACCTCCAGATTATTAGCAAAAAGTAAATCTGTGACGTTTACTACGATTTATATCTCCTTACATTACTTGTCTTGTGTAGTAAAGGGCAATTTAAAAAGTCATTAGATTATCAATTAAATTCAATCACATTCCGATAAGAAATCAAAAATCATAAAAATGATTCCATTTAATAAATATGGTCACTTAAGATGATAAGAAAATTCCATTGAAGTAAAAATTAACAACAAAAAATAACCGCGATTAAGTATTTTTTTTTCTATATAATTTCTATGAAACGTTCAAAAACACCGAGAAACATACTTACATACGTAAATGTTTGCTCATCATCGTCGTCACCCTTGAAATTATACTTTGCCTTTTTATTTACAATCATTCACTGTTCACGTGAACAAATTTCTGTTCCACGCATTCAAAGCATGATCAGGTATGAGTATACAAGTCTCGTGCTGATAATACTGACCCGGTTATAAAATTGGGGGCTCGTCTACAATCTCGTATACGACACAAATATGTGTGTGCAAATAGACGACAAAAAAACATATGCTTTGAATTTGTGTATAGATGAAGAGGTATGAAGTATATCCGCATTTGTATAGTACGAAAATAACAAAACAGGGTGATGAAGCAGTTTAAGTGAGAAATAAAATAAAAATTTTAATGGAATTTTTTGGGAATTAAAACTCTCGAAAATGCTCTTGACGATTTTGTCCGGTCAATTTTTAATTGAAAAAATCGTTAAACCTCGAGCTGGCTAATGAACATTTCTGAAAAGAGCTCAAACAAGAAACAGCCCTCGAAATGTCTGAAATTCATCAAGCAAAATAATGAAGAAAAGCTGTCAAATGTCTCAATTAAGGTTTCGAAAGAATTCACGGTGGCCTTCTTTCGAACCTAAATCTAAGCCTAAAACAGTTTTACATCTGCCAATTATGAATTGATGTTTCAAATGAAGTTTCTGAGTTAATTGATGAACATTTTGTTCATAAATTTGAAAATTTCGATAAAGGTCATCGACCTCATTTCAATCGTAAACAAACGTTCTTTTGTACCACCCTCTATTTCATCGTACAGAAAATAATTTTGCTGAACGTTCACATACTTCGATACTGTATCACATATTTTTCTGTGTGTTGATTCGAATAATAGTAGAGCCTCACATTTACAACAGCTTATAATAATTTCAACCAGCAAAGTGACGAGACGTGTCAGAGTCTTTCTGAAATTAAAAAGAAAAAAATTAATTTAAAAATATTGAAAGAAAATCTTTAATAAGAGAAAATTATTCTGATTAATTAAGAAAAGAAGAAAGAATATTTTCAATTAAAAACAAGACTTAAAAAATTATTTAAAAAACTTAAAGTTATTTGAAGCAAAAAAACATACAAGTGAACAGTGAAAAAAAAATTAAATCAAAAATAAATTAAAATGAAGCAAAATCTAACAGATTTAAATAATAAGTTTATTAATAAAGAATTTTTAATGGCACCAAATCAATTAATAAATCATCCTATGACTCCTCCAGCATCACCAGCCTTGGATATTAATTTAAATGGAAAAAATAATAAGGATAACAATTCAAAGGTGAGGATTTCATTGAAAATTATTACAGAAAAAATTGAATTTAATTTCAATTCAATCAGTCAATCATTAAAAAAAAAACATTATTTTTATATAAAAAAAATTGTCTGCCTCTCCTTCCCTCATTCAATATTTATAAAAACATTTATGTTTTGTTTCACTTACTCCAATTGAATCACTTGCCGATCACGCATCGACCATGCAACCCAAAGTATTGTATCACGTTCTCACTGAATGTTTGGACTTTGTACCAGAATGACGTTATACTTCCATATTTCTCACATAATAAGTAGGCTGATGTGTGTCTAGTATATTAACTCATTTGATGTGCTCATATAAAAACAGCAAGGCTGTGTGTAAAGTAATAAAAATAATATAAAATAAATTTACTATACACACCCACTTATCGTGCCCATTTTTCATTATTTGTATATTTCTGTACGTACAAATGCACTCAGTCATATGTACATTTATATTCATATACAAATAAAATATGGAATTTGTGTTGATTCATGAAAATAATAATAAAAATATCGCTGATGATACGAAATATTGTTGAAAAAATGCACTTCCTCTTTTGAATGGACACACACCTTTAAAAAAATGTTTTTTTTTGTTTATTTTTCATTATTTAAATTTAAATGACTCAAATTTTCTTTTTCCATTGAATTTTAAATTAAACATCAAAATTTCCCATTATTCTATTTACAGATATCTGAAATGGTTGAGAGGAAGCGCAAAATTTCGGAAATTAATGGCTATGTAACTCCAAATCCATCAGATGAGAGTGAAGATGAATCACTTCTCCCACCACGTAAACGAATGCATGTTCGCGATCCAAGGACATTCACACCACCTCCTTGTACTCCTGAAAGTGGAATTTTTAGTGATGATGATACACAGAGTAATTTGAGTAATGCCCAGGAAGAGTTTAGTAAGAAAATTGAACAAGTCGTTGACACACTTGTAGCTGAAAATGATAAAATTTTGTCAGCTACACCATTGCCAAAGAATATTAATAGTTGTAGTAATAATTATAATAATGGGCTTAAAGTACAAGTGCAGCAAACTTCAAATCAGTTGGTAGTACAAAGACCTAGTGTGATAATGAAAGCAAATAAAGATGGAACAACATCCATGACAGATACAACACTTATGACAGATTTGTGGATTAAACAGGCGGACCAAAATGAAAATTTGTATCAAAATTTTAAATTGAAACGTGGTCGAAGGAGTAGTGATAGTATGAGTAGTACAAGCAGTGTCGAAGAAAAATTCAATAATATTAAAAATGATTCTGACAATTCATGTTCAAGTGAATCAAGTGCATCTTCAAAACAAGCACCATTCAAATCATCTTCTCTACCTTTCATTGCACCAAAATTACCACAAAATGTCGTTCAATCACAACAAAGGTTGATTTTTGCTCCAACAACTAGTTTCCTTATTTTACCATTGAATACACCACAAACTCCAAATCAACAAAATAAGTCTTCAAGTATCTCTTCAAGTAAATCTCAGAACCAGCAAGAGCGACGACGAATTTACGAGTGTGATCATCCAAATTGCGGAAAAAATTACTTCAAATCCAGTCATCTCAAGGCACATCAGCGAATCCACACTGGTGAAAAACCCTTTATCTGTAAATGGGAAGAATGTGGTCGTCGTTTCTCCAGATCCGATGAACTTTCACGCCATAAACGAACTCACACAGGTGAAAAGAAATTCCAGTGCAGTATTTGCGAAAGGCGCTTCATGCGTAGTGATCACTTGTCCAAACACGTTAAACGTCATTCAAAGGATAAAAATTCAAGTGGTGCACAAAGAATTCAAATTGCAACACATGCTCTTATCACAAATAACAATCATATGGGACCAGCTACAATCCAACAAAGGATTATCCCGGTAGCAAATGTTCCCATTCAATTTCAAATGCAAGTGAGTCAGGCCTAAAATTGTTTTTATGGTGTAAATTGAAGAAATTTTAAAGGGTATTAAAAAAAGGTTTTCTTTTAAAATACATTCCAGTTTATGAGTTAACTTCAATTAAATTACATTTTATTGTAAGAGAGAAATTTCTAGTCATTTTATTTTACTTTTAACTTACTTGTTATAGTTCTTTGTTATTAATTTTAAAAAAAAATCAAATGATATTATTATATTTGTAAAATTTCTTTGAAAATTGATTTTATTTAAAACTTTTGTTAATAATATAAAATAATCAAGGTGTAATTTTAGATGAAATCTGTGATCTATCATTTATTTTGAATAGAAATATCTTCAAAAAATATGAAAAAAATGAATAAAAATGAAGAAAAAAAATATTAAGATTTGAACATTTTCACTAAAATCTGTTCAAATTAAAATTCTATTAAAAATCTTAAAAATTGTTTGTTTTAATTCAATCTCAATTTCTATTTTTATCGACGTTGAACAGAAATTAATTGAAAGAGGTAAGATTTCGAATGTTCAGATGTTCACATGTTGTGTTAATTAAATAAAAAAATATTCAATTTAAATATAGATGGGAAGTGTATTTGATTTGCTATTTTTAGTGTGGTTGTAACGCAAAAATAGATCACTCTCTTCAAGGATGATCACTTAATTTATATATAAACATATTTTAAAAAAAATATTGATGTGTGTTATTTTTTTTTTGTTTTCATTTGAATCGAAAAAAGTGATGAGAGGTCAGGTGTACTAAATTTTGTTTAATGAATGTGAACTAGATTTATTTTTTTTAACAGTTCAGAGAATTTTTGTTCATAACCCGAAATTTCCGAATTTGATAAAGAAATCTCATTTTGAAAGGAAATTTGAGAAAATGGGGTCGAAATTTTTTGTTTTTTGAAATATTCGGTCATTTTAAGGACAAATCACTTGTGTGATAAGCGGTTTGAAGGTTATTGAACGTGAAACGCTCACTATTTAGATTTCAATAATATGGTTTCATAAAACGACGACGTGCCTTTTCTCATGTCATATCGTGAACATGTGTATATAAATTATTAATCACAGTCCATATATCACTGTGTTTCATATCACACATATGAAAATAAAAAAAAATAGAAAAAAAAAATCTGAACAAAACCAGACATTTTTTTTCCTTATCAAAGTCAGTATTCAAATTTTTTTTTAAAAAAATAATACGGAACTTAAAAGATATGAAATGAAATGAGCTCTAACATCTAAAAATATAATAAAAAAAATTATCAATGACCTGGCGATTAAAATGTGCACGCGTCTTAACTGGCACCTAAGCGTGGTCAGTATTAAACTTTCATCTTTTTTTTCTATTTATTCCTTAATTATTATTAAGATAATCGTTATCTGTATTTTTATAACCTAAAATGAAATTAAATTCGAACAAAATTGGTCTACTATAAAAATGTTCGTTAAATTTTTGTGTTCCTTTTCATTGACGCGTCTTATGTATGGTAATAATTTTTTGCTCGTCTCAAGAAAAAAAATACACATAAATTAATTTGAAGTTTTTTTTTATCAACATCACGCTTCTCACACATGATTTTTATTATTAAGAGTGTTACAATACTTTTTTTTTTATATGTATTTGACTTATCTTATCAGAATAGGTAAATATGTGATGACAAAAAAAAATGTGACAAATAATACGTAATATTATTATTAATTTTTTTATTAGCAATTGTCTCGAGACTCTTAAGCCATTATTAATTTTATGATTATTTTTTTTTATATTGAAATCGTAACTGATTGTTATTTTTATGATATGATATTAATTTATTGGACTTCGTGAAAATCATTGATGGGTCTTTGATTATCATGTGAATTATCATTAGGACTTTGTAAAGTGTGTGTTTAATTTAATGATAGGAGAAATAATTAAAGATTTTATTTTATTTTATAAATAGAAAGATAATGATGATAAAAAAATGTAATGATAAAAATAATATTTCGTCGTCAAGGTAAAAATGATAAAAAGAAGCCTAGACAAGAACTGAGATAAATGTTTTGTTTGTTTTTTTTTTAACATTATATGATTGTATGACTTCATTGAATGATGTTAATTCGCTTTAAAATGGGTCTATCAAGTCAAGTTATGTCATGTCCTGATGAGTTCTAGCATTCAAGGACAGGACTTACAGCTTAGTTCTACATGACTACCAATAAAGGCAAAAATTCATTTAATTAAGCCATGTCCTGATGAATTCTAATGTTCAACTCAGAGTCATGTTCAATGAAGTCATTTCCTGATGAATTTTCACTTCAAACAACTAATCATCACAATTTCCTATAAAAATCCATTAAAAAGCTTTACATTGAACTTTAAAATGAAACAAATTATTATGCGTCGAAAATAAATAAAGCTCATTATTATTATTATTATTACTTTTATTTCTATTTGTTTCTTGTAAGTGATAAGGTCCATTTCAGTTTTTTTTTTGTACATCATCTTTTTTTAAATGAAAACAAAATTCTTCTTAAAAAATAAAAATTGAATTCGTTTCAAAATAATAATAATAAAAGACGGCATCATGTCTGTGAAACGTGACCATTTGACTTGTTTTTTTGAATTAAATTTCTTAAATTACTTATCCAAACAAAAAATAATTTTTCGTAACAAGGTTATTTTTATTATTATTTATTCTTTAAAGTTCTATTGATGAGATTGCATTACATTGTAATATGAGGTTAAATAGAGTCCAAAATTTAATCGGTGCGAGACCTATTTTTTTATTTTTTATTTATTATCATATGCAATGCGAGTTGTTTTGTTTTTATATATTTCATTTAATGATGGCCATAAATAAAAAAATAATGATATTTTTAATTTAAAATGCGTCGCAAAATAAAAATAAACACAACTTTGTATGTTATGCTACGTCCATATATCAAAAGTTACAGACTAAAAATAGAATTTTAATCGTTTTTTTCATCAGTCATCACTATACAATTAATACTCTTTGATGTCAATGTTTACTAAATCGTTAAATCTAATACCAATTTAAAAGGTGTGTGTTTTTGTTTTTATGACTGATCAATTATTATTCAAAAAAGAAAAAAAAAATTAAAGCAAAACGCAATAAGATTATATTTTTTTGTATGGTCAGGTGTGAATATTTTGTGTAAATATTTGAATAGAAGGTAGTCGTGGTTATACGTGGAATTTGAATCGGAAGTAACATCGACGTGATATTTGTCTATGTCATTATACAAATTCAAGTCCAATTTGATCAAATTTTAACTTAACACATTCATTTTTATTTTGTATCGTTTTCACTTGTTCTGTTTCTAAGGCTCGTTTTTGTTAAATAGAAATTATCTGTAAAATTATTTATTGAGTCATTGTACGTTAATTATAATAGAAATTATTTGGCACACTTCACTTACTTTGTACATTAGTAGTGTGTGTGTGTACATTTAAAAAAATATCATAATAATAACAATAATTTTAAAAATAATTAAATTGATCGACCTTTGTATAAAAAAAAATTAAATAGAGACAGTGTACAAAAGTCAATGTTCACGCTAAATCTGAATGACCACTTGTTTATATATTTATTTATATTTTTTTGAATAAAACTAGTAATAAATTAATAGTGTTGCTATTTAAAAATAAAAAAAGAATGGTATCATAGGAAAAAAACCACACACCTCAAAAAATTTTGTTACTGTTTGAAGATTATGTAAAAGTGTGGGAAGATTTTCAAATCTTAAATTTATTTAAAATCTTTTATAAAATTGTGAAATTTTTAACTGCTCTCATGAAATTACAATGAACACATGTTCTGAGTATTTGAAGATTCAAGAAATGTATGAAAATTTTCTGTGAACCAACTTGAGAGACATCTCTTGACGTGATATGAAAGCTTTTGTGTAAGCAATTTATTTTTATATAAAAAGGTGCTTTCATTTAGTTCGGTTTAATAATTTCTTGGCAAGTGGTTTTTTGATGGTGGAAATTGACGTTCAATCTGACATTTGTCAAGAATTTTCAAACACTTGTCACTCATGTGAAGCCTCTTGTCAAATGTTCTGTAGTAATTTCATCTCATAAATTCCTGAAAGTTGTTATCTTATTGAAATCAAATTGCATATAGACAAAGTTTGACAGTCACTTGACAATTAATTTTGTATAGAAACACATACAGAAACGTCAAATGTCATTAACCTGTCATTTATTATCTGCTTACGAATGAAATATTCCAAACTATTAAAATAATAACAAAATTTAGTAGTTTATTAAACTTTGTAATTATATTTTCCTTTTAATATAAAATTCATTGTTCATTTTCTTAATACAATAATAACAAAGAAGTGTAAAATAAATATTGCATATTACTTTGTATTTTTGACTTCTTGTTTCTTAATTTTATTGTTATTTTTATTTTATACAATTATTCATTAAATTACGTCGAAATTTTCAATTTTCTTAATATATCTCTAGTATAACTTTGGTTTTGTTCTTAATTTCATTTTAAATTGTCCAACGTAATTTTATCAAAATTTTATTGAACACTTAAACTTAATGAACGTTAAACTTACGTCAAATTATGTACATGAAAATATTTTTCTTTTAAAAATAAAGTATAAAAAACTTTTTCTAGTAAAATTATCATTTGACAAACGCGTGTCACTAACACTTTTTACACTTAAATTTAAATATAACTTAAAAATTTACGGGGTTTTTTTTGCTGTGCACAGCATTTTCAATGTATTATTTTAATATTTACTTAATTTATCGTAACCATTGCGTTGTGAAACTTTTCTCACACATTTTCGTATGAATCCTTTGATCCCTTTTTTGTTTGATTTCTTATTTTGTTCAACGTTATACGAAGAAAAGTCATCTTGTTGTATTTCAGGTGCATTTTCTGCATCATCATCCTCTTCAATAACACAAGACAGAGTATTTTCCTTTTCAGGTCTTTGTTTTCTGCCGGCTTTGTCTCGTTTACGATTTGAAACAGACGGCTTTTCTTCCTCTTGTGCAGTTGGCAAATAAAAACTGTAATTATTCATCGTTAACATTATGAATAGTTTATTTATTTATATTTTGTTGCTTTTAAATTGTGTCAAGGTTCTGTTTTTCAATTGAATTAGAATTCGATTCAGGATTTTCTAGTTAATTTCATTAACAGTCACATAAAATTTTATTTTGATTGCGTTTGTTTTTTGTTTTTGTTATTTTACTTTGATGATTTTATTTTTATTAAAATACGATTGAAATCAATTAACGTTAATGTTGGAAAATTTTTATTTTATGTATAGACTTTGATTTAAATTAAAACACTTGTTTTCAATGAGAGGACAATGAAAGTACTGATTTTAAAATTTTATCGAATCTCAATATTCAAAATATGTATCTCAAATGAGACACAATCGAATATCATATTAAAAAGAAGCGCAAAATACAGATCTGTTCAATGTTTGTTTTTTAAAATAAATTTTTTATTTGGTTATGTTTTTATTCTCTGGTATGTTGAAATACGACAATGCGAGAAGCACGCTCTTCTTGCTATGCATAAATTTGAATATGATAAATAAATTTTGAGTATATGGTTAGACCGAGTTCGAGCAAATCGGTTATAGTAACATAAATATGAATGAGAGATCTATTTTTAATTGTGAACAATGAATAAGTGCATTTAAATTGTGGGATATGTACTTTTTTTGTTCATTCTTAAGTGCATTTTGATTGAAGCCTTCATTCGTATGAGAAGAAAATTATTTTATACTTGCCAATTTTTGTTTACATGTCCTCTAATGTAGTGATGACTCTGGAAAGAAATTTTTAAAGTCTAAAATTTTAAAATAAGGTGGATGAAAATTACCTCAATCCGGTCCAATAAAAGAATTTTCTTCAGATCGTTCCTTGTTCCGATAAAAATATCAGGCAGTGGCGTTCCATGAGCTTTTCTCTGATTCTCTTCAACCCTGTTTAAACGTTACATTAGATGATTTTAATTCTCACGTTTCGATCAACACAATTAAACATTTTAACACCTCATACATATATAAAAATCTTTTACACACTCATATCGTCTATCACCATGGAATCAGCTGTAACATTGTCTTTGTTATTTTTAACTTAACTTACACAACAACTCATACAACATCTACTCATTTTGTATTCTCTCAACACATTTTAATACAAAATAAACATTCAATTTGTTTTAATTGTTTCTCTTCATCAGTGTATTGCCCAGTATTTATCATACTCCAGAAGTGACTAGTCGATAAGTGTATAAAAAAACAGAAATTGCTTGTTTTTTGTTTACTTGACAATTAACATTCAATTAGTTAAGACAATTCTTGAATAAGTTAATAGAAAAATTAAATAATTTCAGTATTTTATTAAAAAAACAAATAAATATTGAAAGATTTAGAAAAAAAATAAACTTTAAAATTCGTGATAAAAGCAAAACTAATTTCAAAATGTTGACAATGAATAATTATCGTTTCGTAATGGAGAACGTCAATGAAGTTGCACCTGTAGAATCCAAGACCGTTTCCAGGTCGAAAAATGTACAAGAAATCCACAAAACCAAAGAAAAACATCATAAAGGAATCAAGACGCTCTTGTTGAATGTTGTAACAAACAAAAAGAAGGCCGGATGTCATTACAAGTCGATTTAAGTTATTACAATTAGAACTACAATTAATTTACTGAGATTAGCTTTAAACTTAACCTTAATATAAGTGAATATAATTTTAAGGCAAGAAGTAAATTTCAAAATTTGATGATATAAGGTGTCATTAAACTCTCGAAGGCTGTTGGATGGCACTTAAAATTAATGATATATGACATTCAAAATATACAAAATATTACTTTGAATAATAATTTTGAATTAGAATGTTAAATGAACTCGTTTTTTTTATTTTATCATTAAGGTTATTTCTTATCTTTAGTAATATCTTTTGTATTGTATTTTTAAGATAAGAGAGTAGTAAATAAATTAAGATATGATATTTTTGAATAAATGACGTAAAATTAGTAAAAAATTGTTAAAAAATATTCATGGATTTCTATTAAAATGACAATGAAGCTTCCGTATAAACATATTTATTTCCTTTTTGATTTTGAATAGTTAACCCTTTCATCGTCATCATCTTAAACACAAAGAACATTTAATTTTATATAAAAACAATGCATTTAAATGCATCATTGTAATTATAATTGTGTGTTTCATATTAATATGTAATTTAGTTTTGTTTATATGTGATATGTGCATAAGTAATTGAAGGCACAATTAAATTGAGTAGGACATGAGTCATAGTTTTTGTTATGATGCATTTTTATCGTTACAATATTTATTGTTATTTTATTTCATGTTTTATTTTTCCTCATAAAGGAAGAAAGAAGCGCTGCACTGAAAAGTCTTTGTACAACTAAATGATAGGATGGCTCAAGTTCATCTCAATTAGTTGCAAGTCAATCAGGGTAGGGTAGAACTTAAATGACCCACAACAAGCTCGTAAGGTTCTATTAATATTATACTATTTTCACTGAAGTTTTCATATTAAATAAAATTAACAATGCATACTTACCTCTATTTCACCCCATACATATCCAGATAAGCCCGAACGTGTTTATTCCTAAATTTCTTTATCCAAGACTTGTTTACAACTTGACCAAGAAATTCCTGGTTGTTTTTGTTTACAACCTTCTTGACGCATTTCTAAATAACTGTAATTCTAGATATCAATGTAATCACTTTTTTCTACTATTTTTTTTACAAAGTTTTAAGTTTAATCACCATGCACTTCTTCCGTGATAATTTGACACAATTCGGAAAAAGGTATTTTGTTTACGTTTCGCTATCGTTAAAGTTAAAAAAAGAGACGAATCAAATTACATTATACAACAATAAAAATTTATAAATTCAATAATTTTACAATAAAAGCATTTTTTCAATAAAAAAAAAACAAAATAAATGCATGGTATGACGAAAACAATAATAATAATAAAAATAATATTGACTTAAGCATTCAACAAATTAACCTAAGTCGCATTTATTTGTTGAATGATTTAAAGACACCGGTTTGTTTTTGTTGGATAACAGTGTGCATCGTTTAAATAATTGTAGTAAGTAGTATAATAATATTTGAAGTGAGTTAGTAAACAAAACATGTTTAAATTTGAATTAAATACTCATAAACAGAGTGGGAAACGTAAACACTACTGTGGCAATGAAATATATGGCATTTGTGTAGTACACGTGAGTTTCCATAATGATAATGAAAAAAAAGATGCGTAAGTGTGTGTGTGGAGTTGCTGATTTTAGGATGACCATAAAAATTGGTTTGAAGATCAACCCTTTACTAAGGTAAGTGCTTACTCCTTTGACCGACTTGTCATTTATAGGCCTTCGATTAACTTTGATTGAGAAGAGTGTTCTCTTCACAGCCAACTGGACCATTATTACTATAGGTCAAGCTAAATTCAATTCAAAAAATTCACTAAACATCTTTAATTCAATAATAATATTATGATACCAGTTCAAGATGCAACATGCTTATACAAAAATTTCTACCCTGTTGAATGTTACTTTTACACCCTCACATCACATGGCAATACGTGATGTGACATTTCCCCTTTCATGTAAACTCTTATATTCATCTCCCTCACTTACGTATTTCCATCTCGCTTCACAGCATATTTCAAAAGTTCTGTTTTGTTTACAATTTTTCCTGTACGACATTTCTATAGCATTTCTACAGCTGATCCATGCTCATATTTTGCTACGTACCCACCCTGTATTTAAGTGATCGTTTTCATTGATAAGAAACGACTTCGGGTGTGTTGTGTATTTTACAGCAAAAAAAATACATCTACAACATAATAGTAATTGTAGATTGTGTATTGTTATTAGTATACAATATTCATTCATCCTATCATTTTATTCACAGTGTGTCTTGTATTCAAAAAATTTTAAAAAAAATATTATCATATACACACATATATGTATATGCCCATGTGTGTGTATGTATGTGTGTAGAGTTTAAAGTGTTATAATCGGCTTAATTTTTTGAACATTCCTTATTATTATTACACATTTACGCTGCATATCATGTATACAGTTCATGGATAGTGTGCATGGTAGTATGTAACAAAATTGCAACATATATACATACAAATAAACATCCATACAATAAGTATGACAAGAAAGAAGTTTTAGATCAAGAATAACCAACATTGTTTAGTCTGTAAGGAGGTTGCAGCGTGTTAGGATGTCAAGGAACGTATTTCTTGACATTATTTAATGAATATTTTTAAAAAAATATTTAAATAAAATTGAATATTAAATTAATATATAAAATAAAATATAAAAGGATTAACTTTATGTTAATATAAAAATTATAATAAATGTTTAAAATACTATAGGATAAAAAATAATATGTTTAATTAAATAATATTAATAAACATTAAAATAAAAAAGTTAATAAACATTTAAAGAAATCATGATATTATTATTAAAAATAATTGTGAATGTAATAAAATTATTATAAACTAAGTAAAAAACATTTTAGCAACAGGTAAAAATAAGAATAAATAAACATCAATATAAACATTATTATTATTATTAAACATTATAATAATAATAATAATAAACATTTCAACAGCACGCGTCAAACTACAAAATTTGTTGGTGTTACAAAATAAATTTTAATCGAATACATTAAATTCGAAATTCAGTGAGTGTGTGCCGCCTATGAATTTCAAATAAAAAAGTTAAAAAAAAATTAACAAATTATATTAGACACGTCATTCACATTAACATTCGCAACGACTTTGATATAAAATAATATATTAAACATATTATTATTATTATTATTGAGAAGAAAAAAAAACCAAAGATAAAGGAATCATTTTAAAAATTTGCATAATGATCATGATAATAATCGGTCACTTTAAGTATTTTAAATGATTGGTTGATGGAATTATGATGTTTGAATGAGATAAAATTATAAATCATTATCTTAATCAAATAAAAAATTATACAAAATTTGAATACAAAATTGAATTTCATGTTAAAATTTGTATAGATTAAATTTAATAAAATAAAAAAAGAGTTAAATCAAATAAATAAAGATAGATTATAATAGAAAAACTTTTAAAATAATAAAAAAAAGTTTATATTAAAATGAGTATCTCTATGATGGTGAGTCAAGATTGAAGGACATTAACCAGCAATTAATGATCATTTAATATTTTATGATATAAAAGATAAGAAAATAAAAGCATTTTGGAGATTAAATTAAATTATAAATAATAATATTAATAAAAAATAATAAAAAACAGTGTCGTGATTTAAATTTAACATTTTGTGATTTAAACGAATTATAAACGGTCATCAAATGAAAATCATGTCACGGAGGAAGCAATCTAATCCAAAGCCGTTATTAAAACGTAAGTAAAATGTGTTTATTATCAAATTCATGTGAAATTGAATCACAATTTTTATCTTAAAATGTTATTGAAAGTAAGTTTATCAGTTTAAACGTAAATAATTTGAAAAATGAGTCTTAATTAAAAATTTCAATACTTTTAAGCGAAATTCTTTGAAATGATGTATGGAAACGTTGTAGGTTAAACATAAAACTACAAATATTGCATGCTACTATTTATTGGCTGTTAAAAAAATAAAATTGAAATAAAAATCAATTAAGTTTTTAAGACAATTTTAAGACTTTGTCTGTAAAAGAGATAAAAATATGAAAAACGCCCATAGTTCATTTGGCAAAGTTAACGGAAAATGTGTATTTTTTTTTAATTCTAATTTTCAATTTAATGTCATTCTTATGGGCTTACAATGCTGTAGTTTATGGGAAAGCTCTATCACGGCGTTTATGCACTAAATGTACCGCCATCTTTCGGTCAATTTTCAAAGTAAACCGTTCAGCTGTATAATGATTACTTTTTAAATTGTATTATATTCATTTACCTCTGTGTTACTTACAAAAATTTTAAAGTTCATATCTTATTATTATTATTTATTTATTATTATAATAAATGCAAAAGAAAATGATCGACTATTTCTTTGTAAATTATTTAAAAAACACTCATACATTTAAAGAATTAAATATTTATATAAAATTATATTTCTTTTCATACACCAGACCCGGCATAGTCAGATAAAGTTTTATATATTTGAATGTGTCTTCTTAGGATGAACATTTATTTGATTGAATTTTAATTTAAATTAAGATAAAATTCTGAGTCATGTCTTGTGTGTTATCTTAAAAGTGAAATCAATTTTGAATTTTCTTGTGTACATTTTTTAATTTTGCTGATAATTTTATGTACGGAACAGAAAAATTTCATTGCCTTCTGTTTTTATTTTTAATTTATTAAAATTTGTGTAATCCAATATTTTATCCAAAAAAGTTGAAACAAAACACTGCTGGCCTTGTTATTTTATTTTATTTTATACATCACGAACCAAACACATTTAATACAAAGGCCAAAATAATGATATTTTAATCTAAATTTAGAAATCTCCCAAAAAAAACTGATCTTATCTAACATTCATTTTTAGTTGATTGTTTCAAAAGATAAGCTCTGTATATTTCATTCCAATGAATCTTGTCTGTCTGTATCTCTCGTTCACAGTGTAGTCATACACTTGATGTATAAATCAGACAAATAATGGATCGTATACATTTGTGTATATTTATATTTTTCGGAATATAAATGGGCTTTGTATGTACTTTTTACTTTTATCTATTGCCTCTGACTTTGTTCATGTTCAGTAGAACATTTGTACAGAAATCCATACAACAAAGTTTAAATGAAGAGATATGGTCGAGATCTAGTGATATGGAAAAGTGTATTCTTCTTTTGTATATTTTGTGCCAAGTTTTTGGATACTTGAACTTGTATCGTCGTACATCGAAAATGCAGACGTTCAAGTATTCATTTCATATTCTCTTACTCTCTGATCCTATGAAATGATAAGATCACATTGTACGAATACCCACTGTGTGTGTGTGTGTACTACATACATTTTATGTTCCAGATGATTTTGGAGATAACATTTCGTTTGAAACATTTTGTAATTTATATGAAAATGGCATTCATTGATAAAAGTTACTCTGATCATGAATAAAATTTCTATGAACATACATCGCGTATGTACGTGTGTGTGTGTATGAAGTTACATTTAAAATGGGGTGAAAATTTATAATCATATTAGAACAGAGAAAGAAATGTCAATGCACATTTTCATATCATATCATATTTTATCTTTTCATTTCATTCCATTCCATTCGATATTCCTTCAAAAAAAGAACTTGCCGTTGTCGGTCATCTATCTTTGACATGCATGGAACGTATAAATGAAAAAGAACAGGAAATGTACGTATAAGGGATTGATATTGATAATATTTATCCACACGTGTGTGTGTGAGTGTGACTGAAAGTGATGATTAGATTAGTATTTTGAATATAAATAAAATACAATGACTCACCTCTATCCTGGCGATATATGTTAAAATGTGTCGTAATATAATGATTTTTTTTTATATTACAATCAATATCAAACTATACAAAAAAAAATGAAACACATAAATTTTAAAGCAAAAACATAAAGCATACTTACACAAACAATGGAATTAGTGATCTCAATCCATTATCTTAATGTCTCTTTCTTTCCTTTTCACTCTCTTAAAAATTTTATGGCGTATGTGTGTACACGCCATTTGGAAAATCTTATCTTTTCACTTCACTTAAATTAATACAAGAAATTCTTTAAAAAAACTTTTTTTTTTTTGAAATGCTGTTATTTTCATTTTTTTTATTCTCTAGAATTTTAAATACAAATGTTTAAATGTGTACGATAAGCAATAATCAAGCGCACATACAAGGAATAACATCTAAAGGTTGTTCTCTTTCTATATCTATATTTTTTTTTATTATTTTTATAGAGATAATCGTCATTCTTGTCGTTTTTTAGCATTAAATCATTATAATATAAAAAAAAAATTAAAAAATGATAATTTTTCAAATATGATAATGGACCGTCATGCATTCGTTCGTAATTTTTTTTGTGTTAAAAGCTTTAAAGCTAAAGACAGATAAGAAACTTTTTTTTTTAAATATATAAACGTATAATAATAATAATGATGATATTTAATCTAAAAAGGCATAAAATTATAAAAAAATAACGAGACACGATCCATAATAATAATATTTTAATATAAGAATAAAAAAAAAATTGATAACCAACTATCATTTATGGGGATGAAGATAAACAATCATTTTTATATAAATTTTATATAAGTTTTGTTTTTATTAAATTTAAAACAGTTTTTGCTTAATCTTTAAAATTATATACATTAAAAAGAGTCAAATGATAAAATTAAAATCATTTTATGAAGTTAGGCCGAGGAAAGTCTTTTATACTTTTCCGGTTATTCCCCACTTAAAATTTGCCCAAATTATTAAGGGGAGTATATTTTTTAAGTATATTTTTAATAAAAAAATGTTATTTTTTCTCTAACTTTGTAAATTCTACAAAAATGTAAATCATCCAAGTCAGACATGCTCTTATGTTAAAAAAAATCTCAATTCACTTTCGCCAGAACAGTTTCAGCTGCCGTTTTTTGATTTAATTTTTTTTTTATTTTCTACTAGATAATACTCTCAACTTATCAAATGCGTATAGCTTTATACAATTATGTACAAAAATTTCGCTTTAAACATTTTAACTAGAAATTTTAGTTTTTTCGATAAACTTTTCAAAAAATC
Source organism: Culicoides sonorensis (assembly GCA_900002565.1). Classification (NCBI taxonomy): domain Eukaryota; kingdom Metazoa; phylum Arthropoda; class Insecta; order Diptera; family Ceratopogonidae; genus Culicoides; species Culicoides sonorensis. The sequence continues at coordinate 6,308 of LN483673.1, read as the reverse complement.
ACGAATTCCTTCATATTTCCTTATAAACTTATAAGAAAATAATGAAAAAAACAAATAATCATTAAATATAAGAAAAATTTACCAAACAGCGAAATATATTCATTAAATATTTTTTTGCCCGGTAAAATTCTGAGCAAGAAAAACTATCAGAATATTATAGAAAAAACGAAGAATTGTAGGTTATGCAACAATAAAAAATAATCAGTTTATGATTTTTTTGAAAAACAAAATTTCAAGTAAAAATATACTCCCGAGTGTATATATACTTTCCCCCCCACCAAGATTTTTAAGACAAAATTAACCGGAAAAGTAGAAACGACTTTGCTTGGCCTTAAGTTAAAAAGGGCTTAGAAGTGAAATAAAATTTAATGATTTTTTTACAGTGAGTCACGACCTCAGGAATGCATAAAATGATGATAAATATGATAAAATTATTCACAGTCAAAGTTGAAATTTGATTTCAATTCATAAATAAACAGAAATTTGGGAAACTGTAATCTTGGAATGATAAATTGAGTGCATTTTGATGTGATAGAACCAGATTCGGTTGTAAAAGAAAGTCAATGTGAAATTTTATTTTATTTCTTCAAAATATTTATAGAAATTAATGAAATCATCTTTTAAATGAAAGCAAGACAAACAGTACTCAGAAACGCAATTTTTTCTAGGTGCACTCAATTCAAGGAGAAGAAGAAGCTTTAAAAAAATAAAAGTTTTAATCAGTCATTTTATCAAGCTTAAATTTTTCTTTTAAATAAAGCAATACGGATATAAAATTATGTCACGGTTCCCTGGAAAAGCAAAAAATTCTGTGACAGTGTGTTCAAGTTAAATTTGTATGACTGAGTCTTAGTTACCAATAATATTTCTAATGTTTCACTGATTTCTATGGTGTGAGGGCGAGTTCCCATCTAAACTGAGTGACTTTTCAAAATTTAAACTTTCCAGTGAACCGTGCAAATAAAATTATTATCTATAAAATATAAATAAAGTGCCAAAGAATGCTTTTCAGTGTTGCCAATTCTCTTCTATACTTGTATATTATTGATATTGAGCTAATCTCTTGCCATATCGAACAACATTAAAAAAGTTAAGAAGATGCACAAATAATACCATAATAACGATTAAATAAAATGTGTCTATAATAATAATATCAATGAATAATAAAAATTGCTTACATTTTTATATTTTCTTTGTAAAGATTGTGACTTTTTTAATCTGTTCAACTTATCACGAAAGATTTCTGTTACTGTCTAATACACTTTAAATAAAAAAGAAAAAAAAATTTCATAATAAAAATAATATCAATTATTATTTGTCAGTGTTTTATCATCTCAAAATAAAAGGAAAAACAGAAACTGGCGTTATCAGTATTATTATTTGAATGAATTAAGAAAAAAAAGTAATAACATAACGGATATTGATATCACCATCACAGATTTCCAAAGTAATTATATTCAATATACATATTTTAAAGTAAAAAAAATGAATAATTTTAATATTACTTTAATAATATTCAAAAACTTATCTGTATATAGACGTCTCATACTGATAAAATAATTTTTTTTAACTTTAAAAAAATATATATTTATACATTTTGTAAAAACTGAAACATTAACATTATCTTTTGGTAAGGCGCCAAAAATCCTGAAAAACAATTTGGATCGTTATCGTTTATTTTATTCTTTATCCAATTCAATATTAATACAAATGTGTACATACAAAAATTTTACATCACTTTTTGAATTACTACTGATATTATATTGTTTCAAATACGGGCGTAAATTACAAACATATGCTGTGTGTGCAGTGCACAGTACACACAAAAAAAATTTAAAAAAAAAGTTAAAAGGCCAGATATGAAAAATAAAATTATTTTGTAATCTATTACTTTGATCTGAGAAAAAATGTTCCACTTTAAATTTTTATCTAAGACAGACGCGTTTATTTTATGTTTTTTTTTTATTGTTGTTATTATTGTATGTGTTTAAATGAATGAAGAGGCATTCTGTTTCTCACTCTAAAAATTTGACCGATAATGATAATAATTGAATTTTTATTATAAAATCACTTGAAATGGATTAAGAAACAAAAAAATATTACAATTTATTACCAAATTTTGGATTTAAATGCAATCACATCAATCATTTTGAAATGGTGCATTAAATAATCTTGATATATTACTTTCTGATTGCACTTTATATTATATAGGCAAATCCTTTTTTAAATGTCACTCATATACATGGGTAAATTTATCGATATAAATAAGAATTGTGTCAGAAATTTTGGACATTATTTTGACTTTTGTCTAAATGAATTGTATTATTTGTATTAATATTCGTTTTATTTACTTTAAATTTATATGAATGGTGGACGGAAATGATCTCTAATTTTGGGTTTTTGAATCATTTCATTTTGTTTTATGTGAAATTCAAAATGAGTATGAATCACAATAATCATGAGTAAAATAATATCGAAGTCCTTATGAACCATTGTGGGATGTACAAGTAAATTTATCAAATTATATAGTTAAGTGTTCTATCACTCTTGTGATAGTGAAACAAGTACAGTGGGTTCAATTAAAAGTGTCATATCGAAAGATGTGACGATATTTACTGGTTATTTTTTTAAAAAACTTTCATCTCAAAATGATAAGGATGGTGGTGACCACAATAGGCCTCTTTGAGACCGTGGTGGTGCCCTTGTAAAACCTTACCTAAGCTAAAGATAATGGTACCAATTTTAATTGAATTGCCCTGTATCATATCACAAAAATTCCACATTGAAATACATTTTATATTCCTTTAGGCACTCTTTTCCCAGTAGTTTCATGATGATACACAAATACATCTATGAAATGAATCGAATTCTATAAAACAACTAACTGGAACTATGTTGTCTATGGTGAATCAACAAAAATCATCGTCATCATCATCATTGAACATCACAACAAACATAACAGACAGTTAAAATAATGTGCAATCATTTTGTTTGTAAAATGCAATACAAAAACTATTTTAAAGAGACATATAAAATAAAACAAACTAAATATATAAATATGTTATAGGAAACATACTTTTTATTACAAAAACAACAACAACAACAATAATAACTAAACTGAAAATGTTACATAGATAACTGGTCTCTCTGATGCTCCTCCATACACACACATGTCTATATAAAGTTAATATAAAATATATTTAATATCAGAGAATGGCTTTTATAGTTTTATAAATACAAATATGTGTGTATGTGTATATTTTGTATTATTTGTTATCTTGAAAACTGCACTCAGCTTTTAGTCAGTAATCTGTTAGACTTTATCTTTTCAAAACTTTTCTGTATACATACATTCATATATCATCATCATCATCTGTTAGTATTGAATTGAACTATTTTCTATTGTAATATTATAGTTAGATGATACCACTTGATGCAATACATTACAAAATGTGTTGAGATTTTCTCTCTAGTTTCATTCCAATATCAATAATAATAATAAAAGGATATAAGCTATACAATATAATAATAATAATAATCATAGGAAACCATGCAATGGATCAGAGAGAGGACACTCTTTTCTTATCGCAAAAATACACATATTATAAATGTTTATTACATCATATACATATATGTGTATAAAAATGTAAGAGAATGAGTGTGTATTTGTTATAAAATAATAATAATCATCATCATTTTATATACAATAAATTTCTTGATCTTCTAATATGATAATAAATTTATATTAATTTTTTTTATTTTTATTATTAATATAGTTTAAATTGCATTTTACGCATTTTATTTAAAAAAAATATTATAAATTAATTTTCAATAATGTTATCATCAAATGCACTTTACAATACATATTTTACACAAATTGTTTATAACATTATATGTATGTGCATTATTATTATTATTATTATAATATTTTATTTTCTTTTATACAAATACATATAATGTATAAGTTCAAATCATAATCATATACACTGAAAATATTTCTCGTTCTTCTTTCTTATTTATTTTGATATCTCTCGCATTTTCTCAATTCAATTCCTTTTAATAATAATAATACGCATTCTTGTGAAGATGCATGATATCGTTTTTTTTTGTATGTGTGTATGTTGATACACGTAAACATTGTATAGGTTGTGTTAATATTATTATTGAGTTTCTTATCTAAAAAGCCAGTCTTATAGTCTCTTTTTCCATTATGCGATAGGAAAGATATGACTCAACATCAAAATTGTCTTGGATTTTTTATATTATTATTATTATTAATATAATTGTTGTTGTAATATATGTTTTGATGTATAATTTTTTTAAAATTAATTGTAATGTTACAATGAATATAATTATAATTATTTATAATATTAGGTCACATTACACACTTCATCACACACATTTGTTATATTTTCATGGTATACAATAAATTTATAAGTTACATAAAATGTTGATCATAACTTTAAACATTTACATTAATAATAATAATAATAATATTATAATAAAATAATAACAAAGAGAAGACATTTACCTGTTACCTGACAAAATAATGTAACAACATTATTTTACAAGAACAAACTACTGAACGACACATATTTTTGTTATTTAACTATAAAATACAAAATAAAATAAAATGTGTATTAGACAATAATAATAATAATGATAAACATACGTTCATGTTTTTATGTATGTTGTTGTGTTAAAAGTAAATAATAATAATAATAACAACAAAAAACAAAACACCTCACATATTTTCAAAGATCTTTATCTTTAATATTTTAATGTGTATGTTCATGTGTCGCCTTTCTACATTATACATATATTTAAAGCACCTTAACAACACCTTTTTATGAGTAATAATTTTATAATATTAATATTGATAAATTTGTATTCTAATCAAATTTTCTTTACACAATTCAAGAATTGTTTGTGGTGAAGAAAGAAAGTTAAACATGATACAATGTAAAAGAAAAAAATTATATGTATAAAGCACTTTCAACATATTATCATTTGCTTCAATCAACTTTTATAAATTTTGCATTAAAAAAAAATAATATTTAATATCAGATAATGATCTCTAATTTCGATTAACCTGAACTAACGCCTTATTTCCTTCTATAGTTTTTAAAGATAATTTAAAAAGATAAATTGTTGTAAAAATTTTTTAATTAAAAATTTTTGCTTATCATAATTTAAAATCAATAATAATAATAATAATAATTTCAATATTTACCTTCATTCACCTCGCCGTCACAGCCTCGTCTCATGTCATGAAAAAGACAAGATATTGAGAAAAATTATTATATTATAATAACATTTTATTTTATTTTTTTTTTGTTTCATTATTATAATCGTGTATTATGTTATGATTTTTGTGCTTTTATTAGCGAGACAAGAGACTTATTATTATTATGAAATATTTTGTAATTTTCATGTGTTTCAGTTTTAGATTATTTTGCTGTGATGAAATGACGCAATTGAGAATGAATAGAAGATGTCTGTTTAAGGTGAAAATGCATTGTGAGTAATTTTCGTTAACCGTCTCGCTTAGCTGTGTTCAAATTCTAACCAGTTACATTCATGCTGGATTCAATAAATTCACTTTGGCTTCCAAAATATTACAATGAAGTCTTGAAATTGACATTCAGCGTCAAATTTCGTCAATTTCATGCAAATGCACTCAATCAGCTCATTAACAATCTTGCTTATCATTTCTTTTTCTTACAGAGAATGGATTAACATTTTCGTATAAATAATTTTTTGAAAATCATTACAATTTAACGATTTTATCTCTAATATTATTTTATATTTTATTCCTGAGCACGAAATTATCAGTCAGTTAAAATCAGACAGCAGCAATCTCAAAATTAGATAAGCAATAATTTTTTTTTGTTTTTCCATATATACATAAAATATAATCTACATATATCTCCATCAATACGGGTCATACACAAGTCATTCATGTTAATTTTTTTTTTTTGGTATAGTTTTGATCTTGATCTCTGATGAATGTTCTCTTAACGTAACTTTGTAGGAAATTAAATGAAAAAAAAATTAAATAAACCACCATCTCAGACCAGCAGTTCTCGAATTAAAAGAGATAACAAACAGACATTTTATACACATTTTTATACATATTTCAGAGAGTTAAGTAAAAAAATATATATAAATTATACATCAATCTTTCTTTGGTATCTAGATTGCTCCGTGTTTGTATGTTAGTATGGATGTACGTTTAACGCTGAGTAATTTTAATGCTTTAGCTTCATTATACGAATGTTGGGGTCGAGCAGAGCATTTTTATCGCA
>LN483674.1:264547-462437 GCA_900002565.1 Culicoides sonorensis | reverse complement strand
TTTTCGGTAAATTCAACCAGTTTTTTTGGTTTAATTAACCGAAATATGACTGTGGAATTTACAGTAAAATTTTTTACAGGGTAAGCTTGATATTTAAACAGAGAAAAAAGGAAAAAAAATACAAAAAGATTATCAGTGAATATCAAAATATGTCATTAACACACAATTTTTTGTTTACCCACAGCTCTTATGTGTGTGTGTTGCTTTTATAAAAATGTTCAAGATTTTTATCTGGCTTATTTTCACTTCTTCTGTGTATTTTAATGTATGATATGAAATCTGTGTGTGTTTGTTTTTTTTTTGTTATTTTGGGTGAATATGACACTTTTCTTCATATTTTTTTATACATTTGAAGTGAGTGCTATGTTGAAAGGAAAATATTTAAATAGAAAAATAAAATAATAATAAAAAAAAGGTTTGTGTTTTTAAAAGGATTTCATGTGTTTATTCAAAATAATAATAAAACAAACAGCTTTGTTTTCATGTTTTCCCAAAATTTTACCATTCACCATAAAATAATGTTTTAACAGGTAACTTCATTAAATTGTTTCATTGAAATTAATTTTTTTCTGGTGGTAACAATGATAAAAGGTGACAAACCAACATCAGACAACCCAATTATGTTTGAATAATGGTTAGCCTTGAGACAAATAAACCACGTGGAAAAATGAAATTTGAATAGTAACAAAAAAAAAACAATTTATTGAGACAACCTTCATTTCATCATACTTCCATTCAATGTTTTTGTATTAAATGAGAAAGGGCACAAACAAATTTATATTCAGTTTTTTAAAATAAAAGTCATAACAAGGCAAATATTTACTTTCCTTTCTCTGATATGATTCATTTCATATTCATGAACAATCTATCATTTTTCCCGGAACATAAAAAAAAACTTTTATTTATTTCGGAATCGGAATAAGACATACGAACATTATTTTCATGCTTGAGTAGGTTTTGGTATATTTAGTTGTATAGATATGGTGGATCCATTACTGACTACAGAGAAACGTCTTGGCGACGCCAAATTCATATAAATAATAAAGGCAAATAAATAATATTCTGTATAAATGTAAACAGAAATTTTACTTTTGCTCCTTTATTTGAGGTTTCTTTTTAACTAAATTAGAGTTGTATACTTTGATTTCGGTAATTTTTTACTAATTTTAACAATGGGACTTCTCAAGGATGACTGTATCTAATCCGAGGTTCAGTTCTAAGATTTGACTTTGGACTGTCAGACCGTCCTCCCCACCAACGAAGATCACAAATCGACCTTGAAGTGAGATTCCAATCAGACGCGTAAATACATATCGACCTAATCACCAGAGGGTCTTAGCTTTTATCATTTTATCCCCTTAACTCGGAAATTAAATGGCTCTGAGCCCTTTTCGGAGTAAGTCTGAGCTATTTCAAAAAACTCATCTTGGAATGGGTGGAAAAACAGATGAAATTATACCATCAAGGTATTCCAGCATCTTGACAATCCAAAGAGTTTGTGAACTGTTCAAAGAAAAGATCAGAAATGATCTTACAATTAGACAAAAAAGACATCTGGAAACTGACGGGTCTACTAACAGGACACTGCCTTTTGCGCAGTCATTTTAAAAGGATAGGAAGAAGTGATTCAAGCACCTGTAAGCTGTGGCTAGAAGAGGATGAAACATCAAAGCACATGGTCTGTGAGTGTGAAGCATTGGCTAGAGGGGGGATTCGCTACTTCAAAAAGGGCTTTCCATCTCCTTTTACTGTAGTTAACATAGTTTCTAAAGTAATCTTAAGATTTTTTGACGAATTGGATGTATTGAAAGAGAACTAAGATCCCTTCGTAAAGAGAAGCACAAGAGATCTTATAGGTCGAAGTATGAGCATTGAGCTTCAGTGCACTTCACTTAAGGAAAAATAATCCCTTTAACTCAAATTGTGTAGCTAGACCTCAATGTCCCTAACAACGGGAGTTTCGACTCGAGACAACTGTATAAAAAAATTTTACAGGACAAAGTCTTTAATTCAAATCACTCAATTGACATGAACCCTTAAATGTACATGTCAATCGTTTTACATCCCTAATCTATCATGACATTCCTTCAAATCGGTTGTAGCCCACAAGGAAAAAAAATGATAGAAAAACTTCGCTATTTCAATCAATTTTGTTTTTTTTGTTGTGGCTTTAAATGTAAAATACAAATAAATAAAAAGAAAAAGAAATAACAAAATATTATTATTTCCATTATACAGCAAAAATGGTGGAAAATCACTTACCGAAGCCATTAATTCAAAGAAAGCAAGTTTTTTTTTACCAAGAATTTGATAAAAAAGATTGTTGATTTATATTTTTTTTTCAATCATATCATATTGAATTAAGCTGAAATGAAATCGCCCATAAAATTTTCAAATGCAAATTCAAATGGAATTGAATTGAACGAATTTTCACACTCAATTTTTAATTCGTTTCAATGATAATTCGTCCCAATTTAATAATGCAAAACATCAAATTACAAATTTTTCAATAAATGCATTTAAATTATGTAACAAAATACAACAATGTAATAAATTTTTTATGATAAGGCTTAAACGTGTTTATGAAAATAAAATAGAAAAAATAAAGTAAAGGGTGTTTAAGTGTTTCACGAATGAGTCTTAAAAATATGTGAATGATACGCTTATGTGGAGAATTTCACACTCTTTCAATGGGAATCTTTTAAATATTTTTTTCTCAGTAGCTATTCTGAGAATTTTGAAAGGAGAAGGTTTATTAAAGGGATATGAAAAATTTTTATCAAACCAATTCTCAACGTTATAGCTGTCAAAAAATAAGTTCGAGTTCATGACCGGAAAATAATAATTGAACTGCCAAACTCAAAATTTGATAATCCGTCCTGGAATTATCCTAATTACAAGTGTACTAATTAATTTTCGCTGATAATGCAATTGGGCTTCCAGTTATCATTTTATCCGTCCTGAAAACTTCTCCAACTACAGCCTATTTGTTCGAAAATAAAAAACGCGAAATTTCATAGAAGCGGAAATCACATAGTTTTCAGAAACCGCGAAAATTAGCCAATTTAGAAAAATCGTGTAAAATCGTACAGTTTGACATAATCGTGAACACTTTAAAAAACCGTGGAAATTGAAAATCCGTTAATTTTTCCGAGAAGTTTTCCGCAATTATGAAAATTTCTACGATCTTGAAAAACCTAACGGTTTTTTTTTTAATTTTTAAAACTAACCGTGGTTTTTCGAATATAACGATTATTTCTTCGATTATGAAAGCTCTGGGGTTTCTGCGATTATGGAAAATGTAAGCTCTTGAAATTCAACGGTTTTGAAAACCCACGATTGCTAAAAAATGGGAAATACTGCTGGAAGGTTTAAAAAAGTGCATTGAGACTAGTTAAATTGAATAAAATCAAATTTTACTTTTGATTGTTTTCAAATTTTGAAAATGGCGAAACATTTTCAAAATGGCTAAAAATTTTCAAAACGGCAGATTTTTTTTATATTAGCGTGTTTTTTGAAAATGGCATATGTTTTTGAAAATTTCAAACTGCGGAAAAAACCAAGAAAAAACCGCTATTTTAAAAATCTTTAAAAAATTTTAAATAATTTACTCCAGTTTAAATTTTTTTTGGAAAAAAAACACCATTTTGAATTTTTATGAAAAACCGCCATTTTGAAATTTTTTGAAAAAAAAACGCCATTTTCTGGCTCTGGAGGCGCTGAAGCCTAATCTCAGAGCCATTTTATTTTTTTTTTTTAAATCTAATGAGTTTTGACAAATCCAAAAAACCCGACCTCGATCCGATGGACCATTACTGAGTTATGGACCTGAAGTAGTGATATTGACAAGAGACGGAGTGACGGCAGGCAAACCGTGCTTAAAAGTGTTTTTTTTATACTGCAATTTTCTAGTTTAAGAAGTTTCCTCAACTTTTACGCCTGTTTTATGCAAGGTATAAGAGTTATGACAAATTCTTATGTGTATAGATAGCGAAAAAAAGTATAATGCTTTCTGTACGTAAATTATAAGGAGTTATACGATGCATAAACTAGTAGGTAGTGATTTCAACAAACAACAAATGTGCTAAAAGTACGTTGGGCAAAAAAAAATAATCGCAACCTTCGTGGTCGACCCGTAAGCGCCAAGCAGTGTAAGATGATTGACAGGCTGTTTTCAACTAAGCGTGTAAGGCATGAGCTCTTTGAAAAAACCCGGTATTTTAAAAATTATTGTAGAAAATCTGTTTAAATGTTATTCAAGCACAAATAAAATATTATAAATATTTAAAAAACATTTTTTATCTTACCTCAATTTACCCTGAAAAATACACATAATTCCATTTAAAAACATGCTGTGAGCATTAAAAAAAAGAATTTAGAAGTCAGAATATATAAAAAAAAAAAACAATTTCAATTTAAATAAACGTAGAAAAACATAAAAGAAAAACATTGTTTTGGATCATTTGCCACACGCAATTGTCATTTTTAACTTGGCTTCACTTATTGATATCTGTTGTGACATCAGATCAATGCCTTAGAGTCAATTTTTGAAAAAAGAAATAGCAAATTTCTTTACATTTTTTTTAACTCACATACACACACATCATGAGATTATTGATGTTTTATTCATTTCTTTTTATTCCATCATCTGAGATCGATTTGTTTCCTAATAGGCATTCAATATGTATTTTTTCCCTTCTTTTCTTTTTGGAATTGATTTGATTTGAAACCAATATTGTGCAATATATATTTTTATTAAAATACGTTTCCTGGAACCGATTTGTTATTGTGACATTGCATTCATTGAACCAGGAATTTAAAGTTGTATCTCAAGACTCGTAAAAACGGAGGCGACACTGCTTCTCAATACAATATTTTTTTTTTTTAGTTTTATTTATTCAAGTGTATCTTTTTTTATTTTAAAAATGTCTCCGGGTATTAACTTATATATCATTTTTTTGTGTGTTATTCTTGTTTTAATATACACACAGCTGCCGAATATAAGCAAAGCATGTGACTTTTTCACAGAAACAAGGCAATTCCCAATGTGTTTTGTTGTATTTTATCACAATCAATGATGAAATGATATTATTATTGCCAATTCAAAATACACGTTCACAATGAAAAATGTGTTGCCTGTTTATTGATGTGGAAAAGTTACATGCTTATTTCTCTTTCTCTCTCTCTCTCCCTCTGTTTCCTTGCATCTAATCCATGTCTGTTATTTTCTTCTTATCTTGGGATCGTTTAAAATTAACAATTTTCTTGGTGCGTATCATTCGTTTTCAATTTTTTTTTCCTCATTTTTTTTTTGGGTAGACGCATATTGAAATGAGAAACGAATCATAACAAATTCTGTATTTGTGTAACAGGGTTGTCATTTCATTTTGAATTGTCGATTTGTTTTCGTTTTCGTTTCCTTTACATTTTACTTTAACTTTTTCAATCATTTTTTCTTGTGATTTGGATTTAAAAGGATCACATTTGAGTCAAGTGATAAATTGAAATAAAATTCAATTATTTTTTTCGTCACTTGATGGGTCAGAGATAAATGGTCAAAAAGGTGAGTGAAGCAAAAAAAGATTGATGTGATTGCTTGTTTTGTTCTTTTTTTTGAATTGAGTTCAAAATGTTCAACTATTTTTTATCTATTTCCATGAATTTTGTTATGAAAAACAACAAGAAACTTCTTTTTAATTAGTTTTCTGTAAAACTTAAAATGAAATTTGTTTTGTTTATTGTTATTCTTTTGAAATGCATTTCAATCAATTCAATTTTGAATTAAGAGCGTTTATGACAGAAAATCAAACCACGCATATGACATAGAAAAAATAGCGTCAAACTAACATAACGGCAATTAAATAAAATAACACAAATTTATACATTATTTCAATGATTAGATTCGAAAATAACCACGTAAAGCTGATTTTTTGTTCATATGGAATGTCATATACGTGATCGGACCACCATGGTCTTAAAAATGGACACTCGAAGTAGTTGTTTGTCATCTTGAATAGAAGGCTGGAATACAGGGGTTAGCTTCAAAACGCCCAAAAACATAAAATACAAAAATTTTCCAATAGAAAACCTCAAAAACGTTTAAAAAACAATTCAAAACTCAAAACTTTTTAAATTTCTTAAATTTTTTTCGAAAAAACCTGAAAAAAACTATGAAAACAATCAAAAACTTGCTCAAAAACTTTAAAACACTCACAATTTTTTTAAAAACTCGCAACCTCTTTTAAAAAACTTAAAAACTCTTAACTACTACTTTATGCATGGTATAACTCCTTAAAATTTACGTACAGAGCGCATTATTCTTTTTCCGCTATCTATACACATACGGATTTGTTATAAGTCTTACCTGGCATAAAGCGGGCGTAAAACTCCGAAAAACTTTTTAAACACTCAAAAACTTTTTAAAATAGCCCAAAAACCCTAAAACACTCAAAAATTTTCAAAGAACTTTTAATATATTTTTAAAAAACACTAGTCTGAAGTTATCAATGAGGCAGGCTCAGGGAGGGGTTCATCTGACCTCCTGGACCCTCCCCGACACATTTCAAGTGTCATCAACCACTTTTACCCTGACTTTAAATTTTTTTTGCTGGTTTTTTAATTTTTTCTTAGTGAAAATCACAAAACCAGCTCTCAGCGCCCTCTGAAAGGTCCAAGCGAAAAATCCCGATACAAGTGTCTGAATTTTTTCATTCTGTATCGATCTGAATGCGCATCAACGACTTTCCCCTAGGGTCGATAGAGAATGAAAAAATACAGACACTTGATCAAGGTTTTTCGATTGGTCCCTCTAGAGGACGCTGGTGGCAGTTTTTGTGAAATTAAAGTCAGTTTTAAGACTTTCCTGAAACTTAAGCAAAAATAATCATCAAAATTCAGAGTATATTCGATCAAACATCGAAACCTCTCTTGAAACATGTAAAACTAAAAATTTATCGAATAAACAGTTCTTTGAATAGACAAAACATTTTACATTTCAATTTCAATTTAAATTTTAAAAACTTGTTTATCATCTTTTACAGTTTTACAAAATTTTTCCAAGTCAAATGGATTTAATTTTAAAATACCATGAAATTCATTAAAAAATAAAATTTTACCCTTATTTCATCGTTAATCAATATTAAAAAAAGTGTATAATTTAGTCTCAATTTATTTCAATTTCCGTGTTTTTTTTAATTCATAATTCAAATTGCAACCACAAATAAACAGTTGACTATTAAATTTCTAGTCTAGTAGTCGAAAATTGTATTTCAATAGTTATTTAAGCTGAAAAATAATGATGTGGTCAAAATTTTCCGGTATTGTTTTGATTCTGAGCACTCATATTTTGATAAATTTAAATTATTTTTCATTTCACTATAAATAATTTTTTTACAAAATACCAGTCATCTCCATTTAATTTCTATTTTTATGAAAAAAAACATACTTTAAACAATCAAATCAATCCACTTCGTTACACGAAACACATAAAACATAATTCAAATTAAATAAGCAATCAAATAAATCTTTTTTTTTCATTTTTTTCCGACACGAGAGCAAACATAGAAAAAATATTCTTTCAACACTTCTGCTTACTTGAGATAGCGAGGAAAGTAGCGAATTGTGAGGCGCAAATAACAGGAATCGAAGTAATGAAATGTAAAGTATTTGATAAATAAATAAATAAACATTGAATTGGAGTGAATGAATCATATATAAAATAAAATTAAATAACATTATAAAATGTATAAAAATAAATAAAAAGCAAGAGAAATGTTTTACTTTACAGACACACAGGCACAGGCACACATTCAACGATTGTTACTTCAAAAAAAAAATGAAAAACAAGAAATCAATAGAATGGAAAATATTTTTATATATTTAAACATAAAATCAAATAAAATTGTATCATATATGAAAATAGAAAGAAGAAAGCTGAAAATAACGAAATTTTGCTTTTTTTTTCTTTCTTTGTACAGTTAAAAACGGTAACGAGGTTAAAAAATGATGATGAAAAGATGTGTAAAAAATTTTTTTTGTTGAGTTTGAAAAATTAAAAAAGGAAATAAGGAAAAATATTGTCATTTTATTATTTTTGTTTTCTATCATATTGAAGTTAACACGATAAACGTTTCACTTATATTTAGAAAAAATGATAAACAGGTGAAGTCAATGAACGATGAAGTGAAAAGAAAAACATGAATTATGGAATTATGAACTGATTTGGAATTTTTCCTATCAGAATAAACGAGCGCATTTTAATACTTAGATTTTGCCAATTTTATCAAAATTTTAACCGTTATTTAGGTTAGATTATCGTTTTCTGATCTTTTTTTAATGATAGGCAACATTTTTAATGAATGGAGAAATTTTTTCATTGATTGGCGGCATTTTTTAGATGATTGGCTACATTTTTCAATGATTGGCGACATTTATTTAATGATTGGCTACATTTTTTAAATGATTGGTGACATTTTTTCAATGATTAACGAAATTTTTTAATGATTGGCTACATTGTTTAAATAATTGGCGACATTTTTTTTAATGATTGGTGACATTTCTCAATAATTGGCGACATTTTTCAATGATTGGCGACATTTTTTCAATGATTGGCGACATTCAGACCAACGGACAGACAGCATGACCTCTCACAATACCGGCATTTTCAAGAAATTCGCTAGAAATTAAATTTTCCATGACAACCTTTGCCTTACTTACATAAATCCCCAAAATATTTTTTTCTAATCAAATAACAATTTTCCAAACATTGACTTCCCATATTTAAATTTATTTGTTATATTTTTTTCATTTAAAAATATTTTCAGATATAAAGCGTTTGATCATCCATGCATATCAAGCAAAAAAAAATAAATAAATAAATAAAAAGAGAATTTAACAGAGAATGCCAATCAACAAAATAATCGTGTATAATCGAATCAAAGTGATTCACTTCTCAAATATTTTCCATTTAAATTTTCAGTGTGTTAGTAAAAGGAAGTCAACATTTTAAACTCAATTTAAAATTACACTAAAGCAAAACAATAATAATAGCGCAAATAATATAAACGACATCATCTCGCTGTAAAATCAACTGGATTTGTATTTTAACATACAAAAACTTTCTGTAAATGTAAAATTTGATTTAATTTAAAAAGTTTTATATCTGATTTTGATTCTGTTTGTTAGGGAAAATGGTGTGAAAATTTCACAGAGAAATATTTAATTGATCTATCGATAACATTTTATAAGAGATTTTAGATTTTAATCAGTGTTTTTTGATCGTTTGATGATTTAAAATATTTTGTACTAATTATAGGATTTGTATTAAATTGTGAATTGAAAAGGATTTTATCTTAATTAGGTGTCAAAATCAGATGAAAATTGTTTTTTTTGGTATTGAAAAAGTGAATTCTTTTATTAAAATCATAAATTGATGGAAACGCCTGGTTATTTATTTAAAAAAATTTAAAGTCATATTTTGATGAAATTAATTCTTTTAATTGAACTTTAATGGAAATGCCTTATTTTAAAAACTTAAATAAATCTTTTTATTTCTCTTCATTTAGTGGAGCTAGTAGAGTTACTAGGTACAACATGGCAAAAAAATAGCTGAAAGTGCAAAATTTGACATTGAACTTATTGAACTAGCTTTATCAAAGCAAGAAAATGAAAAGTGTGGACGTAAAATTATTAAAAAACATTGTTTTGAAAGTGCATTAGCACAATTCATAGATTGTAATATACTCTAATATATAAAGATTGTCAAAATAAGAATGCAAATATTTTCAGGTCGCGCCAAATTGACCCTCTTAAATGCCAAAATCGCCAAATGCCAATAAATGTGCCAAACACCAAACGTAAAATGTATCAACCGCAAAATTTGCCAAATGCGCCGAATTTGCCAAAAGCCAATTGCGCCAAATCTGCCACATGTACCAAATGTGCCACATGCGCCTAATACCAAATGAGCGAAGCGCCAAATGCGCCAACCGCCAAATGCCAAATTTGCCAACCGCCAAATTTGCAAATACACCAAATATGCCGAATGTGCCAAAGACCAAATTCGTCAAACTTGCCGAACACTAAATGCGCAAAACGCCAAATTTGCCAAATCTGCCACATGCGCCAATTATACCAATTTTGCCAAGTATCAAATTCGCACATTGTCAAATTCGCAAATGCTAAGTGCAGCAAATAGTAAATTCGCCAAATGCCATCCGCGCCAAATTATAATTTGCCATACGCCGAATGCGACAAATGCAAAATTCGCCATATGCCAATTTCGCCAAAAAAATGTATTTCTTGGCAAGCGACCTGACCATCCCTGGGCATGACAGTCACTTTAGATAGAAACCTTTCATAAGCTTTTCAATGGAACCAAGATCACTGATCTACTAAAATATTTTGATGGTGAAAATATTGCGCCTGGTTATTTTCAAAATTAGACACTGAAATATGATCAAATTGAACTTTAAATAAAACTTGATGGAAACGCCTTGTAATTTTCAATTTTTATCATCATATCCAAACGCATGACTTTAAACTTTTTATATTTAAATTCAATGAAACTCCAACCAAGCACGTAATTTAAATGAAGTCTTTCTTGTTTCTTTGATTCACAATAAAATTGTATTAAAAATGCACTCAAGGCAACTTCACTTAAAAAAAGACGACAGTCTCCTGCATTATCATACATGACAAAAAATTTTTACCATAATATCTTATTACAAGACTAGTGAAGTACGAGTGAAAAATCAGATATTTTTCTTTTACATTTTAACATTTTATGTTATAAAAGAAAAACATAAAATATTTGTGTGAGCTCCAAAGTATGAACGTGTAAATATCAAGGAATAAAAAAGTAACTTTAATAATATAATGTATGCAGTTTAATAACGATATTCATTGAAACGAAATGTGTATTTAAAATTTTCTTTTAAAATTTCTGTTTTTTTCTCTTTTCTTTTCTTATCCATATCACGTAAACGGAAGTATTTTATCATCTAAAAAAAACTATTGTATGCGCCTTTTCTTACGATTATTTTATGAATTTATATGTGAATAAGTATGCGGTTAAATCCATTTTTAGTTACACACACACACACATACATTTAAAGTAAAGTTTATAAAATATCATGTCAGTTCCTTTTCTCATATCCGGATATTTATCTTCTTATGATATCGTTTTCATACACACACACACACACACACACATACAGAGTGAAATGCAACGATAGAATTATGATATTATGATGAGATTCATATATATATAAAAGTAGTAATCTCCATTATATTTTCTTATATTTTACATGATATCATCATACATAGAAACATACTTGAAATAACTAGAGAAAAACTTATAAAGATCTGAATTTTATAATATACATATATATAAATTTATATGTTGTGCAAACAAAGATAATAATTTAAAATTTAAATTTACTTAACTTAAAATGTAAGCTTTGTTCATAACTCATTTCAAAAAACGAAGGGAATTCTTTTTCATCGTCTTGTTATTCACTTTAATGTACAGCACACATACATATATGTGTGTCTGTGTGTATGACTGTATGTTTAATATCTTTATGAACTGAACGTCATCAGAGTGTTTGCATGAATTGCATCAGTCCTTTGTAAATTATTGTGTATTTATGCATGAATAAAAATGTAATCATGAGTTGAGTTATTTATTTATTTGTTTGTTTGTGTTAAAAAAAGAAAAGTAATAATGTAATATGAAAATGTGATAATAATAAAAATGTTATCATGAAAATTTGTTGAGAGAAAGTTCATTTATATGATAATTTTTATTTGAAATTAGGCTTTTTGAAGATTATTTCAGTTCATTTAGCGGGAATCAAGTTGGACATGGGTGAGTTTTTGTCTTATTTCAATAAAGTTTATTGGGTTACCTTGATTTAAGAAAGAAAATATCCGCTTCTTTAGGCTTCATATAAAAATTATACAGGAAAGCCAAAAAAAAATACATATAAGTGCTACACACTCTAAATATATTTCCCGTCGCGGCTTCCTGTCGCTGGCGACGGGAATTTTACGACGGGAATATTTTGTGCGACGGGAATTTGCGACGGGAAATGCGACAGGAATTTGCAGAAGAAAAAATATAAATTGAAAATACATTTTTCCGTTTCCGAGTAAAAAAATCATGTTTTCGTACGTTTTAGGTAAAAGTGTTCTAAAGCAAAGTTGTAGAGAATATTTCGAGCTACAATTTTGATCAAATGACCAAGTCAATATTTCAAGTATTAAAGGGACAAAAATGGCAAAATACTCAATTTTGAGCTCATTTTTCGGTTTCTGAGTAAAAAAAAAAATGTTTTCGTATGTTTTAAGTAAAAGTGACCTCAAGCAAAGTTGTAGAGAATATTTTGAGCTACAATTTTGGTCCAGTGACCAAATCAATATTTCAAGTATTAAGAGGATTAAAATTGTAAAATACACAATTTTGAGCACAAATTTGTTAAAAAATCATACTTCCTAGGTAAAAGTTTGAATATGACAAAATTTCAGACAATTCAAAATTTGTTTTGAACATTTCAGCTCCATTATAATATTCCCTACTGTTTTGTCTCATATCATTTTTGCCAAAAATAAAATAAAGTATGCTTTTTAGCTCAAAACCTCAAAATAACCTAGAAATTGTGTATTTTGCCATTTTTGGCCTATTAACACTTGAAATATTGACTCGGTCATTTTAGCAAAATTGTAGCTCGAAATATTCTCTACATCTTTGCTTCAGGTCACTTTTATCTAAAACATAAGAAAACATGTTTTTTTTACTCGGAAACGGAAAAATGTATTTTCAATTTATATTTTTTCTTCTGCAAATTCCCGTCGCATTTCCCGTCGCAAATTCCCGTCGCACAAAAAATTCCCGTCGTAAATTCCCGTCGCCAGCGACGGGAAGCCGCGACGGGAATAGTATTTTCGGTGCACAAACCTACATAGAAACTTTGTAAGAGAGAGAAAAAAACGCGACTTTTCTTAAAAGTTTAGTTCATTATTTTTTTAGTTTAAGATTAAAATTCGAAAACGATTGAACAGTTTGCTATAAATTATCTTAAATTAAGGTTCAAAAAAAGATTGACAAAGAAATTTTTTGATTTGAACGAGAAAAGTGACTTCAAAGTAGAAGTTGCGTAAACGCATCAGTTGCGAAAAATGGGTCAAGCCCAAGTTTTCTTAATATACCGTCAAATGGCTACAAGGGGTAGTCAGATCGCTTGCCAAGAAAAATAATAATTTTTTATTTTGGCTCATTTGGCATCTGGCGAATTTGGCATGCGGCGAATTTCATATTTGGCGAATTTTGCATTTGGCGGTTTTGGCATTTGGAGGATCAATTCGGCGCGATCTGACTACGTCCTAAATGGCCACAATAGACCAAAATCCATTTATTTACTTTAAATTAAGCTCAAACAATGAGTTTCATCGCAAATCTGTATCTCATTCAAACTTTATTACAATTTTAATTTGTACTAAATGCCATTAAAAATAAATAAATTAAATTAAAGTGCTAACAATGCCTATTTATCGTTAAAATGAATGCTTTATTTCAGAAAAACAAAAAATGGAAGAACAATTAAATTAATATAGGGATTAACTGACAATTATTTACCGTTATATCAAAATACACAGCCAACTTAAATTACTTAGTTTTATGTACCCTGTTGCGTGAAAGTACGTTAAAAATAAGCATTGAAGTCCTTTAAATTTAAAATAACAATCGATTTGTGAAATAGGCACCCATTACGCTTGTACAAAATATTTTTGAAGGTTTTTTTGATAAACATTTTCTCAATACATTCTTTTATTATCAGGTGACCTTGTTTTTAAAAATTCCATCACTACAGGGTATTGCGAGGAATATTCCAGCATCAATTCAATACAAATTTTACTCAAGCGAGAGAGGCAATAAACAGGTAAAAAAAATATAAATGGATGTAACAGTTTGCAACAATGGGAAATTATAACTCACACACACACATTCACACACACACACAATTCAGAAACACGTTAACGTAAGTTACTTAAATTCTAATAAAATATAAAAGATCTTATGAAATAACATAAAATAAAAGTAAAGTAAAAGGAAAAATATCTTCTTGAACAATTCATTTTCTATAGTTTAGTTATAAATTTATTTATTTATTTATTGTAAGAATACTTTTCATTTTACTGTTTTCATGAGACGTTCTTATACGAATTTATACTCATTCTTAAATATAATGCCTATTACTTTATTTTATTGCACAGAAAAGCTTTTTCTTTTACTTTACTTCTTACTTCACTTTTCTTAATACTTTGAAGAAAAAAAATAGATTTTTTTTAGTTCTATTGAAAAACATTAAATATAAGAAAAAAGAAAAGAAAAATGAAGATACATTGGAAATGTAATTTATTAAATTAAATGGATAAGAGGTGCATTAATGTAAAGAAAATTTTTATAAATTTATATCTGTCTTTCATGTCTCTTCATTTTGCTTTCAAAAATAAAAACAAAAAACTTGTTCTGATCTAAATCACCTTATAAGGCTAAAAATATGAAGCTGAATTTCGTATCAAAAAAATTTCTTTGTTATAAAATTACTCCTAAGTGATGATGGAAATAAGATGGATTCATATCCATATTTTTACCGTTTATATACAAATAACAACCAAAAATGTGTTTTTTTTTGTGAAAGAAATGTATGAGCATTTACCCTTTTTAACAAGTATTCGCTCCTTTTCTTTGAGACCGTGTAGCGCCTGAACTTTTTCCTGTAATTTTTTTAGATATGGGGTGTCTTAGGCAAAGTTGCTCAAAATCATAAGTAGAAAATTTTGGAATGAAAATTTTTCATTTTCCCGGAAAATTTTGGAATTCTCCACCTGGTCTCCCTAATTTTATATATTTTTTTTGATCCATAAACACTCCCACATTGAATTAGAACATAAGTCTAGAACATTAAATGGGTCTCAGATGAACAGTTCGGATGCTACGCGGTCTGGAAGAAAATAGCGTAAATACTAAAGAAAACTTAATTCCATCCATAATTCCCGGAGTAAAAAGGTAATGATTGATAAAACTATTTAGTAGATAATCAAATTTTTCAATTCAAACAATTGTAAACCATTTAATATTGGATTCACCTTTGTATAAAAATTTGAAAATTTTGACTTCTGTTTATTGAGAAACTTAAAATGATGTTGATAATTTTGATATAAATTCGCATTAATATAATTATCGCCACATTACCGCAAAATTATTTTTATTTGTTCTGAAATTCCATATTCAAATTACACAGAAATCAAACAGATTCATTATTTTTTTATTTAGATAAGGACCGTTTTCGAATGAATTGATAATCAAAAAAACATTTATAAAAATTATGTTCTCAGCAAATTATGAGATTAACCCATTTCCGTCCAGCGTTGCGTTTTCGCAACGCACTACTTAGCGCCATGTATCTCAAGAACCATAAAAGATTTTTTAATTTGTAAATTGTAAATGAATCTTTAAAGGAAAATCTAATCGACCTGTTTTTGGATATTTTTGAGATGTTTAGTTTTCAATATGAAAAATTTACTTGAAAATATGAAATTTCCTGTTTTTTTACGACTGTTACTGAAAATTTCCGTAATTCACGATTTAAGGGGTTAATTTTGCTAACACTCAAATATTTACTAAATGTGAGTGTGTTTCATGTATGTGTAACATAAAATCCATTAAAAAAAGTTTTTTAGTACATTTAATTGAACGTCAAAGGGTCACGTTGCAAAAACGCAACGCTGGCCAATAACGATATAAAAAATTTACAAATCAGCTGATTTTAACCAATATAAATACGTTTGATATTTCGATGGGAATAGTTACAGTTGCCAACTTTTTTAGTATTTTTACTAAAATTATTTTATAATAATTAAGAAAATTGTTAAAAATGAATGTTTAGCTTTAAGAAAAATTGAACAATTAATTAAATTTTGGGTATCGAAGAAGAAATAGCTCTTAAGGGAGGGAGTCCTCCTACCAGTTATACTACAAATTCGTTATAAGTGGTTAGACAAGATGAAAATGAGTTTTTCATGGAATGAAGTGTGTGCTTTTCGATTTCTTTTAAGTCTTAGATCTTAGATCTTTATGATAAGTGTGATTATGCCTTCCACTCGAAATATTCCAGTCAAAAGAGATCAAGACTAAGGTTATTTAATAGGAAGATACACCTGAAAAAGAGGTGAAAATAAATGAATTTGTATAAAAACAGCTCAGAAATATTTTAAAATAAACTAAAAACCAAGAAATATCATAATGTGATAAGTTATGATTGAAAAATAATAAAATGTTTGAAAAATACCGGTGGTACTGATTTGAAATTTTTTATATCGTTAACGTCCAGCGTTGCGTTTTCGCAACGTAGCCTGCAGGCTATTTGGGACAAAATTTAAAATACGTTATTTTCTTAAAATCAGTTTTGTCGCAATTCATAACACTATACCAAAAGTCAGATCCGTAGGTCTGCTCCTTCATAGTCTGGACGGAAATGGGTTAATTGTGAAATTCCCATAAAAGTTCATGCGAGGTCAAATTTTTAATCTAAATTGCGATTTAGTTAGAACTCAAAAAATTATCAACAAAATTAATAAAAAATATTCTTATTCATTTTGTATAAATTTGAAGAGCTACTGAATTTTTACTTATTCGTATTTGTTTTTTCAACTTGTGAAGACGTGAAATTATTTTTTTAATTCATTAAAATAGAAAATTGTTTTAAAGTTAAATTATGAGACATTTAATTTCAATATTATTTGTATTCCTGTGTTTGGTCTTTGTTTGCTTAGCAAGAGACCCAAGAAAAATTTTGAAGGATGTTTGTAAAAGTAATCCAAATTTAAAAACGTTTGATGGGGATTACAAAGGATACGAAGAAATTGACGAAGATGCATTTAATGATTGTAATGAATTGATTCAAATCAATTTAACGAAAAATAATTGGCAAAAAATACCCGAAAAAACATTTAAAAACAAAGGATTAAGTAAATTAACATATTTATGGATAACAGGTGGAAATATTCCAATTATGCATTTAGATTTAACCGATTTGAAACAACTTGCAATTTTGTGGATGCGTTACATGAATATCACAATCCTTCCAAGTAAAACTTTCGAAGGATTAACAAGTTTGAGAGAATTGTATATTTATTCGAACAAGTTATTCGACCTTGATATTGAGGGAATTCTTCAATTTTCACCAAACTTGAAAGAGATTCGTTTGCGCGATAACAACTTCAAGTGTAGTCGATTAAGTGAAATCATTTCATATCTCAAAAATAAAAATGTTATGGTGGGTTTTACGAATATTTTCTATTTAAGAAATCGCAGCTACACACCTAAATATATTAACGGCATCGAATGCTTAAATGATGAACAATGGCAAGCTGAACTCAAAGCAAATGGGCTAGAATCTTATTCTTTAGCATGCTTAAGAGGACAAACAAAATGCACATTAGATGAATGTTTTTGTAGAGATTTTCATTCTAACATTTAAAATATAAAATCAAATTAGTACACTGTAAAAGACAAAAAAAAATAATGAAATTAGTGAAAAGCCGTAGGAGCATTACTTGAAATGACTTAATTGTAATTAATTATAAATATTAGAACACGACAATAAAGAGAATATTATTATTATTATAAAATGCACATTGAAAGAACAAGTTTCTGAATCAACCTCAAATCACACAAAACCACAAGTTGAAACTGTTTTCAATGAAACTCAAAGAGAATTAAAAGTAGTGGATGAAAAAAATAATTGTAATGTTACAAATTTGGCTCAAAAACTCGATACTTTGATGAATAAGCACGAGACACAGAGTTCAATTTTAGACGAACATTTTAATGACTTGAAAAAAAATCAACAAACTTTTGATAAAAAACTTGAAAGTTTAGAAAAAAGTTTGGAAAATCAATTCACAAATTTAATTATTTCTAAACTTGATGAAAAGTTTAATGAATTAAATCATAAAATTGAACAAAAATCTGAAAATAATTCAAAAGAATTGGAAAACAAAATTGTTAAATTAAATGAAAAACTTGAAGCTATGGAGAGCAAAATAGTGGATGAATCATATCAATCATTTGGTATTTTTCGTAATTTTCAAAATGCAAAACTAACAGCCCTGGATCAAAAAATCACCGCAATACAAGAAAATATGAAGGAAATTGGCAAAACATTAAAATCCCTTAAATCAGGCGATGATTTTCCTATAATTTAGCCAAAAATTTTTTTGTACAAATATTATTCAACAATATATTTTTTTGATACGTTAAATAAATTTATTTTATAGAGGCAAAAAACTGAGTTTTATACTTTTTTTAAGTGAAAATGTCTAATCTGAATTTCATCTTAATCGTTCAAACTTCAAATGAAAAAAGAATTTCATTAGATTTTGGACTGTGATTTTTTAGGTCCATGGATTGTTTAAAATGTAATTGAACTAGGATTTTGTTGTTGTGAAAAATTTATGTACTAAAAATTTTTTGAACTAAAAAATGTTTTGTTCTGAGAATTTTGTACAGACAGGTGGTTTGAGAATTCATGATACTTGCATTTTTTTAAATCGACCAGATTTGTGATTAAAAGAGTTTCTGTTATTCATAAACGAGATCATAGTAGGAATTTATTAAACTAAAACGTTTTTAAATTTAAAAGAAATTTGCTTCAAAGGTGAGGTTTGAAAACATCGTAGACTAAGAAAATTAATAAAATGCGCTTCTAGAAACGATCTGATGTACTAATATGATTATTTTAACCACTTTCTTTAAATTTCCTTGTGAGACCACGTTGATGCCTTTTAACTGCATGACCTAAATGGAATACTTCATTTAATTTAAAGTTATCTTTTCCCATTCAATTGAAGTTTTTTACTTTCCTTCCATAAAATGAATAAAAAATATTTTTTGGGTCTAAAATGTAATTCATGCTACTTTGTGTTACACAAAATGTAAAGGTAAAAGATGAAGCAAAATCTTGTTTCCTTGTAAAACGAGGTTATAAAACACCTTTTCAGATTTTTATCTTCTTTATATTCAAATCGTTTTACCCTTTTACTTTGTATGTATTTGCTCTTTGAAAGTTGTTTTGCACATTTTACAACATTTTATAATAATAATCGTCATATTTGTTCACTTTTTTGGCTTTTCAAAGTTAAATCAAAGTTCATAAGAAATGTAAAACGAAAGAAAAATATACTTGAAATGTCTTATTAAAATTGGAAGTGATGAAATTTTATTTACATTTAACCATAAAATGAGGTTTGACAACAGCAACATTTGATTCAATTCTAATAAAAAAAAATTTTTTTTTTTCAATTTCCTTTGAGTATCAGAACGAATTTCATAACACATATAAGTATAAGAAAAAATGTACACAGGAACCACATCATTTTTTTGTGTTTGTGTGCTTCCTTATGAAAATTTAACAAAAAGATGCTATTTGAGCCATTTTTCGTCATAAAATATTCAAGCAAACAACAACCAACAAAAAAAAATGAATTTATATGTAAAAAAGAATCTTTTTCCACCTTTTTGAGTACCTGTGCTACCATACTATTACCGCTAATTTAACATTTAAAATACATTGTGCGTTATATTCATGCTTCTGACACCGTAAATTTCTTGATGTTTATTCATCATGATTTAAAAGAAGAAGTTTCTGGAAAGGAAAAAAATGAAATTTGACATTCAAATTGTAATTAAGTGCATTTACGTGTTAATGGCCTTGAAAATTATGATGCAAGCTCTGATTCCTAGGAAATTGATTTGAAAACGAATTTTTGAGCAAAATTTCCTTAAACAAGGTCTTTTAAATGTAAGATCATTGCAAATGAACAGACCCCGCTCAGAAGCGTAATTTAATTTCAAATATGCCCTCACAAAAGAAAAGCAAAAATATAGGTAACATTAAATGAGAAATAGAGTACTTTAGATACATTTCTTATTTATATTCATTTTTTTTCCTTTTCTTTAAAAAGCAAATAATAAAAATTCTGTTCCATCATGCATGTTTGTATACAAATTTTAAAAAGGAACACCTCACACATTCTTTTATCATCATCATTTTGTCATTTCATCACAATTTCATGTGGTTTCTTTTAAATTTTTATTTCATACCACAAAAAAATGCAAGAAAATGATAATGTCGCGTTTTCGCTTTTAACATAAGGTGCCATTATCGTCATCATCATCATCATCAAGAAGAAGAAAAATAAAAATGAGCACTCACATGAAATGAAATGACAAAAAAAGAGAAAAAAAATCATAATAATGGTTAATGTTTCAATCAAAAGATGTGGTTTTCTTTTATCAAAATGTGTGATTGTCGGTGAAATTTTATTCATTTAATGCGTTGTAAGTGAGAGGGTGTGTGTTCATTTTCTATTGTTGATTTAAAATGAAAATGAAAAAAAAATTCATGGAAAATTTTTTGTCAAATTCAAACATTTTGACATCCGATACAAATATCAGGTGTTGAATTTATCGATCGAATAAATCCCATAAAATTAAAAAAATAACTTTCAATAAAAACACGATTCCATGTAAAAATACATAAAATAAAAAATAACATCACATGCTACTTCATGTCATATCACACATCAGTAGTGGCGCATCATTCATCAGTTAAAAATAAATAACATTAAACAAAAACATTGACAGTTAAACGTAAAATTCAAATTACACACACACGTTAAGGTGCAGTAACAATCATGACATGTCATTGCATAAATATAAATTTATTCCACAAGTATCACATAAAAATGAAAATAAATGGTCATTAATCACGTATCGTGAGTGTTGTGGTGTAAATATACAAAATAATAATATGAAAGAAAGGGCTGGATGACATTTTTTTGTTGTTTTTTTTAACTGTAAAATGGAAAATTCCAGTACATTGAGCATTCGATAAAAAATTTGAATTAAATCAACCCTTGTTGTCTTTGATGTGTTTGTATAACAAGACAGAATACAGTGATTTACAATGTTTATTTTGATTTTATTTTGTTTTTTTTTTGCATCCAAAACTTTTCTGCTTTTATTTTATTTTTTCTTTTAAATGTGGATGCTGAGGTTCGCAAGTTACAAGGCATACGAAAATTCATCAGAAAAAGGTGATTTTTGTGGAAAATTTTATTTTTACTTTTAATTTATGGCTTATAAATATTTATCTGATTCAGTTAAATGACGCAAACACGCTTATAAACGTTAGCTAGTCGTATACTTCAATTTGCACTTTGCAAGGTGATTCACTTGTAGGCTTACCAGAATTGCCTTCCATTTGGAAGGACGGCTATACAAGCGTTAAATTTTTTTCAAATAAAATTGTTGATTGCATCTCATTAAGAAGACTTCAATTTTTTATACCAAAATGCGGAGCTGCGAAGCAGCGGAGCATTGGATATCAAAGTATTTTAGTTTAAGTGAAATGAATTTTGTATCTCTCTCTTTAACTTTTTACATTGGTTCGCTTCATATAAAAATCATGCAAATGAAGTGTAAATCGGAAAACTTAAAATATTTCGGTATCAAATGCTACGCTGCTTCTCAGCTCCGCATTTAGGTATAAAAAATGAAGACAGGGATACAAATTCATTTCACTTAACTTAAAATATTTTGATATCAAATGCTCCGCTGCTTCGCAGCTCCGCATTTAGGTATAAAAATTAAAGAATGGGATACAAATTCATTTTACTTAACTCAAAAATAATTGAATATAAAATCAACGTCATACAAAAAAGGCATATGTCATTTATGAAAATTACAAATAACAAAGGCCACGGGTGGCTACCCTGAAGCACGCCTGACGTCACTGAAATCTGATGAGAGAGAACAATTTTAACTTTTAGGGTTCGAGACGATATATAAAATTTCAACCAATTTAAAATGTTGGTGCTCAATCCAATAAGTAGCTTGTGATCTACTTTATCGAACGCTTTGGAATAGTCAGTATAAATGGAGTCAAATTGTCCTCGATTAGCAATAATTTTTGACAATTGCGAAACATATTCAGTTAGGTTTGAAGTTGTTGCTTAATGTTTCTCAAAGCCATGCTGTGAATGATGAAGAATTGGTAAAATTTTAGCGGTGAGCTGGTCACATTTTAATTTTTAAAATAACTTTGAAATAGCTGAGAGTTTAGCGATTCCTCTGCAATTCTTGACTTCATTACTGTTACCACATTTTCATATGGGAGCTATAAATGACATTTTCCAAAAATCAGGCATGTTTCCATCAGACAGAGATAACCGAAACAGTTTGAATAATTATACTTCAAATTTGCCGCTTACATTCAAAATGAAATAATGATAATAATTCATGATTGTTAAAGGTCAACAACAAAGGTCATCGCAACATTCATAAGTAAAAATAAATTGGAATAAAAGTTAGTAAATACTTTTTTTTTAATATTATAAAATTTCATGAGAAGTTAAGTAATGAAAGTTAATCTTTTGCGTGTGTTTATTTTACTTTTTTGTTATTTTTTTGGTCTAATATAATTTTTTTTCTTGTGTCTATGGGCCATTTATACAATTTTCTTAAATCTTGTTGAATAATTGAGAAAAAAATAGGTAATAATAAAAATAAAGAAAACGGGCACTTGTGCACTGTAACGAGGAAATATAAATCTTGAAAAAAAACTTGAAAAATTAGGAGAAAATTTTCTTTGTGATTCTTTTTTTTTTTATTATTAAAAAGAAATTGAATTAAATTCAAAAACAAATAATCATACAAATAATACAATAAAAATGACTTACTTGACTGGATTCTCGCCTTTCCATGAATTTTTGGATATCCTGAATAAGAAACACGCAAAAATATTATACAAGGTCTGTCGATTGAGGCTGCAGGCTCTTGAATGTCTCATTTTTGAGCATTCTATGTAATAGAAATTTACAAGTTTGATCTTACTAGTTTGATGTTATTTCTGTCGACTTTTAAATGGAAAAACGTTCAAAGTAACGTTATTTATAACTGAGTCCAAGCTAACCTCATTATTTTGGATTTCAAATTGAATTTTTAAAATGAAACCCACCAGATTAGAATTGATGAGCCCTAGGGTGTTTGGTGAAAGTATATCTCATGAAAATCGACAATTTTGAGTCACAAGCAGCCATTTCCTGCTCTTACTTCATCTCAAAAGCAAACTTATCATGAGACCATCACAAATCAAATTTAAAGCCATTTTTTATGCAGAATGAAAAATGATCATCAAATTGTGTTGAATTAGTTCTTATTTTAAATGAAATTCCTTACTAAGAAAAAAAAACATTTTAATGATAAAAGAAATACGAAGAATGAAAAAGAAAAATTATTAAAAGAGAAAAAACGACTCTAAATTATACCACTATAATGTGTTAATAGTGACCTTAATGAAAAATTAGCTAAATGTTCATGTTTTTTTAATGAAAAATTTAATTTAGTGCAACATTTTACAACATTGACCTATTTTATTTTATATTTTTTTCATATTCCATTCAATACATGTCCAATTTTAACACAAGAAAATAAATTTTATGCCATAAGATAACAAATTTCATCTGAGATTCAAGTAAATTCAATGTAAAATAAAACATACTTTGGTGAAATTTCTGTTTTCATGATTGAATAATTACATGATTTATTATTATTATTATTATTTAGACCGGATACTTTTAAGACTGATAAATAATTTACTTTGATTATTAATAGAATCCATTACTTATTTTTCTTTTTCTTCTCAATTTATACAGTTAAAACGTTCAAAGTGAAATCAAAAGTTGTTTAACGGGTCAGTTGAACATTTGTGAAATAGACTAGAAAATCATAAGTCAAAAAAATAGGAAAAGCAACATATTGAGCACGAATTTTTGTTAGAGTATTATTAATCGTGTTATGATTGGTTGAAGTGATTTCAAATAAAATGAAGAAAAAATCAGAAGATTAATCCAATGAACGAGGATGATTTGGTTGAGTTTGAGTACATTTAATATGAAAAAGTTACAAATAACCAGGCGTTGCCATTATAAAGTTTAATTTTCTTTTCAAGGCCTTTCAGTTCAAGTTAAATTGCCTCTCCTCAAAGGTTTCATTGGTCTGTGTTGTAATTTTCATTGACTTGATGTTAGTTAACAGTCAAATTATGTTCAAATTGAAGAGTTTTTGATTGGAATATCACATTTTTTAAACCATCAGTATTAAAAGGGGAAATATTTGGCTCAATAGCTCCCAAGTGTATGATTATTCGATGAATTTTGATAAAAAGTGAATTTCAATCATAAGGAATCCAATTTTTCGTGTTCCATGGCAACAAAATTGATGTTCTTTTATCATATTATTCTCATCACATTTCAGTGTAACCACAAAATTTTATGGATAAAAGGTTAAAAATTGTTTACAAATATTTCGTATTATCAAACTTTATAAGGTAATAAAATTTTCCATTCTTTTCTTCAATCATTCACTATAGCAACTATTAATATCCTGTTTAATAGTATCATAATGTATCAAATGATGAAACATAAGATAAAACAACATTCTGCCGATAATTCATCATAATTTTTTCCCTTCAATTAAAAGCAAACTGTATTTTATTGTGGTGGAAAACGAAGCAATAACAGGATAATCGAGTGGATTATAAAAGATGTGCAAATTGATCCCATGTTAACCATTATTTTCATCACACACATTTACTATTGATATCATCATTGAAATAATAAACGATAAGTGAAACGAAACAGTAAATGAGCTTCAAATGAGGGATGCATCATATTAAATTGAATTTAAAGTTGATTAAAGGTCGAAGCTTGATTATGATTACGATGAAGTTTTGCATTGAAATTCAAATATAACGCTGTTTTTTATCGTGATTTTTTTTTGTACTTTTATTTAACTTTTCTATTCAAGTTGATTCAATGACCATTAAAAAACTTTTTTGATTAATGATGTTTAAAAGTTCATTTACGTTTTTTTTACCTCTTTCAAGTTGAAAGTTTGAAGAAAGATTTTATTCAATTAATTACAAGATAAACAAAAACTTCCTTTTTTCTGCTTGTTGTTGTTGAAAGTTAAAGTTTATCAACAATTATTATTATTATGATCATGGATTAAGTTAAAGTTGTTGAAATATAAGAAAATTTCACAGTGGGCTGAATTGTTCACGTTTTGGGTTGTAGTGTCCAGCGACGGATTTAAAATTTTATTTCGATGGGAAAATATAGAAATTTAGATTAAAATTCGTCTACTGACACAATTTAATAATAAATTAAATTTAAGATTCAAGGGACTGAGGCCCTTCTTGGTTAATTCATCATTTGCCATTTGTTTTGAAAAGTTATCGTACTGCCCTCTTCAACCCTTGACTGCATCCCTTATTTTATTCATTTTTGATCAGTGACTGGTAGACTGATGAGTTTTTGTTTCAACTTTATGCTGCACATCTATGGATGTGCTACGGACACAGCGATGAGGAGACTCTTCGTGTTGCAAAATCGTGCTGCTGAGGCCATCTACAAACTGCCAGCCAGGTTTCGAACCATAGACTCGTATTCAAAAACAGCAAAACACATACAACCTCTAAAACGAATACATCAAAAGAAACTCATTCTGTTTGTGCATCTAACCATCAACTCAATAATACAGTCAACAATACAACAACATGAATTAGAATCATAAAATATGGGAAGAGTGCAATAAAATACAAATCAACATTGTTGTACAATGAGATACCACATTGCTTTAAGAGCACACAACACTTAAGAGGAATCTAACTGAATGGCTGGTGAGAAAAGTGGAGACAATGAGGGAATGAACAGAAACTGATTTGGAACTTGTATATGGATATGGAACTGAACTTATTGAACCTAAAATTACCCTGATGGACACGACTTTAAGGACCGTGAGCTCGCTGGTGGACATCCAGAGCCTGAATCGTAAACTTATATGAAATGAGAAATAAATAAATAAATAAAGCTGTTTTCAAGCTGAAATGCAAGCCATTAAAGTATGCTGTGAGTATATGCTTTCTGGAGCATACACAAACAGAAACATTGTAATAACATCAGATAGCAAGTCTTCTCTTGAGGCCTTAAGCACTTAATGATTTAGGTGAACAAAACAATTTAAGACTCATTTCGGGTATTAGATCATTGTGGCATAGAAGGAAATGAAAGAGCAGATGAATTAGCTACACTCCTAACCCTAAACCAGTGAGGCACCAGTGGGATCACCCTTTCCCCCCCCACTACTTTTGGGTTGAGAGTGTAGAAAAGTATCTTCCTAAGCTCATAGGACAGGAGATATCAAACGTGGTATCTTCATAAGTACTGTCAGGACAAGAAAAAACAATGGATACGAAACTTATTTCAAAAATATTGGTCAGAAACACCCCAATTAAGACAACCAAAACGCTTCACTCATGGTCTGAGTTCAAAATGATCGGAGGAACTGTTGACCTTATCAAAAATACAACTAAGATGGACAATTGGAATTTAAACAGGTCACGGGAAGTTTAGATACCATCTAAAGGACGTCAATCTAACTGAGGTTAATATCTGCTGATATTGTGATTACCAAACAGAAACGGCAGAGCAAAAGGGACGAGTTGAAAATTATTAACGGCCGTGGCATTCTGTATGATTTCTTTAAGATTTACGCTAAACTTAACTTTTACAAGACCATCGACTGCGGGCTTTCTGGCATTTGAAATAGGCATGTTCACTGACTTTACAGCACATTTGCTATCACGCATCCTTTTAATTGAGCTCTACTTAAGACGTTCTTCGTTTCAGGGATCAATGATCCAGAATCCTTTTATGACAATCTTGCAGAGAACCAGCAATCAGACCTACAAACGGGTTCATTGTGTATACCCAATTATCTTCATATCTGATTAAAAAGGAACCAAATCTAGAGAATCAATTAAAGCAATAAGAGGTCTAAAGTTCATTGACTAGTGAACATACCAACTGCAACTTTGAGCTCACTACGGTTCAATCTGATCAATTGATTAGATAAATCGGAAACAGGTTCCTTGATAAAGAGGCGAGTCTGCCCAAGAGTACCCGCCTGATTGGACCACCATTCTCGGAAAAGCCTCTCTATACTTCCTGCAAGAACATCCAATGTGGTAATGAAAAAACAAATTATAAGTAATGTCAAAAACATTCATTTCTCATCAAAAATACTACTGAAAAAAACAAATAACGTATAAACATTGCTAAATAATCAATGAAACAAAAAATTTCCAGTAAAACTCAATATCAAAGAACTTCAATAATTCACACTTTATCATAATTTCAAGATGTCATTTTCAATTTCAGGAAAATAATAATAAAATCGTAATATTATTATTAATTTAATAATAATAAAGAAGGTAAAGTTGTAAAGTACTTGCAATAAGTTTGTCATTAAATCACAGTAACTTTTTATTACCGTTCTCTCCATTTACCAATCAGAGAAATGAAAATCATTTTCACACAATTTTATTCTGTTGTTTTTTTTTTTAGTATCTGCTCTTGAATTGTACGTGTCCAATAATAATAATAAAGTAAAGATCATCATTTATGCAGTCTCGTTTATAAATGATTGCATTTCACACACATTTAATATAAAATCCTAGTTATAGCAAAAAAAGAATAGAACACTTTGGAACATCTGTTGACAGTTCGTGTATGAAATATAACGCAAAGCATTAAATTGGGAGACAATCCTTACTTTACTTTTATGCTTATGCTCAATGAAAACGAAGAGTCAAAATAGTTTATTGTTAAATTTCATTATGTGCGACTGTTTGTGGTGCAATAATATGGTTATTTTATTGTTAATGGGACTTTTTTATACAATTTTTTTTGTATTGAAATTGAAAAGTAAAATGAAATAAAAATTTTTCGGTGTAGCGAACATTAAAGGAAAAGCAATTTGCACACAATTACATTCGTAACATTCGATATTGCTTTTAGGTCTCCGTATTATTTTTTCGATTTACTTTCCTTAACGAATGAAATGAAATGACTTGAAGACCATTTGACGCAATTTTGAAGTTTGTCGTTATTTTACAAGAATTTGAATTAAAATTTACATATCAAATACGATTATTTTACGTGACGTAATTTTGCTCTCAATTACAAAACATCTCCTTTCTCCTAATCCACTTAAATTAAATTCAAAGTAGGGATTAAATTTTTTAATTATCTTAAAAGTCCATGAACGAAAGACGATAAAACAATAAAATAAGTAAACAAATTGCATTGTAATATGAATTGCAATCATCGTAATCGTGTCTTAAACAATTTTATTACAACATTTTCTTACCTTTTATATTAAATTTGTGAGAAATACAATTCTTACACTATTCAGTAGGAGCTTTACTTTTATTTTATTATTATTATTTACTGTAAAATTATGTTTACTATTCCAATTTAGAAGACAATATAAAATTAGAAAAGCAACTCAGTTTTCAAGCACATTTTAAAAGAAGATAAGGGTGTTACGGTATATTTCCCGTTCTCTTTTAAATATACTTTTATAAGACAAATTGTATTTATTTCTTTATGATATCTTATGATCAAAAAATAGAAATTGCATTTATTATAAATTTATAAATACAATTCAATGTTGTTCGTACATTGGAGTAATTTTAACCTTTCATTGTCAATTTCAGAGATATGAATTCGAATACAACTATGGTAGTTCATGGCAAGTGAGCGAGAGTCGTATATAGCCAATGGACAGCAACATAAACTTTAATAGCTGATCAAGGCCGATGATCATTTAAAGCTTGTTTATGTGAGATGATTGGATTCCAGTTTTAAACCTCGTTGGAGCAATCTTACTTGACTTAATGCCTTTAACTTTCTAGATGATGCATAGGGTCACGATAAATGGTCACGGTAAATGGTCTTAATTTTAACCTCAAGGCTTCATGTCCAAGTTTTCGGGGTGCTCTATGATGCCTGTGGCCATGAGGATTCCAGAAAATTCCTTGAAACAGAATCTTCATTTAATCTGCTTCTATGGACCAGCAGTTAATAAGTTAATGCATTGCCATGGGCCCAAAATTAGGATGTCATAGACCCCAGGATCTACAAATTTCTACGCACCATAGCAAAGACACCCAACCATATGATGGTTTATGTCTTGGATAAGACAATCGTCCTCATTGTCATTTAATTTCAGAAGAAATCGTTTAATAGGGTTTTGTTTAATTGATCATTTGGCTGTCTATCAATGGATTCAGAACAAAAATTTCGTAAGTGGAATTTGTGTCAATGTTCAAATTGAATTAGGATCACATAATACAAAGAGTATATTATGATGTTCTGATATTTATTTATAAAATTGTTAATGGATTACTTCCTCAAAACTTAGCCAACAAATTGACAGTAGCTAGAAGTGCTCAACCGTACAGTTTGAGGACAAATGATCACTACCGTCTTCCAATTTATCGTCATAAAATTACAAAGGCATGAAGCCATATAACGATTTAATAAAAACAACAACTGTCGATACATCAAATTTAAAACGCTTTAAACAATCAGTATTGATTTATGTGAAAACTATAGTCAATCGTCATAACGTCTTGTAATTTAGTTTAATATAAAGCTGTGATATAGTGCTGTGATAAACATCATCCTAAAGATGGACTCTAGCCACAAATAACAAGTTAGTTAGAGTCAAAATTTGCCTGTTCGGACAAATTACTTATTCGGTTTCAACTACTATATATTGGATACTATAGCTGAATTCTAAGTTTTATCTTATTTGATAGACCACAATAGGACTCTTTGAGACCACGGTGCTGTCCTTGTAAAACCTAACCTAATTGATTTGATCTCAATACTCAACGCTTTAATGTCAGCGAGCCTTCACGACTTTTGGTTATCGGTCAGTGTCCTAATTGCAACAAAAAGTTAAAAGAAGAAATCTATTCCAAGTATTTCTTAACAACATGAAAAAGTAGAAGATAAGTAAATATTTTATTATAAAGACAGTATTTAAACAATATGAGGGTAAGTTGTACTAAAGTACATAAGTATTAGTTAGAAAACAATAAATGAGAGGATTTCATTTTAATTTGAAAAGCTTAAATTTACTTATACAAAAACAACAAAAATATAATAATAATAATAATATTCATTTAAGACTCTGAAACGTGTAAGCAATTCAAATAATCAGAATTGTGATTTAAATTTCAAGTTTTTATGTTTTTCTTTTAAAATTTAAATTTGAACATGAATTCACTTTGATTCTATCGAACAGAAAAAAAATATTAGAAAATATTTTAAACAATTTAAACTTTCCAGCATATAAGTGTGAAATAATTTCACGGAACAACACCTTTATCCTTTAGAAAACTTAAATTTCCTATTGATTTAAACAAATTAGTTTTTAGTTTTCAATATGTTCAAAATTTGTTCAATCGTGTATAAAATAATACCTTTGTGATGTATAATCAAAAGGATGTGAAAAGAAACTAAAAATTAAAAGCATCCAACAGTTTATAACTCAAAATTTTATGTATAATTTTAAAATTGATTGTATTTTCCAAAAGAGACATTGAGATAAAAGGATAGTAGATTAATTTTCTTTTGACTCACTTTTGAAAGGTTCCTCCTTTGATTAAATTGTTGATTAGATTTCAGATTAGATTTCAATGAATGTGTGTGTGTGTTATTTTCAAGGATATTGATAGAGATATCAAAGTAAACATACAATCAAACTCCCTTTGAAAATGGAGAGAATGCATTTCATTTAAAAAAACAAAAAAAGTGATATTTGTTTTACATCTCTATCCAAGTTTCGAACATTGTAGAGTGCGTTCAAATGTTGATATGCAACAATACAAATTTAAAATATTTTTGACATTAAAATCCTAATTTTTACCATAAGACACCAATAAAAATAAATTTACGATGTTTATTGTAAGATTTTTACCTTTCCGTCATATTGTTTGTCTCATATCAGTAGGTTACGATGATAACAAGACAAAAAAACGTAAAATAATGCTAATAAATATTAAAATGTATTCACTCAGTATCGAGATAAGGGAACTCAACACACACAGTTGTTTTGTTAAAAGTATTTATAACCTTTTTATTTTTAGTTGAACTTTCGTGTCACACCTTTTTGGGGTTATCGTTTCACGTTTGATTCCTTAACAGGTAAATGGTTTGGGACTGTCTATTAGTAATATGGGATAAGTTACTGATATATTTTTGAAAAAAGTACATTGTTAGTTAAATGTCAGAAAAGGTAATTGATATTATTTAGTTTTTTACAGTGAATGATGTTTTTTTTTGTTGCATATCATTTTAAATGATTTAAAGAAACAAATGTGTTGAAATGTTAAGAATTTAATGATTCATAGGAAATTTAAAATTTTTATCATGTGTTCATATGATGGAAGTTATCAAATAAAAATTATCAGTTTCCGGTGCAAATCTTAGTACATTTGATATGATGAAAATAAAACTTGAAGTGTGTTTCAATTAAATTATTTGAGTTAGTCCGTGAATTAAAGAGGAAATTTAAACATGGAAAAGTATTTTATTAAAATTGTAATATTGTTTTTATTCTTATTTGTGATAAAAGTGATTGATAGTCAAATTCCTTCCTTTATATGTGATGAAGGGTTTTTTTTAAATTCATGCTATATAAGTAATGTTAATTTGACATCAAGCCGAAAACATTTCAAATTAATTCCACATAAGAAAGTCAGTAAAATAACGTATTTCGTGTTCTTGAATTCTAAAATTGATGTTTTGACCTCGAATGTTTGTGATGTTTTACCGTACCTTACGCATTTTGTTGCTTATTCAATTAGATTGATTTCAATTGATGAAAGTGCTTTCAAAAACTGTGAAAAAATTACAAAGCTTTATTTAACGGATAACAAGTTAACTTCACTTTCACCAAATTTGTTTTCTTGGAATTTGAATTTAAGAGAAGTGTATTTAAGTAGCAATCAATTAAATAAAATCCATGAAAAATTGTTTGAAAATAATATTCAACTGGGAGTTATGAGTTTACAAAACAATAATTTGTCATTTTTGTCACCAACTTTGTTCAAATATAATTCAAATATTTATAAATTGAGTGTGAGCTCTAATCAATTAACTGAATTTGGGTTTAACGTTGACATGCCGAAATTGGAATACTTACATATAAATAACAACTCACTTATTGACATTGATATTGAGGATTTATTAAAAAAAGCACCTAAATTAAAAGGAATTGGAATCTCAGACAATTATTTTTTATGTGCTCGTGAAAAAAACATCAATGTAATTTTAGCACAAAGAGGTATTAAATTATATACAGGTTTTGGAAAATGCATCGAAAACGAAAATGAATGGAAAGCACTGAAAGCATAAAGACAATTCAAAGAACCTGCCGATATTAAAATCATCGAAAACAACAATCCAACACAAAATTTTTCAGAAGATGAAACAAAACTTGATCCAAAATTAATTGAAAACAACAAACCAACTCAAATTATTCCTAAAAATGAAACAAAAATTGATACGGAAATAATCGAAATTAACAATCCAACACAAAAAGTTTCAGTAAATTCAAATTCATCGAACTTATCTCAAAATGAAGACAGATACTCAACCTCAACGACAATAATCATCATCCTTGGCACATGTTTAGCTATCACAATTGTTATACTTATATTCTGTTATTTCAAAAAATCACGTTCACAAGTTCAACCTCAACCGGAAACCGATACTAATTCACCTGATAATGAAAACATTGAACGTCAAGAACCCAGAATTCAATATCATCTTTCTGTACCAACTGTAACTAATCCAATTTATGATCCAAAAAATTCGGAATTGGACTATGATGATTATGATGCTGTCGATGTTCAATTAAATGAAGTTGAATACCAAAACAACTCCGAAAAGTACGAGAATTATGTTAATTTGGATTTAAACAACCAACCACAGAAGGATGATGATGAATATGATCACCTGGATTTTACAAAACCACCCAAATCAATTCCAATGCGAAAACCATAGAAGAATTAGATCCCAAGGAAAATCAACTTAAGATCTTTAAATCGTCTTGGCTTAGACTTTAAAAACAAATAAGTTCTGATCAATAAAGTTATAACTTTTAACTCAAATATAAAATTTTTATTTAATTTTCAAATGTCATTAAAACTACTTTTGCTAATCAACTCGTAATAGCTCTTATTTTAGATGAGTCACCTTCTAAGTGAGTAAATCTGAGTTTTTTTTTATCAATTTGCTTGTAAAAAAAGAATTATTCATGCAAAAGTTTCCTTTTTTATCAAAATGAAAAGTGACCAGACACTTCCCTTTAAAAATAAAAAAATAAGTGAAAACTAGGCGTCTCCATTATAAAATAAATTTTTCAATGAATTTGTTGTAAGAAATACTGTAAATTAAATATTTTGATCATTCAATTCACAAATCAAAAAACTGCAGTGAAAATCATTTCAAAATCTTCCGCATTTCACACAACAAAAGCAACAGCAACAAAAATATTTAAAATTAAAAGTACACACAAAATGAAATAAAAAAATGACCTACAGCTAAATAAAAAAAATCTAACCCTCTTTAAATTTTATTTTTTGTTTCTTATTCAAAATACAAAATAAAAAATATTTATGCAAAAATATATTAAAAAAGGATTGTTGTTATCAAAATTAGATTATGCGGTAAACCGAATAAAATATATAAACAACAAAAAAAAATTATAAAATACATAATCTGAATAAGAGGCACAATTTTAATAAAAACAATAATAATAAAAATTCGTACGTTCATAAAAGTACGTATAATAAGAGTAGAATTAAACAATTTTTTTTTGTTTTTTTCCTTGTTTGCATACATTTTATAAAAATAATAAATAAAAATAGGATAAAAATGGGAACGAGTTTATATAAATCAGACCCTCATTTATCATTTTTATTTGACATAAATCTTTAGAGAGAGAGTGTGAATTTAACTTTTTTTTCCTCGTATACATTCATGGAAATAATTTTACAATTAGGCAAAAAGGTGCGTGTGTTTATGAGAAAATTATATTTTTAAGGTTAAAATTGTGCGTCAATATAATAATTTACATTTTATTCATTAACTCACTTTTGTGTACTTGTTCCTGTTCTTGTTTTCATTTTACAACGATATTTTATATACCAAGTGTTTATGGTTAAT
This sequence comes from Culicoides sonorensis, assembly GCA_900002565.1. Classification (NCBI taxonomy): domain Eukaryota; kingdom Metazoa; phylum Arthropoda; class Insecta; order Diptera; family Ceratopogonidae; genus Culicoides; species Culicoides sonorensis. The sequence continues at coordinate 428,222 of LN483674.1, read as the reverse complement.
TTTTTTTTATTTTTAAGGGAAAATGTTCTGTTCTATTAAATAATGTTTTACATAAATAAAAATATCGACCGAAAAACAACACCCCAAAACACTCTGAGATCCCATATCTCTACCTTTTTTAAATGATGTGTTAAGAAGTGTGTTGCCTTATTCTAAATTAGATAAATTATTATTTTATTTTATTATAAATGTGAAATATAATCAAAAAACAAAAAAAAAATACCTGGAATGGAATTAAGTTTTTCGAATTGGATTTACAACAAAATAATAATAAAAAGGATCTTCATGTTAATTATATTGTATTGAAGTAAGGTTACTTTTTTTTATTCTCCCTTGTTGTTCTTGTTGATATCATTTTATTATCCTTAAATTATAGAAAATAGAGATGAGCTGAGGTATTTTTATGGTGACTTTCAATTCATAGTTTATTTTAAAGATTTATGGCTCAAATTTCGTAAGGTTTAATAAATTTTGATTCTACTTTTACTCAGTGAGAGTTCTGCAAATGGCCATATGACGACTCTTCATGAAAATTTCAAATATAAATCCAAAATGGACATGACATTAAAATTCTCGTACAGCTGTGCCTTGTATGTCACATTAGGCTGATTCAGATTAAGGTCTAGATCGTTTAGACATTTATTGGAACACTTGAGCGTGTCCAGAACAATTTTTTTCGTTTTGCGGTCTCTAGTCTTGGTTGGAACTCATCTTTACCTCCATCATCTGAATTACGACAACTCATTGATGTTTCATCCTTGGAAATGAGAAGAAATCATGCTTTAACCCTTTTTGTGTTTGATTTACTGACTGGTCAGATCGATAGTCCCAAACTCCTTAGTCAGCTAAATTTTAAGTGTCCTGGTCGCTTGTTGAGACATGGTGTGATCTTCTACGTTAATAATCATAGGGCAAATTATGCACATTTTTCACCGATGTCCAACATGATGAAAGAATTCAATAGTGTTTCTCAACATTGCGACGTCCATGTATGGAGACAGCAGTTTATGGCACTTGTGAAGTCGTCTTCTGATCATCAGCCCCAGCAAGGTGACATTGTCACCACTATCAGGTGAGTGCTGAAACTTTTTAATTTGAATTGGCTCACTGGTGTGTTTTTTGTTTTGATTTGTATCGTTCCATGCTTAACTGACGACCACTATCACGTGAAACTTACACCTTATTGGGCCCTAGATGTACTGGAAGTACTGGATCACATTAGTTTTTAATTGTAATTTTAATTTTTGTTTGAACAGAAGGGTTTTTTATGCTGGAGGATGGCTTTTTTAACCTCAATACCAAGGGCTTAAGCCTGTTGGTGTAAGAATAAATAAATGAAGTGAGCTGAAGGACAGAGAACGGTTTACGCGGCTTCACTTACATAAGATGTTTCGATCACGGTACCGACTATGAAAAATTTTCCCAAGTTAAATTTCGTAAATCAAATTTCAATTTTTAACCGGAAACCCAAATTCGAAATAGAAGAATCAAGGTTCTTGAAGTAAATTTAAATACACTGGGCTTTAAAAAATGTTAAAAAAAATCTAAAACTCATTTAATTCAAAATTTCATATCAAACCGGTTATTTTGACATCCTTCAATTCAATTCCTATTCATACCCTTAGCTATGATAAAAATGAAAAAAAAATATTGGCCTATCTCAAATTATGCCCAATTATGATTCAGCCATATAAATTATGATCCTTATGATGGTCCGATAAAAGAGATAATCTCAAAAAAAAGAGATTTTTAACAAAAAAAAGTTACAAAATAATGGATAAATAATAAATTTCTGACAATAACAATATAATAATTTGAACAAAAATATCACCCAAAAAACATGAAAGGATAAGAGAAAAAAAATTATGATGTACCATAAAAATTTATAATCAATTTGTTTGTAACCCGCATAGTTTGAATATGAAAATGAAAGTTTTTACCATTCATTTCATATCTTATTTTATTTTTTTGTAGTATAAATTGAATGACAAACTACAAAAATAAAAAAATAACATACCAGAAAAAGGGTCAAGATATTATAAATTATACGATATCAAATGAAAACATTTTTTTTCATTTTTTTTTTTTAACTTTTGCTGAGAAAAAGGAAGAATTTCAGTAAATATGTCATAATTTTTTTTCATTTGACTTGTATTTGGATGTGATTTAAGAAATTTAACAAAATAAAACTATAATTCAATATATGATGAGGAAATTTGTTTAAAGTAAGGGATATAGAATTAAAAATCACTTTTTTTAAATAAATTTCAATTAAAAATCCGTCTCTCACTCAAAAAATTGTCCATCACTGAAATATATTTCAATGATATTTAATTTAAATTTAACAAAAAAAATAATAATGAACTGAGAAGCAAATTTTACTTTTAATAGTTTTTATTTATATAAAATATTTAAATTTGGCAACAATTATGCCAACAAAAGGAATAAAATACAAGAAACTTTTACTTGAAACTCTTCGAGAACTTGTTAAAAATCTGTTAAAAGCACTTATTGTACTTTTGTGGTTTATGTTAAAGTTTTAAATGTATTTAGTTTATGAAAAGAAAATGAAGGAAAACCGGAAGAAAGAGAGAAGAATTATAATAATTATTTCTTCTTCAATACAAAATTTCAGAAACAATTAAATGCGAAAAATATGATTATTAATTTGCTTAAACATATTTCAAATATTTTTAACTTATCATAAAATGTGAGGAAATATTTTACCAGTAAATTGTTGGAACATTTTAACATTTTAAATGGAAAATTTCCACTTTGATGAGAGAAATAAAGATGAAAATGAAAAAAAAATATTTGAGATGCACATTTAATAGAGATGAGAGATGATGAACGAATATTTTGAATACACTGTGAATTGAAAATGTCCCGCAAGGTACCCGCAGAACCTGAATTTCATGAGTGAATACAATAATCATTTTTTTATCGAAATTATAAAGACACTCGTTTAAAATTCATAAATTACCGGGTTGAAATTTCCTAGGAATCTGAAGGCGGTACCTTGTTTATATTTTTTGTCACCCTTCTAACGTTTGTTGTTCAAAGGGAATTTGTGTAAGGGGGCGGCATTTTCAAATTCGTTGAAACTAATTTTCACTTTTCATGATCCGTCTTTTAATTGCTAAATAAGCTAACTAGCATAGGCATACCATTTGCGCACTCTTGAGCGGGACAATCCCGATTTTTTAATCAATGTCGCGATTTTCGATTTTTCCTTTACTTGACTCGATTTTTAAGATTGTAAAATACATAGGAGTCTCCATATAGTAAAAAATAAGCTGTATGTAATAATTCTATATAGTGACAAGTCAGTTTCCATGGATCTACAGTTTCTCATTTTTTACTATATAGAGACTCATATGTATTATTAAAATAATAGCCTAAAAACTGTCCTCAATTTCACAAAACTTGATGAGTATGCAGATCGATAGAGAATCAAAAAATACAGCGTCTGGGGTTTGGGTTTTTCAATTGGACACTCTAGAGGGCGCTGAAAGCTGATTGTGTGATTTACACGAAGAAAAATAGTTGGAAAACAGCAAAAAAATAGAAAGTCAGGATAAAAGTTGTTGATGACCCTGCGAGGGTGTCGAGGAGGGTCCGAAAACCCCTCCTTGAGGTTTACAAGGTGGTTGATGAGCTCGTTGATAGCTTCAGTTTAGTAAAAAATGAATAGTTTTTCACTGTTCCGCTTATTGCTTTCAAATCTCGATCTTTCATTTCACTAGTCCAGATTTTTCATCAAAAGCACCTGGTATGCCTAACCTAGCATTCGGAGACCATTATCGTCTTACAGTGTTTGCATTTTAACAGTGAATTTCAAGTAATTATAAACTAAAATTCATATCAAAAATTATTCTACTCAAAGTTTAAAGTTAAATTGCATCAAACGAGGTGAAATTACAACACTTTACTCGTCATATGATGTTGATGTTGTTAATGATGAGTGATAAGGTTCATATTTTAATGGAAAATTTTGCTTTCACAACTCAGACACACAAAAAAAAACTTTGTTTGTGTTTAATTTCATACTTGACTAGCAAAATTTAACTGAACAAATATTTTTAAAATTTAACCTTGAAATTCATGTTACGATTTTTCAACATTATTTAAATTTGAACTTAAAATCATTTGAGCGCATCATAACAACAGTTTCCATATCAAAAAAGTGCTTCAATTGAATTGAGAACTAATTTACTCCAATAATTTACTCAATTTAATACCCCAGTTAATAATAAACAAGTTTTTTTTTGTGATATAACATTAATTTAAAATTCTATTAAAACCCTAGAATTAAAGTAAATCATACCCATTTCGTATTTCAGTGTTTATCCGTTAACTTCGATACAAATTCAATAAAATTTCAATAAAATGATACAAAAATTAATAATATTAACGGTTTTTGCTGTTTTGTGTGTTAAACTAGTAATTGTAAGTAAAAATTTTATTTAAATATTACAATATTTTAATTGAAATTTTCAAGGGAAATGACGCAAAAGAACCTCAAGCCCCAATGATTGAAGATGAAACAGTGTTCGATAAGAGTTTGGCAACTTGTCTACAAAAAAATCCAAAATTAAAAAAGGAAAAGGTCATGCAAGTCATTCAAGCCGTATTTGATGGTGAAGTTGATCAGGATATGAAATGTATGTTGCACTGTATTGGCACTGAAATGGGTGAAATGAACGATGATGGGACGGTAAATGTTGAAAAATCTGTTGAAAAAGTACCGAAAAATATCAATAAGGATGTCGTGAAAAAAATTGGTGAGGAGTGTGTGGTTACAAGAGGCACAGATAAGTGTGACACAGCCTTCAAACAATTTAAGTGTATAACTGAGCATGCTTTAGCTAAAAAAGGTGAATTGATGCAAAATTAAGAAGAAACTTTATTTTTGAAAAACATAAAAATGCTCTTAAATGGTGCTTTTTTCATAAATTATTAGATAGGTTTTTTTTGTATTTTGAAATGTAATTTTTCTTCTAAATATTGTAAGGTTCAAATGAAAATAAAGAAGAAAAAAAATCAGTCAAATCATCGTGCGTTAATTAACTCATCTCATTTTAATATAAAATTAAGTATCAGGAAAAAAATTGACTTTTAAATTTTGAATTGTCATGATTTTTTTTATTACGCAACATCCTAATTTGATTAAAATGTTAAAAAAATAATAAATTCGCAAGTGTATTTTGGTGACAAAAACTCAGTTTTTTCTTTGATGCATAGTAACATTTTTCAGTTAAAATCGGATCGTGTGATCAAAAAGTCACCTTAATGCCATTTTCTTCGAAATAAATGAAAACTTAATGACAATAAACCTCAAACCGTGCACGTACGTGAATGACAAAAAAAATTAATTGATATTCCATGTAATCAAATTTTGTGCACAGACACAAACAAAAACATTGATCATAGTGCTCACTCAAGTCACCTATTATACGAATTCGTAGAAAAATGTTTATTTATATCAAATTTAAGTGGATTTAATGTCAGTTTGAAAAAAAAATGCAAAAACGACCGTCTGTGAATCCGTCTCGAATGTGAAACGTACTGTGCATACAAAAACAATTATTTAGAGTTATTTAAACTTAAAAAACTTTTCAAAATCGATAAAACCTCAAAAAATGTTAAAACTTGAAAAACGTCTCGAAATTGAAAAATGAGAAATTCTTCAGCTTAGAAAAGTGAATTTCGAGTTTTATTAAGTTTAGGGTCCAAAAATATTGACCTAGATGGATATCCTAATAATCGAAAACAAAAATCGGAAAAAACTCACCTAGATCATTCATTGAAAAGAATTCAAAATGGTAAGAACGATTTAGCAATTTTTAATTTTTAAATTAAAATTAAGTACGTTTTACATTTTTCAAGAGACAACCCTTCAAAAAAACCGTTTACTTATGGAAGAAGCTGCAGTTGCACAACAAGTTTAGAGTAACGATGTAAGTTTAAAATTTTTTTATTTTATGCTGGCAGAGCAACAGGCCCAGTTGGACCAGTTGAAACGGGCTTATCTCGCATAATTGGAACAGGAATAACCAAACGAAAGTTTTTAACTTTGATTAAACATTCGCCAATCACAAAAAAAAGAACGCGAAAAAAACCAACCGTGGAATTTTTAAAAATTTTTATTAATGGCAGATTTTTTCAAAAATTATCATAATGGCAAACTTTTTCAGCACGGCGGAATTTTTTAAAAATGGCAGAAAAATTTCAATATCAAATATTTCAAAGTTTCTTTTTTCAAAATTTTTTAAAATTCAACTTTTTTAAAAAATTTCCATATATTTATAAATTTCGTCATATTGAAAAAGTTTGCGATTTTGAGAATGTTTGAAAAAATTTGCAAAATTGATAATTTTTGCAAAAATCTGTCATTTTTAATTTTTTTCGAAAATCCTGCCACTTTGAAATTCAATCAATGCGGAGAACATAATAAATTTTTTTCAAAAATTCCGCTATTTTTAAATTTTTGTTTAAAATTTCGCAATTTTGAATTGTATTGATAATAAAACTCGAAATGCGCTTTTCTATGTTGGGTGGTTAGAATTTCTCGTTTTTCAATATCGAAACGTTTTTCAAGTTTTTAAGATTTTTTTAGATTGCAATTTTGATAATTTTTGAAAACATTTGCAATTTTTTAATATTTTTAAAAAATGCCATCGTTTATAAATTCAATAAATGCGATGAATTTAATAAATTCAAAAAGCGCTCATGGTCCTGGTTTATTTTCATGTTCATCATCTGTTTTTTTTTTTCATTTTAAGAGGAACACACGCAAGAATTAACAGTCATGGTGTGAATTATGTGTGAATTTTAGTAAAACACCCATGAGACATGTCTTTTATTTTATCAGATTTTGTATTAAAAATCATTCAATGTTTATACATATTTTTGGTTTAACATGGGAATTGTGTCGGTGCTTTTTATTAAAAAAAAATGAAAAGTAGTTTGACCTTCTTGGAAACAGAAAAATTAACTTAATTGAGTTGGAAGAGAAAAATTGTGTTATGTCAAATGTCAGATTAAAACTATCAGAGTGAAATTAAACAAGTTATATAACAATAATAAGACGAAGAACATGTATTATGGTTTTTTTTCTTCTCTTTTATTATATGGAACATTAAAACAAGACAAAATAATAATAATAATGTGCTTTCATCTTCTCAATCTTCTAATCAAGAAAATTAGTTTCGATAAATTACGTGCCTTATTCGAATAATAGGTTTTACTGCTGGAACATAAAATTCACTTGAACATGTGCTTGTACCAGTGTGTGTGTTTGTGATTTGAGTTAAGTTGAGCTAAATCTAAAATGATAGAGACAATAATGATAGTTTTTTTGTTCTTTAAGCTTATTTATGTGGTACATTGCATGACCTTATCACCATATGTGTATTTTTTTTTGAAGGGAAAACAAAATTTTATCCAATTTATAACAGAAAATTTCTCATTCTACCCAAATACTTTATAGATGTGTTATTTTATTACAATGATGACACTCCTCTGTTATTTTTATTCAATTGATTTGTGTCAATTTCCTTATTTCTTATTATTATTATTTTTTTTTATTTTTATCTTTATTGTATTGGACAAGTCTTTATAGCAGTAGTTGGAAGGCAAAGCAGCTTAACATTGTTCAATATGAAGAGAAAAAACGTAGAAGCAAAAAAATCATATAATTTTTCATTTACTATCAGAGGAAACGTGCTCCGTTGTTGATTTTTTCATATATTTTATTATTTTCTCCTTCATATCACACACACAGACCGAAAACGGAACTTATGACTACGAGGTGTTGTGAGTTTTGTATGGAAAAATAAATGTTGAAGGCATTTTGTATTGTTAGTTCAAAGTCACATATTTTGCTTTTTTTTTATTTTAAGTTTAAAGAAAATAAAAGAAACAAAGAAACAAAGGGTGTATGTGGTTCCTTAACTGGATTGAATTTATGGTTCGCCTTTAAAGAAACCGCATAAATCTCAAAAGGAAACTACTGTTTATTATTATTATAATCTATTGCCTTTGCTTGTTATTACTTAAAATATAGTGTCTTTGAATGTGAAGTGAAAAATTGTTTTAGGATGGAATTTTAAAATTCAAACATGAAAAAGTGGGGAGTGCTGTTTCGAAATTCATTGTTGGTTCATTGTTGAGTGTAACGACGCGCTTTTAAAAGAAGGATTTTTGATTCAGAGATTAGGTCAAAAAATTGGAAACTCTCTTTAAAATTTTTTGAAAATTTGTAAAAACGTTACTTAGCGTCAAAAAACGTTACTTAACGGCAAAAAACGTAAATTAGCGTCAAAAAACGTTAAAAATCGCCAATAGCCACTGATACACGTCACAATCTATTTTTAATGTCCTAACTCCGATCAAAATGCTAGAAAACTGTCCAAGCCCATTACGAGAATTTTTCAGTCAATTTAAATGCTTCCTTTTCCCGATACTCACTTTAAGCTAAACTCTGGTTCAAAAGTTTAATTTTTTGTACTGTAACGATGAAATCGTACTAACACCTGCTGCTTTCAGCTCTTTTCTCAATGTAACTAAAATCTAATTATATCTTAATTCAATTTGATCTATTCAACATTAAAACACATTCAGACTCTCATTAAAAAAATTACATTCACACTTTAAATAAAAGCTACTCCTGCAACAAAAAAAAATTAAACAGTTAGAATTCCATTTAAAAGCACATTAAAATCATAATGTTAATTACAAAAATGCACTTCACTTTCCTGTTTTACATACGTCTTCATCGTCCCTATTTGCATGAATAATCAACAGTACCATCATTAATTTCACATTCATTTTTCAAAAACACACATATTTTTTTTTGCCTTTCTTCTTATAACTTGTAACTAGTAGTATTCAAACAATGTAAAACTACAGTATTCAGTCTGAGAGTAAACTTGCCTCGTGTCATATATTATAAGATTATAAAAGTTGCATGATGAGGGAAAAAAATGGGAGGTTGTTTGTTCGGTTGACATGAAAAACAGATGTATGTAAATTTGTTTTCTTTGTCATATACATTTTTTTATCCTTGCAACTATTTTATCTTCTTTTCATAAATGGTAATGAAAGATAGTAACTAACGGCTTCTTGAAACATTATCGCATACAACTCAAGTGCCTTTCATAGTTTAAAGTGCATATATTTTAATTTTTTCTTTTTTGCATCATAATATAATAATAATATTCCATGCATCTAAACATACAAGGAAAACGAAGCCTGATTACAAATGAAAGTGAGAAATGCAATTTTACGTCTTTTGAATTAAAATTACATCGTGGTTTTGTTTAATTCGCATTTTATATGAAAACTAAAGTAATTCAAGTTGCATTTGACGCGTAGTTGTTGTCACCACACTAATATTAATGCATTTTGTTTGTTATATGAAAATAAGAAGGATTTTTTTCCTGCTCATATGTTATTTCAAAGACTCAAAGAAATACTGAACACCATGAGAGTGAAAATTATTTTAATAATAATAATATTAATGATACATATTTTTTATATGAAGAGACGAGCAAAAATATACAACACACGTCTATTATTATTATTACTTTATAAGAAATTCATGTGGAATTTTAAAGTGAGGAATGAATTTGAATTTAAATGCAAAAAAAATAAGTTAACTGAAGGTAAGAAATGAAGATGGGTAATTTACGATGGAAATGTGTAAAAGAAAAAAAAACTAAAAATTAAGATGAGGTGATGATTTTAAGGTGCATTTATCTGATTTTTGTATATTTGAAATTCATTTAAAATACAGTTACACCCACGGGAAAGAATTCTTCAAACTGCACAAAAATCATGCTAAAAAATATCAGTAGACGTTCGTGAAGTTTCTGTCCACATTCGTTCAGTTTTCTGTCAACGTTCGTTAAATTTACTGCCAACGCTCGTTAAGTTTCCTGTCAACGCTCGTTAAGTTTTTCTGTTAATGTTCGTTAAGGTTTCTGTCAAAGCTTGTTAAGTTTTCTGCCAACGCTTGTTAAGTTTTCTGTCAACGCTCGTTAAGTTTTCTGTCCACGCTCGTAAAGTTTTCTGCCAACGCTTGTTTTATTTTCACTCAACGCTTGTTTGATTTTCAGTCAACCTTCGTTGAGTTTTTTGTCACACTCGTTCAGTTTTCTGCCAACGCTTGTAAAGTTTTCTGTCGATGCTAATTAAGTTTTCTGTCAACGCTCGTTAACTTTTCTGTCCACGCTCGTAAAGTTTTCTGCCAACGTTCTCGAAGTATTCTGTCGACTTTTCTAAGTATTTTAAGCGATCAACAACTGCGCTTCTTTTACAAGATGATACAGTTAGATAAACGAAACCAATACGAAACAAATCAACAGGAAATGCGCTTAAAATACCAGAAAACTCCGTTTTCAGGTAATTCTCTTAAATGACACCTAAAGCCTTAAACTGTTAAATTGCACCAGTAAACTTTTTAAATTCATTTCAATTCAAAGAAAAAGACAAAAAATTCGAAACATTTTGCATTTTTTCCCTTTAACTGTAATCATTTTAACAGCAAAAACTGACATCAAAACTTCTGTAAAGAAGCAAGGAAAACGACAAAAAAAAAATGGGTAAAAGATTCAAGAAGAATTTAAAACTAAAAGAATTTCAGCGCATTAACATTTTATTTCGTTTTTCTTTATAAATATCATTTTTATTTTTTTTCTTCTTTTCATTTCACTACTACAGCAAAAAAAAACATCGTTCCAAGTCTATTCAATTTTAGTTGTATAACAGCGACATAATAATTGTAAATCAGTGTAATTTGTGTTGCAACTAACGCAAAAATCTAAAGAAAAAGCATCACATTAAGTAAGTGCAAAGAAAAGTTTTTCCATTAAAAAGCATAGTGACTGAGTAAGAAAATTTAAATGGATAAATTCCTTTGCAGTGTAAATGTAAAAACAAAAGAAAACGATTTTTTTTTCATGTTCCTTAGAAATACTAAGCACACACACAAAAACGACATTTTATTTAATATTTTTGTACGATCTTAGTGAAAACTTTACAACACTATTTTTTTTTTGTTTTTATTCAACGATTTTCAAAGAAAATCCCTTTTCATTTTATTATCTTAATAAAAAATTTTATTTTTTTTATTTTTTTTTTTTTAAATATAAAATTAAGTCCAAAAATAGTAACAGTTGGTGTGTTGGTAATCAGCCAAAGGCCTCATTTAAAAATGAATTTTCTCATCCCACAGGAAACATTTTGGACTTAAATCGATTTGTAAATTTAATTTCAAATGCAATTTCATTGAAATTGTGAGAGAAAAAAATTGAAAAACTTTCTGAAATAACAATCAAAAGCTGGAAACAGGAAATAATCTGTTTATATGAAAAGAAAAAAGTTTCATCATCATAATTTTTTATTGCATTCTTATTGCTCGGAGACCAGAAATGCAATTTTTATGTTATGTGTGTGTGAGATGGAAAAATTATTTAATTTTCTTGTTCAGAACTTTTAATGAGCCTCATATCGTTTTGTTTTTTTCATTTAGAATCAACTTTAAAATTAAAATTATTAAAAAAACATTTGTTGCACTCAATTATTATTATTTTCCTTTACTTTCTTTATCAAACCGAGCTAATAAAAATTGCTTCACTGACCATTAATAAATAAACAGATCGTGATATGAATTTGATATAGAATATAAAAAAACCCACATCTTTTGTTTACATTTCAAGAGTTTGTCAAGGAATTTCACATTCTTTGTTGATTTTTTCCACTACATTACATTGAAAAATTGTGGAGAAAATTGTTTTTGATATGGAAAAAAAAATATCTCTCAATATTATTATTTTTTTATGAACATTATTGCACGCTTCTGGTGTGTTATGTTTTGTAACGATACGTGATGATCGTATTGATTAGAAAATTGTGTTGGTCGAGTGAAATTCAATATGTGAGAAATATGAAACTGGAAAAATGTTTATTTATTTATTTAAAGTTTCATATATTGAACTTAAATATTTAATACTAAAACTGACCAAGAATAATAATAATAATTTATCTTGATTCCTCGTATAAATAACAATTCAGTTTAAGTGAGTGGCATGCATGACATTGTAATAGATGATGATAAAGAGCTACATTAAAAATTTATGTAAAACTTTGATGTTGAAAGCATTTTCAGGTTTTAGAAACCCATTATTTTTATTTCGTGTTATTGTTGTCTAAGATTTCCATTTTCTAAAAAACATTTCAAAACAAGATTAATGTGAACTTAGAAACACACACACTTTCATATTAGATTGAGATAAATGGATTAACACTTAATTATTTACCGTAGACATAAATTAAGGTTACGAGTAAAAGAAAAGCATAAAAAAATAAAATTAAGTAAGCACATGTGATATGTGATTTTAATGGAATTGGACACAAATGGTCACCTTTTATACTTTTTTTTTACTATTTCAGATGAAATTGTGGTAAAAATAACAATAAATTTAATTTTGAGACTTATTTTATTAATATTAGTATCAATATTAATTTTGGTATATTATTACATGGCACCTTGCATGGATTAAAACACACATGAGTCGTTTTGAGATTCGGTATCAAATGGATTTAAACGTGTGTAAATAATCATCAAATGTGTCGAAAATTAATGAAAATATTGGTGTCATTATTTGGTTTAGTGTTAGGTAAGTGATTTGTATCTCTTTGAATTGTAACTTTTTTGTATTCCTCTATTATTATTTTTTTTTTAGGAAAGAAAAACATAATATGACCTTGGATAAGAAATAAGTTGTATTGAAGAAATAAATAGGCTATGTCAGATTTGGATGTGACATTTGACATATTCAAAAAACAGTATCAAGTCCTAAAAGACTCGTGCATTGATGGGTTTTATAAAACGCATTAGTGATATCTCAACACTAAAAACGATATTCTTGGGTCACGTTTGATCTCACGGGAAATATGCATTCCTTTTTTGGGTACCACATCATAAATCATAAGATGGTGTAAGCCGGGAATGAGCGGAACACATGAAATAGTGGAATGAGGGAAGAGAATGACGAGAGTGTATGCTAATTGACAGTTATCAATCAAATGTGAAGGTGTTAACAACTAAGGAAAATAACCCAAAACTTAATAAAAATAAATTTACATTCAATTTAATAAAAAAATAAGTTTGTCTTTTGCATAAAAGAGGCCATAAATCAGGGATATTGATTCAGAGATGTGAGCTAATTCTTTCTGGAGGTGGGAAAACCCTCATAATGGAGACATAGAAAAAGTTAAGTTTTATAAGACACGTAATTAACCACACAACTTCCACTCTAGATGTGATGCCTACATACATTAACCGAATGCTTCTTTTGAATGTCTCACCTTTGACAGAGAGAAGAACACTCAATTACCTTATAATTGTTCATGACTCCATTACTGTCATTATTCATTCTAATTGCATAAGAAACAAATTTGTACAGCGGGCAAATAATCGTCCAAGCCGACATTGAGAACGCTTGGTTGTCCCATATCATCACACTGACTTTAAAAAGTACAAACCTGATTCGAACTTTGAACTCATTTCTGGATTTTTCTGAGCTGACTCCCATTCTTCAAGTTAATGGTCTTTATCAATTTCTAAAGTCAAGATCTGAATTCCGTACTTTTAAAAGTCTAATAGGAAACCATGTTCCTACTGGTTTTTGGTTGAGAGTGTTTTTTTTCATTTTAAGTTTTCTTTCATTTACAAAAAAAAACTGACTCAATTTCACATGAATTCAAATACTGACTAGCCATCAATTACACAAATTTGAATTCATGTCTCTCAAATTACCTTTAATTTCCATGAAATCTGATTTTCTTTTAAATTGAAAAAAATGACAAGTCTTTTTTAAACATAATAACAAAAATAAGGCGTAAAATAAAAAAATAACACCAAAATAAATGACATAAGATAATAGAAAAAGTTTGAATTAGATAATCTGTTATAATACAAAAGAAAAACAAATCCCATAAACTTCCTTTCTTTAAGAAAAAAAAAATCAACACGACGATCAACCACCATTATCTTAAAAAATGAACGAAATAAAAAAACAATTTTATTTATTTATCACCAAAAAAAACATAAATAAAAATAAAAATCTTACCATTTTGTTCGTATTGTCATTTTTTTTAAACTGTCTTTAGAAGACACACACACACACAAAATGGTGCAAAATAGAAAAATGACAGTAATTAGCCAAGTTTGTTCAGGCTTTGTTCAAAATATCTATTAAATTGAACATGAAACATAATTCAATAAAAAAGAATAAAAATATTTCAAAAATTTAACGTTAGTTGTCGAATGAATGAAAAAACAAGAAATGAAACGATGATAGGAAGATGTCGAAATAATAATAAAAATTCTTTTAGATTTTATTTTTGAAATGACATTAAAAAAGAGACATATTGACAACTATAAAATTATTCGGTTGAAAGATTTTCCTTTTTTCATATATTTTTTTTAGATTTTTATTATTATTATTATTCATTTTATATTTCATTTCATTTCTGTGTAATTAAAAATTCTTCAATAAAATTAGAGAGATATAATTTAATGACACGATAATCGTTCCCATGTACGGGCGTATGTTTGTATGGAAAACAATGAAAAGTGTGTGTGTGTGTATAATAAAAAATAGTGTTCAATGAAATTTAATTAAATTTCAGACAATTATTGGCATGATTATTATTATTTTTATGGAGAATTTAAAAAAAAAAATTTAGTAGGGAAAAATATGAGAACGATGATGATGACAATAAATTGGAATAATTGTCTTGTGATTGTTAGTGGAGATGTAGGAATTTTAATGTGAGAGAAGAAATTTAAATAATTAAAAATTATGTGAGAGTGACAGTCATTCGTGTATGACATAATAAAATATCGTCGGTTATTTACAATCAGCAACCATCAACTATTTCAATTATGGTAATCATGATTTAAAACAAAAAAAAAGTGATATAAAAAAATGGAAGAAGATGAAAGAAAATACCAAGAAGGAAAACAGATTTGATGGTTTGAAATTAGATTTTTAATCTGCATTTTTCTCATGCATAAATTTATAGACAAATTAAACGAGGAGTATTAGTTTGATTGGCGTATAAAATTCCTTTCATATCGTTCATAGATAAATTTGAATTTTAATGGATATTTTTTTTTCTTGTATTTTTTTTTGAAGAATGAGGTGGTGGAAGTAGTTTGAAGTGTCATGATATCGAAAAAGGATTGGAAAATAATCTTTTGCGTGTGTTTTTGCATTTTTTCTATGGTTTATTAAAATGAATTTTAAAGTTTTTTTATGTCGTTTCCTAACGAAGTTTAAATTGAAGGGGATTATAAACTGGCATGGGATTGAATTGAGGGATATGATCGGATTTAAGTGAAGAAAAAATTATTGGAAGTGATATTTCATGGTTCTTACTTCGAGAACCTTGGTCAATCCACAAGTCTGTAGCTTGGACTGCTTAAGACAAACTTTCAAACAGGTTTGTACCGGTACTTCACGACCCCCTCTGGTTGAGACCAAGAATCAATTCATGCAGTACATTGCAAGAATGCAAACTATAGAGGCTAACTCAGAAGTGGAGCTGGTAATGGAAATGGTATAGATTAATTAAAGTCAAATGCTCTCTAAGTTCCTTCAAAAATGTTGATGTTTCGTACGTTCGTCTCAGGTTGATGGGGTGCTTTTTGAAGTAGCTTGGACCAAGAGAGGACATCTTACGATGACCAAGTAATGTCAATGAATGCTCTTGAACCAATTTGTAGTCATCTCTCAATCCAGCTATGCCCAAATTAAATCTAAACCGATCCAGGCAGAGGATCTCATTGTTCTGAAACTTACGGATGTATTCGAGGACTTGAAATTCATGAAGCCCTTTTATCGCCAAAATTTTTTTAGCATGTGTTGAGGAGAGATCGAAAGTATGCGTCAAATGTGGTAAACCATATACAACATTAGTGGGCTTCTTTTTCGTTTAAGGAATTAAATTTTGTCCAATCTTATTTTAAATATGTACACTCTAAGTTGAAAACGCCCCGCAGACCACCCCGCATAAAATGTATTGACATAAAGAATGTCCAAATGCTCGAATTTTTGTTCAAAATTAACTGGAAATGTGATAAGAATTTCATTCATTAAATGTCCTGTAAGCGTCAATGAAAGATCTCCGTCTGCGGACCAAGCCACTTTGTACTGCGGGGCGTTTTCAGCTTTGAGTGTACTGCATTCTGAATTGTATCATAAAAGTAACAATTTAACTATGATCAGATACGATTATTGTCATTTCATATTCAAACAACCACTCCATTCAAGATCTCTTCTGTCAAGATAATAATAATCTCATGAAATAGTGATGAAAAATATACAATTTTCTATTTAAAAAGATTGACAAGTAGATACATAATTACACCTTCTTACTTACAATTTACAGTTTTAAGTACATAAACGTTTATTTTTTTTTTTGCTTTTTCTTTTAACCATCTCTGTATATACATACATATGTATTAACAGTTGTATAAGGAAATGTAGTTACAGTTAAAAACATCTGTTTGTAAGAAAATTCCTTCTAAGAGTAAATCTCAGTGATGCAGCTGCGCATGATCCAGCATCCGTTTCTTTCTCAATGAATGAATATAAGTGGAGAATTTTAAAATGAATTTTAACGATTTTCCTTATCATGGGGAAATTTTGAAATTTTCTCAGTTTACTCTCATCTCAAATAACTTCTCAACGAATTCCTTCACAGAATAAATTATTTTTTACTATTTTATTTAGTCAGATTCTGACATTGTACGGGTATGTGTGTCACCATGTGTGAAGTTCAAGGCAAATGTACAAGATAAAAAGAAAAAAACAACGTTTATGTGTAAATTGGGTTTCCTGTAGAAGAAAAGCAACCAGTTTTTGGTTTTCAAGTTGATATGAAATTGAGGGTTTTATAATTGAATTTTACCTTTTAGTACAGCAAACTCAATGATAATAAAATGAAATCATCTTTAAACTAAATCGATTATCATCCTACACAGATAAATACGTACATATGACATTAATAAAAATCAAATTAAATCAACCCTAAAAATCGATCGAATTGATGAGATTTCCTCTTTTAACATTTGATTTATTTATCAAATATTTTTATATAGCATAGTACAAGAAATCAGATGACACAACATGTACTCGTTTACAAATTGGATTCAAATATGTCTGGCATATAAATATATTACATTACTATTTATTTATTCGATTCATCTGACACAAAGCACACATACACACAAACATACACGCGCTCACAAGTACCAGAAAATTGGATCAAAAATATTTTCATTTATGTGAAGAGGCGGCTTCATGGAATCAAAAAAATAAAAAAAAATATTTATATCCCCTTATTTCATTTCATATGGTTGTACTACACAAAATATGATTGTATGTATGTGTGTTTGTAATAATGGAAGCTAATACTATAAATATATATTTGAAATTCTTGCAAATCATACATAATAATGACAAAAAAAGGATCAAAGCAAATCGCATAACTACGTGTTGTTATTAGATTGTATTTTATCCTTTTTGCTCTCCCATTGTATGTATGTGCAGAGAAATTTGACTATTTTTACATTTCATTTTATGATCTTGAAATGATTGTTTATTTTGTATACGAAATTTAATAGTTTTTAAATTTTTGGAAACAGCAGATTTCGAGGAATGTTTTTAATTTAAAATAACAGTTTAATTTTGATTGCAAATACATGGAACTGAATGTACGAGGACGAAATAGGAAAGGAAAAGGGAAAACAGATGCTTCCTGTTCAAAATTCAGTAGAACAATGTAAAGTAAAATGATTTAGCTAAAAATAATCCCCTTGTAATTATGATTTTGTAAAAAAAATATCCTCGTTGTCTTGTAAATTAAAGAAAATTATTTGGCTCAACATGTTGTGTCAATCTGTCTGGGCTTGATGTAATGATTACAAGATGGCATTACTCACCATAGTTAATTATGTTGGGCTTTTTGTGGGCTATACTATCAGACCTGAAGTATCTAACAGTATACGCCAAACCACCACCATTGGACCTTAGATTTTATCCTGTCATCCGAAGCAGTCGCATCTTTTTCAAATCAGAATAATTATTATAAATCAATATAACTACTATAAGACTTGAAAAACACACAGGGTAGAAATAATTTTAGCAGTTACTACGATCGAAATCGTCACTTATAAAATGGAATGCGATCTGGGCTTATAATAATACGATCTGATGAAATTTATCCATTTATAAAGCTACTTTCTGGGTACTGCTATTCAATGTTAGTAATGAAGCTTTCATTCACGGGAACTCAAGACATTTCCTAAAAATGTTAAAATAAAAAGTTTGAAATTAAAATTTACTTACCTTCAATTGGACCTATGTTGAATTACAATCATTAAGCTTCCTTCAAAAGTACTATCCTAAATGCGCTTATGTTGAAATTTATATTTGAATTTTCTTATTTTCAGTTTTTTTATTACCACAATAGTCAATAATAAGATTTTTAAAGGCAATCTAAAGAAAGGTACAGAAAATTAATGCTAATTATAATTAATAATGGCTTAGATTTTACTTGCATTTTTTTATTTGTCTCCTCAATTCCCTTTTTATTCTCTTCTTGTTTTTTTATAGTTCTAATAATAAAATAAAACAAAATCCATTATTATTTGTCACTTATCATCATCATCATCGTCATCGTGTCCTCTCCTATTATTATCATTATTTTAATTTAAAATGAATGCAAAAAAGATATACCTAATCATCTTGTCCGAAGTCTGTTGTACTCCCTCTCCCTCTTACTGTCTCTGAATATTTTATACACACAATTTTTTATTCATTTTCACTCAACTGGTTTTCCATCTAATTCTTTATTCTTTTATATACAATATTATTTTATTATTATGTAATCCAATGGGATCAGTTTTGAGCTTAAAAATAAAGTAAATATCCAGAGGGTGCAAGAAAGATTTTGAATGAAATGTGTAACAGAAAACATAATGAAAAAAGGAAATTGTTAATGATGAACATGAATGAAAATAATAAGGAAAATTCTTGTGCTTTATATATTTTTTTTTTGTATTTTTTAAAAGGAAAAATGTGTCATTGTGCATTACTATTATCATTCAAACAATATGCTTATATAAGTTTTTAAAAAAATGTTATTATTTTGTATGTAATGCGGATCAAGATGAGTATCCATAGTCATTAATATCAGTATTATGATACTTAAGCTTAGTTTTATACCACCAACTGATTGATGGAATGACAAAAAATGTATGTCTGATAAATTCGTAGAATTTCAAGTTAAGACAAATGAATAAATTATTTTTTTTCATTGTAATTTTCCTGGTGAAACTGAAAAAGGGCGATTAAAGACTCAATGTGATGTAGGATGGATAGTTGATTGCATACTTTTTGGATTGTTTAAATCTAAATAATTATTTTCAAGTGCATAAATTTAAGGGAAGAATCGCAATCTATGACAAATAGATGCAATTTGGTGGTTTACAATAGAACGCCTTTTAATAACGAGTAAAATCCTATACGTAAGATTAATACAAAGTTGATTGCAAAATTTTGGGAGTTTTTTCATATAAGCACTTTTTAATGAACATTTAAGTTAAAATGCGCTTAAATTATAAAAAATTTCTTTACCACCTCTCTTTTTTGCCTTGAAATGAAAAGAAATACAAACTTACTGACAGATAAATGGCGATGGTGGTCACTAAAGCTTTAAAGCTGAATCCAAATAAATTAACAAACAAAAACATTGACAGTCAGCAAAGTTGATGTGTCTTTGTAGGATGTCTCATAAAAACAGTCAAAAATATATCATTTCATTCGCATTTCCTTGAAATCCCTATTTTCCATTGCTCGGTTTTTTTCCACTCAAAATAAAACTGAGACAAATAAATGAATGAATGACCATTGCTTAAAATGTCATTTGAGTAAACATTTTGATGTCGTAAAAAAATTGCCATGGATTAACTAAAAAGTGGTTTACATTTTTTTTATTTTCAAATATTGTGCATATCCATCTCTCTTTTAATAGAAGCACACACACACAAACTTACAAAGATAAAACAAAAAACGTCTCTTTTCATATTCATCTCTATTTATTATTAAATTCACAAACAAAAAACACACAAAAAAAATATGGGAATACGTTTTCACATTACATAGTCATCGTATAACAATTTTTTTATTTAATTTTGGCCTTGGATAACGAGCATGTTGCTTCCTATTATTATTATTATTATTATTATTATTATTCTGTCTGTGTGTATTTGGGTGATTCTTTTTGTTTTTATGTTATTTTTGTTACGTAATAAAAAAAAATATAAAAACGGAAAATTAAATGAAAAAAAAATGTCACACACAATTAAATTATTTTTTATTCGTGCAAGATTGACCGTCATATTTTGCAAGGAATCGTCCATGAATTAAATTTTTGTTTCGAGAGCAAAAAAACAATTATAACATTTTACATTTTTTATTAAATTCTAAGATTGTGCAATGTAAAAAGAAGCAGAAAAAAATTAAAACTAAATACTTGAAAAATCTTTAATGCTATTATTTCAATTTTCACATTTTTTTCTCTATTTAGTTGTATAGCGTTACAAGGACAAAGAAGAAAGAAAAAGATATTCTCGTTATTCGAAAAATTTTCTTATACATTTTTTTTGTTTTTAAAAAACTTGAAATAAAGTCCTTTGTACACATTTTTCTTTAATGAACAATGTAAGAAAAAAAAAATAAAACTTTTCTATGAATTTAATTAAGAATTTTTGTTAGATCTCTTTTACATCTCAAGAGATTTTTTTTTTATTAAGGCACGTACGTCAAAAAAATTGATTTATATTGTTTTTGTCCTTTCATTAATGAATCTCAAACGATTGACCTTGTCCCAAATACTTTTCGACCCTTGAAAATGAATTAAAATTACACTTCAATTACAACCGTCAACGATATGCCATTGTTTAATTTTATTTTTGGTTTTTTGAGTGATACCATTTGAGTTTCGCTTTATTTCACAATGAATCTACTTTTTTATACATTCACTTTGATGAGTGGAAATAAGTGTGAAGAATAAAGGTATTAAAACATACTGCAAAAGTGAGTATTAAAGTGTGATAACAAAAAAAAAATAACACTGAAGAACTCTTAAAATGTCATTAATCACACTATAGTACAAAAATAAAAAAAAAATATAAAATGTATCCTAAATGAAAACAAAAGAAAGGAATAAAATGAAAAAAAAACGAAGTGTTATTCTTTGAGTTGGTTGGATAAAAGTTTTTTCAAGAAAATAATTATAATAACAAAAAAAAATAAAATAACAGTGTGATGAAGGCACATTGAGAAAAACGTAAAAGTTTTTAGCTTTTAAAAGTCAAATAGTTGAAGTTTTATCTTCAAAACAGGGAAAAACGGAAACATTTTATGGTGCATCAGTTGATTTGAAGTGAAGGATCACACAAATACATATTTTTAAAGCTAAAATTCATTTGGGATTTCTTACTTGTCGTTTGAAGTGAACTATGTTTGGTATAATGGTAAGTACAGCTGATAAAATGTCTTAAATAAAAATTAAACAGCATTTTAAATTATATTAAGATGAAACAAAAGAGTGCTATTTATCTTTCATTTAAGATATTTTTTTCTCAACTATTTTCATTTCATTTCAATTTTTTCTTATATTTATTTTTTCTTTTACTTCATTAGACTTTTGCATTATCATTTTACTTTGAAGAGGAGTTTTGATTCTAACTTACCAAGTTATTATTAGAGGCAAGTGGTTTTAGGTAAATAAAAGAGATAATGCGAGGAATTCGAGGACACCAATATAATTTTAAATTTTCAAGTATACAATGAAATCTGCAAATTTTGCTCAGTCTAAACAGTACTGGTGATGCATAGATCGAACCTGCAATAGAACTATGTAAACTAATTTCAACATTGAACGCGGAGTAATCACATATGGTGGATAGCCTTACCTACATGAGGTGGATTATGCAATAATTCAAGCCCAGGAGCTCGTACGCGCTATAAAGCTCCATGCAGAGTCACATCCAAACGAGCCACCTTCTGTAATATACCATGATGAAATTGCAAACGTCCACGATGAAGATTAAAATTCAAAATAACGGAACGCAACAACATTATCCGAAACATCAACCGTCGCCAAAACCGAAGAAGATCATTTAATCCACAATCTCTCGCTGATCATAAAATAAGTCCACCATACAAACACACACAATGGATACACTTTTTTGCAACATGGCTCTGGAGTTGATGACCAAGAAAGTTTTCTGGTGTTAAAAAAATAAAAGCCTAGAACGACTTTGATCCAGTTGGATTATGATATGTGATGCAACATTTAAGGTAGTTCCCAATTAATTTTGTCAACTTTACACGATTCATGGGCATAACTAATATTTATCTACTGTTTTTTTTTTCACTGTGACGTTCGCGCCAGTTACCCCATTAACCGATCTCAAGACAATAAAAAGATTCAGTAATTAAAACGATGAAATGAGATTTTATTTCTAAGTCTGGGAAATAAAATTCTCAACCATTTCTGGTATTTAACGCTTGAGAATTATGAAAATGCAGAATTACAAAATTTTTGCAAACAAAACTCAAATTCACTTCAGTGGGATTCCGATTAAAGCTTCAATGAGGCAAAAAAAGAAACCTCTTTTTCGACTGTGAGCATTAATGTTGCTAATGAGATGGAATGTAATCAAATCAAATTTTTGACTGGCTCCTGGTAAAACGGCTCAATATTCACACCTGCAATGGTGCATTCAAATTCATGCTAAACCTGGTTGGAGGTCGCAAGCAAGAAAATGAAGCAACACAGCAACAAGCATATTAAAGGCTCCATGTCTGTCAATCTATAATTTGAGTAATTTAAGCACGTTCTCGTTCGTACAATTCAAGCTGACGACTGGGTGCCTCTTTTAGGGCTGTGAAAATCTAAGGAAAAACTTCACGTTAGTAGTTAATATCTGACTTCCTCTTACCATCATGTAAAATAGCTCAGTTTTGTTTGAAACTCCTCTTTAACACTATTAAACAAAAAAAAAAAACAAAGAAAATATCTTTAAATTTAATTTAATGATTTTGAAGGGGCTGAAAAATAAATAAATGTAATGATGATAAAGTATGAATGAGCAAAAAATTTGCTATGCACAGAAAAAAATTACATAAAATAAAATAAAATCATCTGAGAAAAAAAACAACAAGAAAAAGTCATTAAATATCTGTTATATATTCGTCTGCACTGTGAAAATGTATGTGTGTGTACGTAAAATGTATACGTAATAATTATGAAAAATGTGAAAACATTAAAAAAAAGCTACTTATATTTACTGTTGAAAGTAAAATTAAAAGTTTGTTGTTAAATTTTTTTTTTCTTCTCCTTCTTCATTATTATCAATTTATATTTTATTTTTATATTTTTGCTTTGCAAAGCAATAATAAATTTCTCTTGATTCGAATTTAATTGGATCATGTGCATGAAATAAATTTGTATTTTACACAAGTCAAATTAGAGCAATATTAAATTAAAAGTGTCTTAATGATCAAATAATGAATTTCTCAAAAGACAATTTTCTCTAATTATTATGAGTTATTATGAGCAAAAAGCTATTTCAATGAAAGCGGACTGTAAAATTGTAATAAATGCGATATTTAATTTATTTTATGTCAAGAGATGGAACTTGATTGCAATGGAGAGTTTAAAATGAAAATAAATTAAATGAGTTTCATTAAACTTCAAATCAGAAAGGATTAGAAATGAGATAATTACATTAAATGTCACAATGGATGAGTTCCTTTAATGAACAATACTTAATTAAAAATAACATTTTTAACTTAATTTTCCTTAATTTATTTTCATAGACACGCTTTTCATCATGGAGTAACATCACAAATCAACCATAAAATTTTCTGTGGTTTCCAGTTTTTGATTTTGCGTAAATAAATCCAATGGCAAATATCTCTGAAAACCGCCGATTAATTAATCAAACATTCAAATTGACTAATTTTACGAAAATCCATTTAATTTAAAATACGACACATCATACACAGATACAGAGAGTCTGTAGTTCATTCTCATATTTCATAAAATTTTTGTATGTGGTTTTAAGGAAACGCATGACAATACATTTGAAGATATTTTTTTATCATCGTTTATATAAAATTCATGCCAAAAATATTTTGCCTTTAAAATGAGAAATTATTTAAGAGTGTGTGTGTGTGTGATAAAACCACAAAAATTTATCCAAGTACAGAGTCATATCATATAATGTTGATAGTACACATGTCTCATTGGACCTCAAACACAATTATTATTATCCGTACTAGGTTTTATGCATTTTTGTGTCTTTTGAGATGAAATGATATATAAAACAAACTGTATTGAAAAAGAAAAAAAAAATGTTTACTGATGTGTGTGTGTTTTTTTTTGAAATTTCAGATGCATATCAGAGATTTGAATGTGATAAAAATACAGACACATTCATATACATTGACTCAAACAAAGGGACATTTCATATAAAATAAATGTGGTTTTTTCCAGAGATTTTATTCGAAATTGTCTCCTCATTCTGATTTTCATAAAAGTATGTGTTTAGTTTAAAAAAATTTAGTATAAAATGTGTACAAATATTGTGACATTGAGGTTTTTCTTTGGTATTTTTCATTTCATGTGTGTCTTTTATGTGATTTTATTTTAAATAAGAAACTAGAATTTAAACTCAAAACTATTCAAATTTGAAATTTTGTGGTTGACTCTTTAACGAACAAAAATATGCATGAAATTTAATTAGGACAAAATTTTTTAAAGTTTTTTTTTTTGGAAAAAATTGTTGAATTTGATTTAAAAAGTAATTACCAGTCTTTATGGTCTTAATTTAGGTACTAGAAGAGCTTTAAATTCAAATAAATTTCTATTGAAGTAAATTTTAAGCACTATTGTGTCGATTGTGGCTGTTCGTTTTTGGCGCTGTCCAGTGAACAACTAATTTTAATTGCTTGCAACTATTTGAATTCATTGGACTATCCGTTGCGCGTAAAACCGTTGTAAGAAATGAATACAAAAAAAACATTACATTACAATAAAATAAAAAGTGGAAATTAAAATGGCAAACATCAATGAAAAGATTTTAATTTATATACCCTGGATGAGTGAAAAGACCTTTTCCACGTGGAAAATGCTACCTTGAGGTAAATATAATTTTAATTCATTTGGTATATCAAACTTTTTTTTCCTTTTAATTTTAGATCCTGCTTCAGTTGGTAGCATCACACCTACTCTAACGCGTTAAGTATTTGGCAGAAAAATAAAATTCTGTCGGTCATTTGGACTTAAGTCAATCAAGCGAAGTTTTCAGCCATCGGAGATAGGTTTTTTGTCAGCAAAAGTACTGTCCACTACATTTATCATGAAGTCATTACAACCATGAAAAAATTGATGTACCAATATGTAGTTTGCCCAGGCACAGCAGAGCAGAAGAAAAATTTCAGAATCAGTAATAATATGTTTCTTTTTTTGTAGGACAAACAGATAGTTGAACGGACAAATAGACAGACAAACCAATCAGGGAGGCAGAAAGCTATACAAACGGATGGATAGAACAGCCACACTGACTGATGGTCAAGCAGAATGACAGGCAGGCATAGAAACGGAAAGATACACAAACGGACAAATAGACTGATAATAAGGACGATAGGCAGACGTTCAAATGGACAAACACATAAACGGACAGACACACAAACGGACAAACAGACTTACCAGATTTACTTTTAATTTTTACCAATAAAATAGGATTTCTTACCTCCACTTTACTTTAAATGTCTGCATTTTTTGGTTTATTAAAAATTCCAGACAAAAAATTTAGAGGGAATTTTATTATTCAAATACAAACTGGGTATTGTAACACGTAGAAAACTCAATTTAAATTCACGCAACTAATTCATGCTCTCATATTTCAGTGATGAAAAAAAACTCAAGTAACTTTAATTTGCTATCAAATACAAAATTTAATTTCCTTAAATTTTCCTTACAACAATTTACTTGATACGAAAAAATATCATAAATATTTTTAAGACAAATGCATAAATTCATTGTACTAAATATTTGAAGAATTTTACAACGAAGAAATATTTTACTTTTATACTAACGATAAAAATTCATACATTATGTTAAAATTTTCCAGTTAAAATGTTTACTATACATATTTGCTGTGTTATGTCAATATATATGAGTGTGTGTTTAATCTTTTTCTTCTTTAAATTTCTTTAAATGACAACATCGTCGCATAGTTTCCTCGTAAGCAGGTGAAAATGTGTATATGAGAAAAGAAAAACAAAACGACGACGATGATATCATGTAATCCTTTTCACATGTATTTAAAACAATTTCTTTTCTTCATTTTCATCTTCATCTTTTCACATAAACGTTTGAAAATATTTACCTTGTCAAAGTAGGGAGTATTTAAAATGTTAAGTGTCTTTTTCCGTTTATCTGGATTTAGTTAATAAAATTACTTAATCTTATGACGTTGTAAATTGTATAGTGTTCGTGTAAAGTAAATTTTTTTTAATTGATTTTTTCGTCCTATTTAGTTGTAACAGAAACGATGATGATAAAATAAAATCTATGACACTAAAATAACATTATTTAGACTTATGCTTTGATAATGACATGTGACCAGCTTGACCTGAACGTTACTCACTTATAATAATAATAAAAATAATAACAATGGTAAAAATATACACGTTGGTTGTCCTTTCAACTGCAATACAAGCAATAATAATTATTATAAACTGACAAATACCAAACAATATGAGTCTGTTGCCTTGTTAAATGTATATGGATGTGGAGAGAATTGTACTGCAAAATGTTGTGAGTGTATATTTTTTTTTTATCTTTTAATTGAATCTCACATTTTTCTCGTTGCATTGTTGTTAAACTTTTTGATATTTGTGTGTTATGGCAAAATATACATATATTATGATAGTTTACTGAAATAACAGCAGCAATTGTATTTGGCATCGCAATCAAGAGTGAATGCATTGCCGACAATAATGTACGTTATTTTTAGCGCATTTCTTGAAAATGCCGGTATTGTGAGCGGTCATGCTGTCCGTCTGTGGCAATGTCGCGAATCGTTGAAATATGTCGCCAATCATTAAAAAATGTCGACAATCATTAAAAAATGTCGTCAATCATTAAAAAATGTCACCTATCATAAAAAAATTTCGCCAATCATTGACATATGTCGTCAATTAGGGAAAATGTCACCAGTCATTGAAAAATGTCGCCAATTATGTCGTCAATCATTGAAATATGTCGTCAATCATTGAAAAATGTCACCAATCATTGAAATATGTCGTCAATCATTGAAATATGTCGTCAATCATTAGAAAAATGTCGCCTTTCATTAAAAAATGTCGCCTATCATTAAAAAATGTCACCAATCATTGAAAAAATGTCGTCAATCATTGTAAAATGTCACCAATCATTGAAAAAATGTCATCGATCATTAAAAAATGTCGCCAATCATTGAAAAAATGTCATCGATGATTGAAAAATTTAAAAAAACTCAAAAAGTTCAAAAACGATATAAAATTCAAATTTTCGGTCATTGTTAAATTTTTAGAAATGCGCTCGTGTATATCGTTCACGATCACGTTTTACATTTTTTGTATATCATCGTATTTATCATCATTATTATTATTATTTTCTTTTTTTGTTCAAGTGATTATAATTTTAGATCGGAAAGCTTTTAAAAGAGCGATTTTCATATGATTTTATTTTGAGTTTAATTCAAACTCGGGTTATTTCAATTTCGAGTTAGATTGATGTAAAATTATGTTTTAAAATTTCTTAAATTTTTCGCAAAATAATTTAAAATGAAACCTTGAAAAATTATCGTTATACAACACACAAAAACACGTTTCATTGCACATGAATTACTTCTTTTTTTTAAATTATTATTTGAAAAGAAAAAGGACTGCTATTCATTTTTTCTTCATAACATTTTTTGTAAATGAACATTTTTTTCATATAAATTTTATCATCAAAATTAGATCTACACCCAGTTTAATTACATTTTTTTCTTGTCGGCAACACTCGCTATCGTTGTATTATTCGCTGTAATGAAAAATGTGTCATTTACCCTCTCGAATACACAACAATTTCTCATCTCTCCATCTCATATTTTTAGAAAAAAGCAACTTTTTAATAATAATAATAATAATAATGATGATAATGTAATACAGTGTTGTAATAAAAATAATAGCAACAAAAAATAAATTATATAAAATTGTGTCTGTACATTAAATGATGGTGTAATTAGAAAAAAAAATTCATAAAAACGAGAGACTGTGTGTAAGGAAAGGATATAAAACAGAATATTTAACCAGCTACTCAGCGTCAGTCATAATACGCTCAACTTTTTAATACAACTAATTTGGCAGTAATTATTATGAGAACGTTCATTTAAAAATTTATCAAATGCATTGGATGTGACAAGAATATGGATTATGATTAAAGCGATGAATGTGTTTTTTTCTTTATTTAAATGCTTTATTAAATCTTCTGTGAAATTTATTTTTTCCTTAATTTTATTTAGATTTTCGCTGATGTTGGATTGAAATTTTCCTTTAAAATGTATCGCGTTAAGGCAGTAAAATTAAATGCCATTTAAGTAGTCATCAAAAAACGGATCTGGAAAGACATAAAAAAAATAAATACGATTTGATGTGAAAAGGAATCCTGAAGCAAAAAAACAGCCGTGAAAATGATGAAGGTTTAATGAACCATTTCATACCGCCTGGTTGTGTGCCTGCGAGCTATTCTTCTTTAATTGTTTATTAACCTTGCCTTGTTTGAATTTTAAATACACTTTCTCACAACAACAAAAAAAAATAACCAGAAAAAAAACATTCAACCATCAAAAGTAAAACAATTGAAATCTGTTTGATGAAAATGAGAGCAACAGTATCTGAAAAAGAGAAAAAAAAACAAAATATTATTAGATACATATCATAAAAACATCACACACACACACACACACACACTCATATAGATATACTTAATTTTAATGTCTACTAAATTGCCTCTCATTAAAACCCATTTTAATGATTCGAAAATAACCTTTTCACAACAGTTATTTTTTTTATGAGCATCATAACAAAAACAATTTTATCTCATATTAGGGAATGTGTGTGTGTGAGTGAGTGTGTGTAGCACGACGAGCTTTAATTTGTTGCTTCTTTTAATGGCCTATCAGTAAGTGTTTATGTTACAGGTCGTAATTTGTTTACACAAATACACGCAATTATTTACTAGAGTAGAAATAATTATGATGAGAAAAAAAAAGAAACAATAATTTTATCTGAAATAGCTAATGCTAATACTTTCAAAATCATGATCAAGCTTCAACTCAAATGGATCGTTTTTCTTTAAGAGTGAGTGGAAACGCCTGGTTTTTATAAAAATCGAAATCACGTACAGCTCAAATTCCAAAGTAAGTGGAGGCGCCTAGTTACTTTCCAAACTATGATTAGCTTCAACTCAAATTGATCGTTACTTTTCAAACTATGATTTGCTTCAATTCAAATTGATCGTTACTTTTCAAATTATGATTAGCTTCAATTCAAATTGATCGTTTTAAGCATATCATAAGTGGAGACGCCTCGTTGCTCTCCAAACAATGATTTGTTGCTTCTTTTAATGGCCTATCAGTAAGTGTTTATGTTACAGGTCGTAATTTGTTTACACAAATACACGCAATTATTTACTAGAGTAGAAATAATTATTATGAGAAAAAAAAGAAACATAAATTTTATCTGAAATAGCTAATGCTAATACTTTCAAAATCATGATCAAGCTTCAACTCAAATGGATCGTTTTTCTTTAAGAGTGAGTGGAAACGCCTGGTTTTTATAAAAATCGAAATCACGTACAGCTCAAATTGATCATTTTAATTCCAAAGTAAGTGGAGGCGCCTAGTTACTTTCCAAACTATGATTAGCTTCAACTTAAATTGATCGTTACTTTTCAAATTATGATTAACTTCGATTTTTTTTAAGGTGAGTGGAAATGCCTATTAATTTAAAAATAATCAGTTTCATTTCAAATCCTAGAGCGAAAACGAAGCCATTAAAAAAAATTCCAGTAAAATTAAACTCATTTCGATGTTCTTCAATTATATTCAGTTCATTAAAATTAACGTACGTTTATTTTCATATTAAGCCATTTTAATTGAAACTTACTTGGAATAACAATTTTTATGGCATTGAGCATTAAAAGGTAAGAGCTTGTAATTTTTTCTCAGAATTTCATATTACTTATTTATTCATCAAAAAAAAATTGTAGAACAAACAAATTTGAAAGAACATTAATTTTGACAAGAGGGTTGAAGTTAAAAGAATGGAAAATCTATAAAGAGCTTAAAAGTATATGATTAACATTTAATACACATTTTTTTTTAATGGAAAATTGCTTATGTCACTGTTCAAATTATTATTAACGCGTTTCCTTTGAACTTTTTTTTTTACTTTTTTCTCTCTCAAATTTTTATTCTGGTTCGTTAAATGCCACTCAAATTTATGGCAAGATCTGAAGAATAAAAATTGGATAAAATTTCGCGTTGTTGATTGTTAAATTCATAAATAACATAACATAGAAAGGTTATTTTATATTTTTTTTTTGTTGTTTTCCTTTTTATGCTTTAAAGTAAAATAAAAAGGGAGAGGAAAAAAGTTTTAAATATAATAATAATAATTCAAGCACGTAAAGGGAGCACATGCATGGCTGCGTCCAATAAAACTTATATTGCTTCATTATCGTTCTAAATATTACTCAAAAAATTTTTGATGATGAAATACAAGAAGAGCCATGAGCTGTTTGCTTCATTAACTAAAACTCATCCTAAATTTCATCGACAAAATTTATTTTTTTTCCATATAATGTGATTTAATATTGTAAGCCCTTTTCATAACAAACCATCTTTCAACCACATATTAAATAATAATATTAAACATTCACATGCAAAGCATATCACACACAATGAAATTTGACCGATTTCAGACAAAATTCAATCAATACACATAGAAAATTAAACAATGAATTGATTGAATTGCAAACCAATATGAAACCACAAATCTGTAATTTACACAAAATATGCTACAATTGTGAGATTGCATGCGAGTAATTTATGAATTATGTATATTTTCGTAATTAAATAATGTTACAATTATATCAATTTAAGTGATTAAATGATGCGTGTATTTGATTTTCAATGGTATTTTGTGATCGATTTACATGTGAATTTTTATTATTGTACTTATTGAATAAAAAAAAAAAATTAAAATTTCCATTCAAAACTGATAATTATTGTGCTACATAAACAATTCAAACCACTAGACTCTGATCCAATTATTGCATGACAATTAATTTAGAGTGTGTAATTTTGTACGTGTGTCAATGAATGTGGAGTAAAACAAAAAGAGAGACGTTTCAATTTTGTGTAAACATTATTAAATATTAATGAGTAAACATTGATGGGATGTGTATCGAATGATATTGTCCATACTTGTTTATTCTGAGAAGGAATTTTCAATTCAAGCTTACAAAGTTTCTATTAAAAATCTATTTTATTCCAATCAACTTGATTGAACCTTTTAAAATTAAATTTTCATTGCAAAAATCAACTGAAATGACATGAGTTGGAAATCCCTGCATTAATATCAGCCAGGATCCAATCTTATTATCTGTTCAATGTTTTGTTATAATTAAATAGGTAGAATAATAATGTTGTTTGTATAAATTTTAATAAAATAGAGTCATTTAATTATCAACTTTCAATATTCGATGAATTGTGTTACGTTAAATTTCATGTTATTTGAAGTTATTGAGAATAAATTTTTACTAAATTGGTTGAGTGTTTGTTTGATTAGCTGTAATTTGGTGTGTGACGTTTTTAAGTGCATTTTATGACAAGGCATTTCAGTTCCCAAATCACGACAACAGTTTGGATCGCTTCAGAAAAGGAACAGTTTCACTCTAAGTTTTTTAAATGGATAAAAGTGATAAAACCCTTACAGTATGTTAGCTGGGATAAACGTCAAACAAGTCTTTCTCTTTTCTACCTAAGACTTGTAAAGAATAGACGCATTTGTCCGAGATCCGCATTTTTTGATAAAGATTTGAAGTAATATTGAACCTGTGTTTTCTTGAGGAGAATAAACCTCACAGTATTTAAAGCTCATTTCATTTCGAATTGAAAATAATTGCGAGTATCGTTGTTGTAACAACATTTCGTCACTAGTCTAGATCTCAGTTATTAAGCTTAAGAATTCTGCTACCTCCATTGGATGAAGCCACAGATCTTCGATTGTCAGCCGTTGGGTTGGGTTGCTGGGAGAATTAAACAAATGTGCCACATCGTGCGGTGAGCCACTACAGTTTGGGCATGTGTCGGTAATAGATGGGTCGATGCGGCTCAAATAACTGTTGATCATTTTTGAATACCACGAACGTAATTGGACTAGGACTGATCTTACTGGCTTTGTTAATTTTTCCTCATCTACGGACACTTCGGGTGGTGTTGTGTCTTGTACTTTGTTCGCTGCATAGGTGTTGATTGCTTGTGAGCGGTAAGTGAGCTCGTCAGTATTTGTGTTTTTGTGCAGCAAGTTTGCTACATTCGGAAAGAGAAGTCTAGAAAATTTGCGGATGTTTCGGTGAGGTTGTTTCGCACTGACAATGTTGGAGCTAGGATGTTGGTGTTTGTAACAGGCAGCGATGTACTGTTTTGTGATTAGTTCATAATGGCATTTAATTGAAAGCATTTTAGTTTCTTGATGTTAGTGATCTTGATGAGTCATGAGGTGGCATCCAGTGGCTATTCTGAGAGTTGCGTTTTGAGTTGCTTGAATGTTAGACCAGTGTGTGTTTGCTAGTTGAGAGGACCAAATTGGTGTCACATAGTTAACGATTAGGCGGCCAATAGCTTTGTAGGTCGTGACGATGGTGGATTTGTCTTTGGATGCCAGTACTGTGCATTGCGAATATCGTGGTCGCTTGTACTGTTCTATGTGAACAAAATGACCGATTTTTACAATTTGGCAGAATATTCTTTGCTCTATTACTTACTATTACATCAAATATTTATTTGTAATCGAATTCAATTCTAATTTAATATTTTTCTACTCAATTACATTGTTAATATGCAACAATTAAAACAATAAAACAACAATGAAAATAATAATTATAATAAATCGAGTTTCAAGAATAGAAATTTGATTATTTGTTTGATTCAAATACATTGATTGATACATTTGAAATATTAATTAATGAGTTGAAAAAAAAACACATCAAATTATATATTGAATAATTGAGATGTTTATTTAAAGCGAATTGATTGGGTAAATGTTTGATTATTTACGATTTGAATTTAAACATTTCCTGAATAAAGTTCATTTGCATCAATTTCCCTTCTTATGTGTGTTATATTTTTTTCTTAGTAAAATTATCTTAATATGTGGGTGTCCACAAAAAAAATAAGCAAATAAATAAATAAAAGGCACACAAATTCAAATGAAATAAAATAAAATAAAATTAAATTAAATTTAGCATGAGACATGACAGAGATAAACTGTTCAATTTAATAGAATATTTCTTCCTCAATTTCAAATTTTTCATCTCATTTCAAACAGTAAAAGAAAAAAAAACTGAAAACTTTTTTTCTTTGATACATTTTTATTTATACATATTTTTTTTTCCTTTGCTGTCTGTGAGATAACTTTTTCACTTTTATATGTAAATTTAAAAGGGAAAAAATTTATAAAATTAGAGAAATTTTCATGTAAAATCATCTAAAAAGGCCAAGTAATGATTGGAATGGAAGAAGAAAACGTCCTTTGAGATTAGCCTTTTTCCGTTTCATTCAAATGAATTCTTCTTATTTTACTCTCTCTCTGTAATTTTTATCATTCCTTTTTTTTCTTGAAATGTATAAATTGTAACATTTTATTTCCTGTATTTTGCAACTGTTTGAAAGAAAAAAAACGTTCGTTCTAAATATTACCCAGTACAAATAATATTTGTGTGTCTCTGTAGGAATGTGTGATAAATATAATAATGAAAAAATTAGAGACAGAATAAGAAAATGTGAATTGAATACAAGATTAAAAAAAAATGACTTGCATTTTACGTAAATTCACATATTTGTGACGTACTACAGTGAGAGTAAAAGCCAAGAGAGTGGTAAATAAAATTTTGTATAAATATAACCAAAAATGAATAATAATGATGGTGAATATTATAAATGTATTTACAGTGAATGACGTAAAATGATTTTTTTTTTATTTGATTTTAATTTGATGTTTTATTTATATTCTAGTTATTTGCACTGTGGGAGATTGATTTTTCCCATTTTCATCCTTTTTGTACAAGCATTTTTAGCCTTAATCGGTAATTTTATTTCATTAATTAAAATATTTATGATTAAAAATCACGATAATTGACACCCACTTTTCAATAAATTAAATAATTGAATTTGCTTTAAATAGAAAAAGGTAAATGAAACACGATTGGATTATGGTGTTCCTTGTATTTAGTTTCTCAGATCTTGAAATAAATTTAATGTTTTCTATTAGCCATTCAAACAGCGTTGCAAATTTATTTTCATCAAATTTTCAAGTTTTAATGAATAGAAAAATTTTTTCGGTCATCTACTAGCATAAATTGAATTGGCTGCCTTCAAAATGACTCAATCTGGAAATTTTACGGGATACAATATACACTGTTAATTGCCTTTGTCATGTATGAAAGCCGTCGAATTTTACACCGTTCCGAATGGTATGGTACGAATGATATTCCATGGTAAGGAGAAAAAATTGATCTTAATTGCCATGAATATGTAAGAGAGTCTTACCGGCACTGGCTGCTATTTACAAACTAAAACACATTATTCCCCAAGATGCACTAAGAATAATCTATTTTTCCTTTTTCCACAGTCATTTAGATTATCTTTGTTTGGTTTTGGCTCTGCTTCGTGTTACTTGAGACCTCTTCAAGTGGCTCAAAATCGTGCCCTTAAACTGATATTCAATCTCCCTTCACTCACATCAACCGTTACCCTGTTCTCGCAATATGCAAAAAATTCACGAAATCCAAGTATTAAGATTTATCAGACAAGCAATGAATGACGAAATTTTTCATCATTCATCATTCGCTCTTCGTAACACCTCGATATCGTTGAGAGATACACTTTGAATTGGTACCCCCTCTGTACGAACAGCTTTAGGAAGTCGACAAATATCATAAAAGGGTCCTATTTATTTTAATCTATTAGGTACCTCCAGATATAAGAAGAATCTCAGAAACAAACAAATTTAATAGTAGAGTTAAGTCACATCTCTCAAGTGTTTCTTCAATCTCTCGTTTACTCAACTCATAACTTTACTCTTCTATCAGTACATTCACTAACAAAACCGTGTTGTGTGTGTGGCCCCGGACCAAGTCCAGGTATCATATAGCAAGGGAG
Source organism: Culicoides sonorensis (assembly GCA_900002565.1). Taxonomy (NCBI): domain Eukaryota; kingdom Metazoa; phylum Arthropoda; class Insecta; order Diptera; family Ceratopogonidae; genus Culicoides; species Culicoides sonorensis. Next base: position 392,590 of record LN483674.1, on the reverse strand, counting down.
TTGGTATAATCGTGGTAACCAGTCCATGTTATTGTCAGCACTGCTAGCATGTCACCTTTCTTTCTCTTTCTATATACATTAACACACTAACATTTAAGTTCATTCATATTCTAATAATTTTCAAACGTAACTTTATCTCATATTCACTGTTGTTCGAAAGTCATATTGATTATCAGAATTCTCCTCCAAATATCACTATTTTCTTATCTTACTATTCTCACTTCCTTGCACCTATTATCTTAATAAAGTAAAAGTAATCATTTTATTTTTTAAGCTAAATTAATTTAATTTGCCATGATTTCCTTAAAGACCTATGTGTCACTGGAAATGCAATTTCTATTAGTTTAATTAATGTAAAACCTAATTTTTGAATAAAACAAATCAAATCAAAAAATTAAATTAAAAAATCGTAATTTTATTCAAGGTGAATTCAATGCAATGTATCTCAATCAATAATTATTGAAAGGTTTGGTAAAATACTACAGGCTGCACATTCAAATTGTATTGTGTTAAAAGAATTGGTGAGAAAATTTTGAATTTAAAATCAATCAAATCACATGTTAAAAAAAAATTTGTAATTGTAATAAAAATGCATATAATTACATGAAATAAATCAATAAAATGCAACACTTTTTTCAACACCTTGAATTACAATTATTGATCCTTGAAAATTGTTCAAGGTCGAATTCAGCCCATATCACTTGAGTTACCCTGAAAAAATTTAATATAAAATGATTGGTGTTGTTTTTCAGAGTAATCAAAGTAAGTGAGGATTTCAATCCAGTTAAATTAAATTAAAAAAAAACTATGGTTCATTACAAAAATTGTCTAGATTTTTCTCTAATTTATAAACGAATCAAAAACATGGATCGGAATGCAGGAATTTTCCTGTTGAAAAGGAATCTTGTTCGGTCAAACAAGGAGAAGATTCTTCGACTTGTATTGCCTCTGCACATACTTTTAGCAACTTTATTAATAACAACGACTCTCATTAAATCAAACTTCAGTATTTTGTATGTTTTATTGATGGGTATTATATTAATCAATCTTTTTACTGTCTACATGATGATTTTTGTAATGAAAATCAACCAGAAGCAATTATTGGAGCTTTTTGATTGGATTTCATCATTTTATAAACATAATCAGGAGTTTTTTCATCCAGAAATACGAAAATTAGCAAGAAAACAATTAAAAATTGTGCATAATCATACATTGAAGTTACTTCAGTTCATTTGCACAGGTCTTTATTTTGTAAGTGGTTTCATGACACTTGGAATGGCTGTCATTGGATTTCTGTTACCTGAAACGATTGTACCAAAATACAGCTTGCCTTTGCCTTTGATGTTACCATTTGAAAATTCAAATACTTTCATGGCTTTCACAGTAACTGTTGCAGTTCAAACAATCGCAGCGTCATTGATTGCACTTGCTATGATGTTAATTTGGGGTGTATTTTTCTGCATAATTTTACATACATTGAAAATGTTTGATATCATCAATGAACTCGTAGACACAATGCCAATGAAAACTAAAACTGTTAACATTCATCAATGGATAAAAATTGTAACAGATTTATTATCAGATGTGAATGAAAAAGTTTCAGTCCTCAATAAAATGTTCGCACCTGTGTTTTTGTTCATCGAAATCGAATCATTTTGTGGCTTATTGACATTTGGATTGGTAATGACGATTCTTAAACAAGAGTATGGTATCGGCTTTGGAGGAGCATCAGTGTCAATTATACATTTTTTTGTTTGTTATGCGAATGAAAAGATTCTCGAAAAATATGAAGAAATTTCAGATGCATTTTATAACGTTCCATGGTACGATTGGACACCCAAAGAGAGAAAATTGATCCTGATCGCAATGAATTGTAATTTTATTCAAAGTGGATTCAGTGCCATGAAAATACACTCGATAACTCTTGAACAATTTGGTAAAATCGTGAATGCAGCTTATTCAAACACTTTAGTTTTGAAAGAATTGGTTGATAAATATTAAAACTAAAAACTCATGTTTCATATGAATCAATTAATTTTAAACATATAAATTTACACTTTCACAGATTAAAAATTCATGATCAAGATCGATAAATGTGTGTAGCTATTCATTATTCAGTAGAATGACTTAGAAAAATCAACTTTATTTTCATTTAATATTCTTTAAATAAATCAGTTCAACTTCAAATTTGCTTCAGTAAAGAGCTAAAAAAAATATTGAGCTTAAATAATCGAATATTGCCCTGAATCTCATTCCTTCTGATTTCAAACATCATCAAAGTAACATATTTTTTTCTTAGTTTCTTTTTCTTTTTATAAGCAACTTAAATCAAATTAATAATAGAAAAGGCGTTCAAAGAAAAACAAAAAGAAATTTCATAATATTAATGAAAAATAAAAGGAAATGCTAAGAAACGGAATAAATAAAATAAAAAAAAATTTAATTAGAAATTTTTTGCTTCATTAAAAAAAATGCTCAATAACTTGATCAAAGCAAAAATCTAATTTAATGTAAAATTTATCAAGTAGAGCAAAAAAAAAAGAAAAAAAATATAAATCCATAAATTAAAAGTCAAGAAAATTAATTCTCTTTTCCCTCACAATTCATAAACAAAATTAAACTTTTATTGTCGTGTTAAAAATAAACATAAATAAACACATCAAATTAATGTTAAACAATTTATAAATGTTGTATTTTTTGATGTTTTTTTTTTCTCATACAAAAGAAAAAAACAGAAAAAGTTTCATTTCACATTTAAAATTGAATTGAATTGTAAAGTTAAGGAAAAAAAGCATAAAAATGAGTTACTTCAACCCGAGCAACATTAATCTTGATCGTTTTGTCTTTGTAACTGTTAAAATTAGACTGCGGTTGAGTGTTTGGTAGACAAATAAATTTTCAACAAAAATGGAAGAAAATGAAGAAAAAAAAAATAAAACATAATAAGATAAATGCTTGTAATGTGTGTCCTTTTATAAGTAAATTTACTGATGTTTTAATATAATTTTTGTTGTTGTATTTTTCGTTTAAATAAAAAAAATAGAAAATAGGATGAAAAATGTGAAAACTATTTGAATTAAACCAAAATCGGATTAAATTACGATTTAACTAAAAGCTTTTACTGTTCATTTTTATTTTTTTAAATATCATTTTCTTTTATTTCAATATTTAAAATAAAAAAAAAATCATGTATGGCAGTCATTAGTGTTTGTTAAAAGTTCTGTAAACTTAAAAATAAAAAAAATATTTGCACAAGAAATTTAACATAAGAAAGGAAATTCACTATTCGTTTAAACTACATATTTGCCAACTCGATATTTTTTTACAAAATGTTTATTTTGTCTTGAATTTTCTTTTCAAAGACCATGATGATTGGATATGAGAAATTTAAATGTTCATTTCAATCTTTAAAATAAATCACATTAAATATAAAATCTCATCTCTTTTCAATTCTAATTTTATCGATACCATTTTTGAATGTTTTTCTTGTTATTATAAAAATATTCACTTGAAATGAGATATTTTTCTAAAATTTGATGCTTGAATAAATTATATTTAGATTTGATGTTACAAAATATTTCAATATTTGCATGAGTACTCTTGGATAAATTTATATACAGTTTTATAGTACAGTTCAATAGAATATTATTTGTGTACTTTTTTTTATTTTTTTGTAGGTAAAACTGAATAAAATAAAACTGAATTTGATCATATCCTTTAATGTATGGGCAATAAGTTTACTTGATTGAGTTGTTCAAGGAAAAAAAGTTAACGAATAGGGTTGCCCCAGGAAGCCCAACTTTCTTGTGTTCTGTTCAATGTTAATAATAATGACTTACGAAACGTTCTCAAACATTGTAAGATTAAACTATTCGCAGACACAATAATCTAGCTATCAGGAACCGACATGTCTGATTTACATGAGAAAGTGAATGAAGACTTGAATGGATTAGCAAATTACTTCAAGATGTCAAAGTTGAAAACGCATGTTGGCAAAACAAAATACATGAAGCTCAACTCACGACATGTTGGTGATGTATTGACACTTAAAATGGACGGCACAGAAATTGAACGAGTAGCGGAAATTAAGTAGCTGGGAATAATCATCGATGAAAAAATGGCGTTTAAAAGCAACACAAAGCTGGTCATCAGTAAAGTCTCAAAAAAGGTTTACTTCCTCACACGAATGAAAAAATTTTTTGATAATGACACAAAACTGTTGCTCTATAAGACCCTCACAGAGTAGGCACAAAGAGGGACATTTGAGATTGTAAAGTTTAATGGACGGAGCGAGAATCGAATTGCCAACCTTAAGATTGGCAGTCCAACACGCTAACCAATACACCGTACATGACTGTCCACTGTTCCCTATTTAGTCTCAAAAGTTTTTTTTATGTCTGGAAAAATCCCATCAAAAGGCCTTGACCAGGAACTTATATGCATTCACGAAAGAGCAAAAAAAAACTTTTTTTTCTTTTGTTTCAATCTACAATAAAATTACCACAAAAATCCATAACATACATCGAGACAAATGTTATTGAGCAAGGACATCATTCCTTTTATTTTTGTTTCTGTAAATTACTCTCAATCTGAAATGAAAAAAGGAAAAACAATCTATTTTAGTTTTATTTTTCATCCTATTTTCCGTATAAATAGCATCATATCAATTTATTTCGGGGTTTTGAAGTGTATGTACTTCATTTCTCATCTCAATATCGTTTCCTGAAGACACACAACTACACAGTTAGATGACCAATGTCCGCATTACATTTCAAATAAAAATATAAAGAAATGGAGAAAAGAAAATAATAATGAATATCATTCTAGAACCAAAACAATGAATTTCGATTGCTTTTCAGACAAAAATACCAGACAATTATTTGGCATATCTGACGATAAATAGACTCAAGTTAAAAGAGACACACACACATAGTCAGTACAAAAGTTTCTTTTTATTGTAACTTTCAAAAGGATGAACATGTATAAAAAAAATAACATACCATGATGTAAAGATGTGGATTGGAATTGGAATGAAATGAAAAAAAAAGAGAAATTCGAAACTAAAACAAAAATAAAAATAAATGAAATTACTTTACTGATCCAACAATTAATCACACTCATTCAACTAATCGGGTATAAGAACGAGAAAAACGAATTGAATAACAGATAGACAGACGGATTTTGATTGTATTTTATTTCTATTATAAAGGTTTAGCTAGTGAAATAAATATGTTTTCAATACATCTCAATATGATACTCAAATTCAAGAGGGTTTTTTTGTTCAATGCCAAAAGGATTTCATTTAAAGTTTTATCAAAAAATTGAATGAAAATGAAATAAAAAGGATGAACGATGTTAAACTAATTGATAGTTTTCCTTTTATTTCGTTTTCTCTTTTCTCGGTTTTATTCCATTTTTTTTTTTTTTGTAAAAATAAAATAAAAAAAACTTAGCCTATTACAAAAAGTTTACCGAAGGAAAATGTAATAGTTGTAAATATTTTGTTGGCAATCAATTTTATTTTATGATGTTTTACCACAAAAATAGTTTTGTTTAGAAATTTATGAGAAATTAGGGAGTGAGTGTAATGAAAAACTTGAGCTAATTGGATATTTCATTCAATTTATGATGGTGCTTAAAACTGATTTACTGAGATTTATCCAAATTTATAGTATTTTTTGTTCAATGAAAAGCTGTTTAAATTTTTTTTTGTGAAACCAATTTTCAGTAATGAATGAAAGTTAACGTTAATAAATTTTTTCGATTAAATGTCATAGAAATGAGAAAACTCTCAAGGATTCTTTTATTTTTTTTAATGTTGTTCATTTTTATAATGGAAATGTCTAGTTATTAACTCAACTTTCCATCATGGTATATTTTTTGCTGAGAGTAATTTGATACTAAACTTGAATTTTAAATGGGAACTCCTGGTTATCTGTTTTATCCTCTTAATAGGAAATGAAGATGCAAGACGACAAAAAAATCGCGTCGAAAATCATGTAATGCAAAAAAAATCAACCCCGTCTACAACTATTTTCACGTTCCACAATGTCCACTTAGCGGTATTGAAAAAGTCGGCCATTTTGAAATTAACACAAACTAATAGATGGCAGAACAAAAGAGCTCAAATTTAATTCCTGATGTTATGTCACATTTTGATGAACTTTGAATTTTCAAGAAAATTTTGACAAATAATTAACTTTCTTGAAAATTTCATCAGTAAGACATTCTTGAATATTTTGTCATTTGGATTTGCTTGAATTTGAAAGCAGTTAAATTTTAGCACTGTTATATTTTTATTATGTATTTGTAACCAAAACCGTATTTTCCTTTACTTGTTTACACAAATGCTTATGGTTACCCTTAAAATGATGACAATAATAATATCATGTGTCTGTTTATGTTTTTTTTTGCTACATATCTCAATGTAATATTCATGCAAAAATAAACAGAACAAGACAAAAAAAAGTATATTTTCATAATCTGCAGCAAACAAAGCTAACAATATGTGTTATTTGACATAAAGTAGACAGTATGAGGACAGTAATATTTTGTAAAATTCCATTGCAGTAACATTGGTCGGAAATGGATTAATGTCAGACTTTATCAAGACAAGTATCGGACTTGTATTGCATTTTTTTTATTTATTTTTATTATTTGAGACATAAATCATTTTGTTCAAGTTATCTTTTGAGACCATTAATCTCGTATTGTCTGTAATTTCATTGAAATTTATTTCAATATTATTTGTTTCTAAAAATTTAAAGATTTCCTTTTAATTTTATTTTCGGTAATTGGTTACATAAACTTACAAAAACACTTTATAAATTATTTACACACTTTGCACCTGTTCCCTTTTAAACGAAATCAACATACAATCACATATCAATCTATTTATTTGCATCAATTTACAGAAAAGTGACATTTATACTGCCGTATATTTGCTTGTTTACTTTAAACATTATAAAATTCCTCTTTTCATTTTATTTGCACTTCCTATAAACATTAAAACTTTAATAACACAGCTCATGTGTTTGAAAATGTGTGTCACATATCTCCCACATTCTCTGTATGTATATGTGTGTGTATGTACAATTGTAAGGCGTAAATCATCTTAAATTTCATATGAAAAATAACATATCTCTGTTCATTCAAATCTGAACGGAATTGAAATGAAGAGCAAACAACATTAATATGACAAACCATAAGAATTGGAAAAAGTGATACGATAAAGTTTTCTTTTTTACTTTTCTATATTTTTGTGTTGCTCAAATACATGGGAGGAAACTGAAAATAAATATTATTATTATTATTGTTATTCTAGGAAAAAAGGGAAAATGAGAAGGAAAATGTGTGTTATTTTGCGTGATATGACACACATTCGATTCATCTTCTTATAAAAAAATAAACCACAATCATACAAAAATTGTCAACATCAGGTAACTTTTTTCCTTCTTATGTAAGTTACGTATCATTTTTACACTTTATTGACGACTCACATGTTTGTCTGTAATGTCACTCCACTTTTACTCTTATTTTTTTTTCTTTATTGAACTATCATGTCAGGCACTTATTACACAGAGATATGATTTTCTTTGCTTTCAATGCAGTGTGATAGAGCTATCAATGAAAAGGTTAGATACAAAAAAAAATATTGATGTTAAAAATAGACGAGGGGGAAAAAGATAATTCTCAAAGCATGTATTTATGATGCCACTATAAAGGTAAAAGTGGTAAAAGTATCACTAAAATGTTTGTTGTCGTCAAAGTGTATCGATGTGCTATCAATAAATGTGATATTAAGAGGTGATACCTTGAATCAGCGTGTGTTTCAATGAAATTCATTCATTTTAATTGAAATTTGACACACATTTTTTTGTGGAAATTTCATGATCATAACATGTCATGTCAACGATGTGTGACAATCAATGAAATAATAGTTTTATTGAGTTTTATCATTTCATCAGATGACGATAACAATAAAAAAAAATATTATTAATAAGTGATATGATGCGATATGACATGTGAATTGAATCAATTTATTTATAGCAAATATTTTTTTCCTCTCATTGAGGAATAAAAATAAACAATTCCGATAAATTACATTAAAATTTAACACGTCACAATTAGTGAGTCAATTAGGAAACAAATAACCAGTCGTCTCCACTTGTAGCAAAACTTTTCGTGTCTTGTCATAAATGTAAATTTCATTTTATTTTATTTTTTTATGTGGATCTCCTTGAAACATTCTGTGAATTATCATGAAAAAATATAAATCCCTTTCATTTTATTTTTACATATAACAAGACGAGAAATGGACATGGAAAAATTATACACAATCTGCTAACACTAATTTGAATATTTATCTTATAAATATTTTTTGATGATTTTTTATCCTTCATTTCATGGTTTTAGAAACTGAAAGAAGAAACTTTTTAAACAAGAGAAAGAATTTTTAACCCATCTGTTGTTTTATTTTACTTTATATCTATTTTACAAAATATTTTATACTCTTTTTTTTATTTTGCATAAATATCGTCAGGTTTTGACTTGACTTAGAATGTAACTGGATTTTATCTACATCATAGTCAATTTTTTAACATATTTTTTTGTATATTTTTTTTTTTTTGAATAATTTTTTTATTTTAAATAATGTGAGAAACAGTCAAGCAAACATTGAATAATATTTTTTTTTCATGTAGATTTACATGTGAACTTTAAAACAACAACTTACTTGCAAATATTTGCATAGATTGTTGAAACATAAAGAGTGAGCCAGAGATTGTGTTTTTGTGTAACTGTAACATTTGTTTACAGTCCGTTTTATTTTTTTTTGTTATTTTATTTTAGTTTAAATATGAGTGTAGTTTGCAGCTGTTCATGCATGCATATATAAATAAGGGTTTTTTTTTATTATGATTTTTTTTGCATACATACAAACACACACACAGTTGGTGGAAAAATAAAAATGAATAAAAGTCTTTACTATCTTACATATTTTTTTTGTATTTTGTATTTTTAGTGCATTTCGTAAGAAAAAATGCACTATTACAGACGGTTTGTCCGCCGTCACTCTGTAGGTCTGTAACTCTGTAGGTCTATAAGTCTGTAAGTCTGACTACTGATCGCTATCCATAACTCCGGAATGGTCCATCGGAGCGAGGTCGGGTTTTTTTAAGAGATAGAGGAGGTCATAAGGATTTGTTCAAACTCATAAGTTTTGAGATTGGGCTCATGGATTGGGCTCCAGAGTCTCCAAAGCCTGAAGAACCGTTAAAAACGGTTAAAATTTTTTAAAATATTTATAATTTGTTTTGTTGGGTGGAGAAGTTTACTAAAATAAACTTTAACTTAATGGCTCTGAAATTAGGCTCAGGAATTAGGCTCAGAAGTTGGGCTCAAGAATTAGGCTCCAGAGCCTGAAAATGGTCAAAAGCCCAAAAAGTCCGATTTTTCCAAATATTTTTTTTTAAATTTTCAAAATAGCGAAAATTTTTCAAAATGGCGCAAAATTTTCAAAATGACCGTTATTTTCAAATTGACCGTTATTTTCAAAATGTCGGTTTATTTCAAAATAAATGATATTCAATCAAACGAGTCCCATAGAAATGCACTTTTCTAAACCGCCCAGTGGTTAGAATTTCCCATTTATTTATTGTGTGCTGTTGTTTTTCACTCATAAGTTTTGAATTTGAATATTTATTTTTCTTCTTCAAAATTTGAATGGAAATGTTCAAGCACGTTTTGAGCAAATTCTCTGAGGAAATGATTTAAAAATGCACAAAAAAAGGAAGGTTGCACAAAATCTCGAATTTTTGATTTTGAACGTAGGCTGATCGAAGTCTGTAGACATTTACAGTTGCAACTATGTTTGGTTCCGCATACAAACGCTCTAGCTCAAAGTTATACCTTCTTCTCCACCTGTCATCATCACGTATGGAACTAAAGATAGTCGTAGCACCTTTCGTTCGAATAACAGTAGCCGCTGCTCATCGCTCTTGGTGAGTGGCCAAGTTTTGGACCCGTATAACGCGACTAACCGTATTTACGTTTTGTAGATGACACATTTATTCTTATTTTTAACAGCTTTGAGCGGATATGTCGTTGGAGTTCGTAAAAGCACTTGTTCGCCGCGTCTATACTTCTGACCAATGAAGTATTGTCATCCACACGAATAAGCACTCCCAGGTATCCAAACTCATCGATGATTTCGGATCGTTCATTATTTATGTTGATGATGTTTGCCTCTTGATTTGGACCGTTTTTGGGTTTGTCTTCATGTACTTGGTTTTTGCTTCATTAGTTTCTAGTCCTAAGTTGGACGGTTCTATTTTTAGACCCGTTTATGTGTCGGTTACTCTTACTGGCGTTTGCTTACAATATCAAGATCATCAGCAAATCCTAAGATTTCTGTTAAACCTGTTGCAAGTGTTCGAGATGTTTGGATGCCAGCACGTCTCATTGAACCTTCTAAAGCCACGTTTGATATCAGAGTTGAAACCTTGTTAAAGCTCTGTTTTGGTCGTATAAGATCCCGATACTTGATTTCCAAGCCTTACTTTGCTCCTAGATCCATAAAAAGTCATGGCCACTAGTCGTATTAGTTTATGTTCAAAGCCTAGATCTTTCAAAACCACAAACAGCTCACTGCGTTTGACTTTGTCGTAAGCTGCCTTGAAGTCAATAAAGAGGTGGTATGTATGGACTTTGAATTCTAAGCTTTTCTATAGAATAAGACAGATATTAAAGATCTGATCCGTTGTAAGTCAATTTAGCCTAAGCCAACATTGGTAATCACCTATGATCGTCTCTTCATGAGGACACAGTCGATTGAAAAGTACCATTGCAAAAACTTTGTATGCTACTAGTAAAACGCTAATGCTTCTAAAGTTTTCTTGGAGATTGGGCACAAATCACATTCTAACCACTCGTCCGGACGACTTTCAGTATTCCATATTTGTGTCACTAAATCATGCAGGATATCAACACTGCCCGAATCATAATTAAAGTAAAGGAAAAACGACCTCATTCAATGCTCTTTTAAACGCATTCCTTCAAAGTAACATATCATCTCATTTTCCTATTATTTAAACATAAAGTCCAAACAAAACAAAAAATATTTTTATGCAGATGATGTGAATTTTCCAGACACACACACACTCACTTATTGACCATAACTTGTACAAAAAATGCATATATTTGAATATAACCCGTATATTAAATTAAATAAAAAAAAATTATATATTTTACTTGGCATGAAAAGGGTTGGCATTGCCTCGTATCTCATCTCTCATGTTTGCTAAATAACTTTTGGTAACATTCTGTTTACTGCTTGTTGAATATATGAAAAGTAAAAAAAAGAATATTTAAATAAAAATTACATGAAAATACAAGGACTTTTTAAAAATTCTTATCGTAAAAAAACTTTGAAAAAAAATTGAAGAAAAATCTTAAAATAAATATTTATAACATACCTTTTCCAACATTTTCAGGTCTTCAACTCACAGAGTAAAATTGACTCTCTTTGAGACGACAAAAAAACATACACATTTTTTTCTCTGTTTCTGTAAATAAGAACCATTTTTTTATTGTGCTACAATTCCAAGAGCGAGACTTGTGATGTTATGCTTGACCTAACTTTTGTATGACTTTTAAATTTTTCATGCACAAAAAAATTATTTTTACCTCTTTCATTTCACTTCAGTGTACAATTTACTAACATTACTACTGTATTTGTGTGTTTGTGTGCATAGGTGTCTCTATGTGTATAAAAAGTTCAGACATTTACAATGCAGCATTCTGGAAAGAAAATGACAAGATAAACAAGAAAAAGCGCAAAGTAATTTAATGATATGAGTTTGAAGCATAAAATTCAAGTTACAATCATGAAGTTGACTGACTTTTTAATATTATTTATTATGAAGCATGAAAAAAAATAAGTTGAAAAAGACAGAAATAGAAAAATATGAGGAGAAACTTTATCTCATAATAACACAAAATTTATATGCACATTATTTTAAAGTTATAACTTGTAAAAAATTGTTATTATTTGAAGTGGGTGACTTTATAATGACATAAAATATGACAAAATTATAGATTTTGAATTGAATTGGAATATGAATGTGAATTTCATTTTAAATGTGAATCAAATTTACATTGAAATTGATTTCTTTTCTGATTATTTTTCAACGGATTTCTTCTCTTTGAGAATTTTCGAAAATATAACTCGAATGAAACAGCATAGACAGATAACTTAACAATCATTTTTAGTTGCAGCGTTTTATAAAAAAATCAAAAAACTGTCATTTTTGAATAATTTTACGTTAAATATCCTTATTCAAACAATTTTAATCACCATGTCAAATATTTGCTATTCAAACCTCCAAATATTTGAATGTAAAAAAAAATTTTGTAATTAACATAATTTTCACCAATTCTGATTCAAAAAGTTCAGTGATTGTAAAAATTTCAATACAAACAAAAAAAAATTAACATCAACAATTTGTTAATCAAATATTTTAAATCGAATCACTAATTAACTACAATGTGTGGGCTCCTATGGAATTTCATAATACATTTCGAAAAATGTAGAATGTAGGACGTGACAGTTAATGACATATATAAGCGCATTTCTATAGAAAGAAATCCTGTCGAGCTCTTAAAAAAGAGTTGGAATTAAATGTTTCGCCCAGAACCATCACTTATCATTTGCGTGAACGAAGCCTCAAGATCTTTTTTAAGCTCTTATTGTTAAAGAAGGTAAATAAGAAGAAGCGTTTGGAATTTGCCAAGAAGTATGCTACAAAACCAATTTCATTTTGGAAAACCATCATTTGGACAGATGAGAGTAAATTTGAACTCAAAGTGGTTAAACGGCATGAGCTAGTCCGTTGTCTACCTTCAGTTTAACATGGTGGTGGGTCATTGATAGTTTGAGGAGGTTTCTAAAGGGCAGAAATAAGCAACCTAGTTCAAATTCACAACTAAATGACTGAAGAGTCCTACGTGCGCATCATTGATGAAGATTCGCGGCCTCTGTGAAGATAATAACCTTAATTGTTTTCATCTTTCAGCGGGATAATGATACTAAACATACGTGTCGTGTATCTTAACATTATTTTTGTCAAAAGAAGCTGTCAGTCCTGAAATGGCCCTCAGTCCCCTGATTTAAACCAAATTGAGCATTTGTGGAACATCCTGGATAAAAGAATCCCTTTTCATTCACGCAAAAATCTTGCTGAGTTCTGGAAGGGTCTCTTAGTTGTCATTGGAGTCAATTCTTGCACAAACGTTGAGAAATCTAGTTGAAAATATTACGCGTTGTTTACAATCCGTCATCAATAACCAAAAAATCCAATGCTGAAAAATGCCAGTTTTACAAGCTTCTTCATGAAAAATGTGCCTTGTTTACTTTTTTTGGTGAATACTGTATATAAATCACAAAATCTGGTCTGAACGCCATCTAATCCTAATTTCTCTATCGCAATTCAAGAACGGACACCAAACTCCATTTGAAAGCACATTTTATTCATGAAAATAACAAAAAATCACATTTTTCATCACATAACATTACATTAACAAGTGATATAAAAAAAACTCAACAATTGGATAATTCACACTTTTAAATCAAAATGAGGAAGCAACATTTTAAAGGAATTTCCGATTGTTTGTTCATGTTCATATAAATTCTCTCTCATTTTTTTCGTCATACAAAAAGTGATCAAAATCCCATTTAACATTACTTGTATGTTGCAACATACAACAAATTGGCATTAATCCAGATGATTCAAGGGAAAATTTTCAAGTGAAAAAGAAAGCTTATGTAAACAAAATATTTTGACAAATAAGATTATTATTGATGACTTATTAAATGTATGCAGGATCACAAAAAAAAATATATTTTTTTGATTAAATGTGACACATAATCAAAATAAAAAAAAAATGAATGAAAATCTTGAATGAAATCTTCGTTCAATGATAAAAATTTTAAATAAAACCATAAAATGCGATGATGGAAACGACAATGTGGATAAACGATAATGGAATCATCTGAAGTGAATCAAACCACATGGGAAATAGTGAAAATTTTTGCGTATTAAATTTATGACTGCTATTACCTTGTTTTTTTTTTGGCTTCTTTGCATCTGTTTCGTAAATTGTTCATTTTTTAGAAATGAAAAAAATATGATAAAAATAATACAGAGTTGCTTGAAATTGAAGAATGAATAAAATTCTAAATATAAAAAGGGAGTACTTCTCACATTTTTTTTCCTACTCCTGGTTCACTCTCATTGAAAAAAAAACTCCATTTAACCTGTAGCAGAGTGTTGAGAAGTTGTGTTATTTTAATTTTAAAACAAAGTGACTTCAATTCTATGATGAAATTGTGATGAATAATGTACTTTTTATCATTTATTATCATGCTTTCATGCCTTGTTACCTTGAATATTATTTTTTTTTGCTTCTTTTTTCTATTATTTTATCATCAACATTTCAAAAAGTGACAAAGAGATGACAAAGGAAATTTAAAAAGAAATAAAAAAGTGACAATTTAATTTCAACTTAATTTCATTTTTCTTTTCGCCTGTTGATGAAATTTCACTTGACTATCCCTCAAAAATTTTATCATAAATAAGCGATATTATTTACATGAAGTTTTAACGCATCACCGCACAGAGATATGATACGGGTTTGATAATAATCAAAAATGAAGTGGACCATAAATTTGTGTTCAAATATTGAATAACTCTCTAGTCCAATTTTTTGTAAATAAATAAAATGAAAATTGTGTATAAACATAAAATACATTTAATAGAGGATAAGAGTCTTCTTCTCTCCAAAAATGTAGAAAGGACAATCAAAAAATATATGAACCAAATTTATTTTTTTCCCCCGTACACTGTACCTGAACCCAATTTTGCTTATGCAAACAGTGGGATAACCATACAGAAAAACATATTTAACCCTCAAAAATTTTCATTATAGACCAGACACACACTTGTAAAAATATATATTAATTTTGATAGAAAATGATTTTTGATACGATACGATATGATGATACTTCATGCTGATCATGTTACTGATGATGTTGATGAAATATGTAGACCACAAAATTAATTTGGTAAAATAAAATAGAGAGAGAGGGAAATGATGATGGTTCATGTAATAGTGGTCAAATTGCATTTTTTACACACACATTCATTGAATATTAGATATCCTGAATATTATTATTAAATATTATGATGAAAAATTTTGACCTTTTCAAGAGAATGTGCAGACAGGTTTCATATGAAGATGAATAAAGAGGGATGATGTGGGTCAATTGATTTACTCTTTCTTTTGTTATTTGAAATTGGAACACTTTATTTGAATATTTTATAATATTTTTGAATGGTGTGCCTTGATTAGTATGAGGGAGGATGAAGTATGTGACAGTTGATAGTAATTAGATTTGGTTTCGATTGATAGATATTGAAAAAATAGTTAAAATGACCAGGATCAAGAAAATGCAACGCGATACACTGGCATAACAGGAGCATATAACAATGAAACTTCTGGAAGCTGACAATGATGCCAGTTGTCAAAATATGAAGTTATGGTACAGCTGAAGCAGCTTGTCATTTCAGTTTTAAATTTAAAGTTTCTTCTTATTTTACTTAAGCTTTCCATTTTAATACACTGAAAAAGTGTTCCCACTGGTTTTGGGTTGAGAGTGCAGTTTTCTATAATGGAGACATCTGGTATTTTACTAATTTTGTTAAATTTATTTTTTTTGTGGGCTATTAACTTATAATAATTACGATTCGATGTAGTCCTTTCTTTGTTTTTTTTTGATTCAGATTTCATATCAATAACGTCAAATAACCATCAATAAGAAGTCAATTGACCATCATAAGCGGCTTGGTCATTAAATTATGTAAGTATTGCAATCAGAAGTTACTTACCTTGATTTGAAGAAGAAAATTCCAGATTTTATTGTAATTTTAATCTCAAAGTTAACTGTCATCTATCTTAAATAAGAAAAAAAATATTACTTACCTTAGGTTAGTGTTTCACTTTTTAATGGAGACGCCTGGTATTTTACTAATTTAGTTAAATTAAATTTTTTTAATGGGCTATTAACTTGTAATAATTACGATACGATGTAGTCCTTTCCTTCTTATCTTGATTCAAACTCCATTTCAATAACGTGATATTAAGCCAATTGATAATCATTTGTGAGTTGTTTCTTCAATTTTGTTACTATTGCATCCTGGGTCTATGTCAATCGGAAGCTTCTTACGTCTATATCTATAAAAAAAATTATTACTTACCTTAGGTTACCTTAGGTGGCGATTTGTCTTCAAAAATTGATTAAAGTCTATGAAAATTTTAGTAAATTATTGTTCACTCCTCATCAAATCATAATTTAACAACTTAAAAAACTATGAGAGCCCTTAACATTTAACTTCAACTCACAAAATACTTTTGTTTTATATCAATAATTCTTCTAAAATAATTTTCAATTGTTTTTAACAAAATATTCAAATAAAACTTTTACCTCAGTTCAATTAAATTTCTCAACTCAAAAAAACTTTTTCATTTAATTTTAACTTAAAAGCAAAAATTTTAAATTTACCCAAATTGATTGATTTCAGATTTCTCTCTAAAAATTTTTGCAAGTCTTAACATTTTACATAACTAAATACTTGTAAATCTGATATAACATACCATATTTTTGTACTTGTAACTATTTACCTTCAAGTATTTGAAGGAAAATTCAAGTTACAAATTCACAATTAAAATAAATTCTATAGCCTGTAAATGGTAATCATATTAAAACATCAAAATTTTACATGCATATTTTCAAAATCATGTTTCACTAAAATTAACACTAAAATGTTTGAATGTCTGTTTCATGTTACAAGCAAGATTCTAGCTAGTCATTTTGTGATGAAATATGTAATGAAATTTGTATTGAAAATGACTTATGATATTAAAGTAATCTTAACTTACATATGGCTTACATACGCCTTACATACGTTATGGGATAAGGATTATTTGTTGTTATGAGAAATACAAATATTTACATAACTTTTAGCATGAAATTAAATGAAATAAAATGTGAGTGAATTAAATCTCATAAAAAATGGTAAAAGTGAGGTTTTGGAGCAAAAGTGAGATTTATATAACTTAAATAAAAACACGAACAGTGTTGCCACATTGAAAACTCAAATTCTGGATTTCGATCAGATTTAAGGTTTTCAAAACGAACTTCAAATATGTGCCTCATAAAGTTTTAACAATATCTTAAGAAACTTAAATATCAACATACCTTTCATTAAGTTTTTGAATACTATAGTATTGGCAACACTGTTCATGAGACTCATATTTCCTTCAAAACTGTTTATTTTTCTGTTCTCATCAAAATTTAATGTTTATTTTTTGGCTTCCATGTTATATTTTTTACGTTTACGAATCCTAAATTGATTCAATTTGTACATTTCACTTTCTTTTGGCTCCATTTCAGTACCTTTTTGGTACGCTTCACATGAAAAACAACATTTTGACTACCATACAAATAATTTAATGTTTGCCATTAAACAATATAACAAAACTTTCTGTCTTAAAATTATCAAACCATAAATCAATTTTATTGTACTATTTTTATTCCTTTTCAAACTCTTTTCAACTTAGGCCATTCAGAATTTCATTTCATCTTTTGGTAAATTTATATTTATTTTTATTAGAGCATTTATCCCTGATATCTATTTTCTATATACAAGAGACATTATTGAAAATGTGTAAGCAATTTAAATATTTCGAATCAGCAATATCGGCCAGTGGTACCTGTCACGATGACGTATCTGCGCGTATTCAAACAGCCTGGATAAAATGGCACCAGCTTACTCCTGTTGTGTGTGATAAAAGATTACCTCTGAATTTAAAAGGAAGGAAACAATCGGCCTTAATAAGACCCCAATACTGTTTAGCGCCCAAACCTGGACAAAGTACAGTGATTTTAACAGAAAATTAGACAGTACTGAAATGAAGATGCTACGTCTGTTAAGAGGAGTCATAAAAATGGATCGAATACGAAGTGAAGACATAAGAACCAGCATGAAAATTAAAAAAAGCAATCGCAGATAAGATTGAAACAAGCCAGTTTAAATGGTACGGTCACATAAAAAGACGTGAGACCCAAAACAATTACATTGTCACTCAAGCTCTCAATATACAAACTAACAACAATTTACACCTCGAAGAAGACGTGTAAATAATTGGATAAGCCAAATTGGAAAACAAGCTGCAAAAATACAACACCAGACAAGACATTTTAAACGATAGAGCTTCTATAGTTTAGTGGTTAAGCTATTAGCTTAGTGTACTGGATGTCACGGGTTCGATACTCGGAGCAGACAGAAAGAATTAAAGTGCTGGAATTGTGATTTTTCTCCAGTTTTGGATTAGTACAGCATGAAACCGTAAAGAAAAAATCATAAGAACACGTGGACCTGAGGAACTAGGACGTAATAATTCTACGCACTTATAGCAAAGACACTCAACCATGAAATTCCAATGGTGCATGTCAAGGATTAGACGTTTCAACAAGAAACTACCAAATAGAATTAAGGTTCATGTATTGAATTATTGTGAATTGATACCAATAAAGAAAAAATACAAAGTATTCTACCGGACTATACGATGATGCTTTGCACCAGCAAGTTGCTGTTTTGATACCAACATCGTTGTGGTTGATGGCAAATACTTAAAAAAAAAAAAAATATTGGCTTAGATTTCATTCAAAGCAAACTTACCAAAGGCATTAGAGCCATATTTGGAACTTCATCTAAAATCATCTAATTTACTTATGTACTTTGAGTTAAATTCAACATAGCCCCCTCACAACCCCTTAATTTATTGACATTTAGAAATTAAAATTGTACTCGCCTTTAAAATTACAAATAAAAAACAATAACACAAAAAATAAGTTTCATTCTAACTGATATCATGACATTATTGTGTGTCATATATTCGGTGCAAAACATGTGTGTCGTCTTAACTGTCGAGATTGTCTGTAATTCGACACAAAAAACTGTCAAAACAGGTAAAAGTAACATTATTTATGGGATTGTGTAACTTTTTTTTCTATATTTTATTTTAATATTGTTATTATTTTATCTCTTTTTACACAAACACACACACACAAACATATAAATAAAAATACAGAAAAACAATAACAGCAGACACCAACCATTATCTCGGTAAATGACTTACAAGCAGTAGAATTGATAATATTATGTTTTGTGATGACGATATTTTTTTTATTTTATTTTTTTTTTTATTTTAGAACAACTTTTCAACAAATCTCATACAACTTACATTTGTACCACACAAACAGAGAAATTGTGAGAAAAAAGAAAAAAAAATGATAATAAAAACTATAAAGTTGAAATATTTTATAAATGAATAGTATGTGAAATGGAAAAAAGCGTACACAAACACACACACACACACATTTAAAAGGTAAAGGATGCTTTAAATAACCGCAGAATGTAAAGGTAATGGGATATAAATTTAAGTTTTTTATTGTTTGAAATCTCTCTCTCTTCGTTATATTAAAATTTTGTTTGAATGTTTGTTGCAAGAAGTTTTATTTTATTTTTGCTCTTTGAGACATTTGTTTTTTTTTTGTGTCTTGTTTTACATGTAAATTTTTCATACTACTTTTTTTTATCGGAAATGTAAAACACGGATTTTAGGTCGTTAAAGTTTTTATGGTTTTAACTTTCCTTTTGAAATACAGGGATTATAAAAACTTTAATGGTTTTGAGTTTAAACTGTATCTTTTTTTGTTGTGTCTGTGTGCAAATCCTAGAAATGTGAAATAATCCACAGAATCATATCTAATTCTAGGAAAATTCAATTTAAACTGGAATTTTTGCAATTTGTAGGTTAATAATGTTTTTTACGAGACGACCATTTCATGCAACATCACGTTTTTAATTTTCAATTCAACTTCAATGTCAGAAATGTCATTACTCGTAACGTGAAAAATTTATAATCTCTTGACTGGAAAATTGAAAGTAAACTGAAACATGATGACAAGAGTGAGAGAGATGATTTATTGCATTTTTGATAAACTGATATTGAAACACAATTTTTACATTTTTCATGTCATTTCAAGGTCTTTTGGAGCTCAATAAATGTGGAAAGTTCATGGTTCATGGAATAATTTTTCAATATTTACTTTTAAGGGTGAAAAATGATAAAAAAAAAAATGTTTAAAGTAAGTAATTTGATAATGGCAGAATTTTCAACTCAACTGATTCAATTTATTTCACTTGCATTAACACTAAACGTTTCGTTAATCGAAAACTACTAATTGTACCAAAATAGGTTATTTGACCCCTTATGTATTTTAGAGCGAAAAATTGTTAAATTTGCTTGGTTTCTATTTAAAATGTCAAATTATGATAAAATGAATCTAAATTGAGCCATATATGATCTAAAGTTTTCATAAATTTGATATTTTTATTTATTTTTTTATATCATTTTGTATACTACTTTTTTTTAACCGAGTATTTTTCATCAATTTTGAACATTTCTTAATTTTTTTAAAGCCAGTTATATTTGATGAAAATGACACATGATCATTTAATTTATGATACGTTAGTAATGCATTAGAAAATATCAGAACATCATTTGCTAAAAAAAAGCTAAACTGAACAAGTAAAATGCATCAAAACGAGCTCTAGGGTCAAATGACTCTGAATGGTACGATTAGTAGGTGTTGGTGTTTTCTCATATTTTGTTCGTTAGAAGGAAAAAGTTTTATCATAAAAATACAGTTGAGAGAAAGTTATGAATTTACATTATTAGCTTTTTCCATTTTTAGTGCAATTAAAATTATTTTTCCACATTCAAAATTGAAAAAGGGTCAAATGACCCCTGCCGAAACGTTTAGTGTTAACACAATCAACGATTTTGACGCAAATTTACATACTGCTACATTTTTTGGAAGGAAAATAAAAATGTAAAAGTTGAATTTTGTTATTTTATTTATCAATTTGCTTTGATCAGTCATGCAGAAAATTGTATAAATAAAATAAAATTAGTGAGTGAATAAGTAGTTTGAAGTTAAGTTGTCGTTAAATTTTTAAAAACAATATTTGCATGCAAGGATAGGAATTTAAAAAGGTGAAACCAAATTAAATTTTTGAACTATTAAAAAATTTTCGAGTTTGTAAAAAGTTTATAATAAATTTTGAATGAGGTGAGAGTGAGTCAAAATCAGGAGGTAGTTAGGTCGCGCCGAATTCACCCTCCAAATGCCAAACCCGAAATATGCCAAATTCGCCAAATACACTGAAACTGCCAAACGCTTATAATGCCAAACCCAAAATTCGCCAGATTTGCCAAATACCAAAAATGTCAAACGCCAAATGCGCCAAAAGTCTCAAAGGATGTCGGATATCAAATCAGAGGATGCATTTTAACCCTAACAAAAAAAGTTTTCCGTTGATGAATCAAATTGAAAGAGCAAATATTTCCTTTTACTAAATTTACTTAAATTAAGGAAATAAGCAAAGCACATGCGTGTTTAACAAGTGTAAAAAATAAATAAATTTTCAAAATATTTGTTCACTGTTTCGTAAAATAAAACTTTTCATTTTCAATTTGAAAGGCAAACAACAATAATTTTTCTCATCATAAAATACAAAAAAAGTATTTCATAATAAATTACTAGTCAACAACTTTGACATGCATGTACTTTTGCGATAACCTCTCTGCACTACAAAAACTTTTCATTTTAACACAAAATTTATAACAAAACAATAAAATTATTTGCCATGACAAAAATTAAAATTCAATCAAGCGTTTACATTATCTGGTTCCTGTCATACCATTTTCCTACTAACACTAATTCCAATTTAAATGTATTGTGAATTTCCTTCTTCTTCTTTTAGTATGATGAAATTTAGAGAGTTTAGAAGCACACACACACACACACACACACACATTATCAGTGATATTAACACTAAATTTTGTGGTTCATTTTCGTTAAAATTTCATGTAGGAGCATCATCATCATAATAACGGGAGGATTCAAGACAAACTTTTATATGGGAAACTGAAAAAGTTTTTCCTCATATTTACTGAAATTTTACTATTATTTCATTATAAATGTTCAAAAATATCTGTAAACATACAAAAGAGTGAGAAGACATGAAAATTATTACAATGCAAGTCAATATGTTTCATGATTTATTGTATTTCCTTTTATATCACATCCATAGTGATGTTACCTCCTTTTATACTTAATTCATTCCTTCGACTCATAAACACAATACACACACGCACAAAGAATTAAGGCGAACATATGTCATATGATATAAGTAAAGCTTTTAAAAGCCCTTTTATAATCCCATCAATAACAAACCAAAAAACATGTACATTAAGATGAATCACATTGACCTTCCAAAAATGATTTACTACCAAAAATGTATTTTAACATTTGGCGCCTAATAGACTTCAATTATGTATGAGATTTTTTCGACTTGATTTATAATCACACACACACAAAATGAAGGTTTGCTCCATGAAATTTCACGGCCTTCATATCTTCATATTAAATGTAAGTCATGTATTTTTTGATTTTTACTTTGATCCCTTTTTTCCTCCTTGTAAAATTCATTTCATATGAATTTAAATCCTTTTTCTTTTCTTCTTATGATAAATCTGCTTGGGATTTTATTCTTGTCAGGTTTTATGGTATCAATCATCCTTTACATCAATTGAACTTGATGTTCTTCTATTAGAAAAAAAAAATATGTTAAATAATAATAAAAAAAAATAAGAAAGAGTTTCAAATAAATAATAATAATGTAAAATTAAATAAAAAATCGTTCTTTTTTAACTTTTAAAAATTTTTTTTTCATCCTTCAGAAGTTTTAATTTTTCCTTTTTATATATACTTTTATGAATACTTTCAAAGTGGATCAGCATCATAAAAATTCATTCAAGTCATGATTTCTTATTTTACAAATCATTAGAATTCAAATTGATGATTTAAGTTGAAGTTTAACTGTTAACTTTTGGGTAACATTTCAAAAAATGTAGGTGTATGCAAAATGGAAATTTTCTTTGATGTTTCATTGTAATGGAAGGAGATTTAAACTCACTTAAAACTTACTCATTGACTGTAAAACTCACTTAAATCCAACTGATTGTCTGTGAAACTCACTTGAATCCATCTGATTGCTTGTTTAACTTACTTAAAACCAACTGATTGGCTGTAAAAGTCACTAAAACTCAACTAATTGTTTGTAAAACTCACTAAAAACCAATCGATTGACTGTAAAACTCACTAAAAACCAAGTGATTGACTGTAAAACTCACTAAAAACCAACTGATTGACGGTAAAACTCACGGAAAACCATCTGATTGTTTGTAAAACTCATTTAAAACCAACTGATTGGCTGTAAACTCACTAAAAACCATATGATTGTTAGTAAAACTCACTTAAAATCAACTGATTGACTGTAAAACTCACTAAAAACCAAGTGATTGACTGTAAAACTCACTAAAAACCAACTGATTGACGGTAAAACTCACTAAAAACCAACTGATTGACTGTAAAACTCACTAAAAACCAACGGATTGACTGTAAAACTCACTAAAAACCAACTGATTGGCTGTAAAACTTACTTAAAACCATCTGATTTACTGTAAAACTCACTAAAAACCAATCGATTGAGTGTAAAACTCACTAAAAACCAACTGATTGGCTGTAAAACTCACTAAAAATTATCTGATTAGCTGTAAAACTCACTTAAAACCAACTGATTGATTGTGAAACTCACTTAAATCCAACTGATTGACTGTAAAACTCACCTAAAACCAACTGATTGTCTGTAAAACTCACTAAAAACCAACTGATTGTTTGTAAAACTGACTTAAAACCATCTGATTGTTTGTAAAACTCGCTAAAAACCAACTGATTGACTGTAAAACTCACTAAAAATTATCTGATTGGCTGTAAAACTCACTTAAAACCAACTGATTGATTGTGAAACTCACTTAAATCCAACTGATTGACTGTAAAACTCACCTAAAACCAACGGAATGATTGTAAAACTCACTTTAAATCAACTGATTGATTGTAAAACTCACTGTAAGCTCACCGATTCTAAAAGTTACGACTCAAAACTCATCTCATTGTCAAGGAAAGTAACAGCAACAATATCACACACCCTCACATACCAACCTTATCCATTTATAATCAATTCAACACATGTTTTATGGGTGCCACTTAAAATAACAACAACAAAAAATTAACTTTTCCCTTTTATTCCCGCGCTTTACTTATTTGAACATCCTCCTTTCTCTGTCAAAATACATGAAAACTTTCTTCCTCATACAACAAAAAAAATTAAATAAAACTTTTCCACTTTTTTTCTTGCTTTATAAAAATTTATTTCTTCATCATTTTACTTCATTTCATTTTAAATGGATTATTTCGCATATAAATAGCATCATCATAAGTTCGTATCAAGAGGGTGAGACGAATGATACATTTTATGATTTGCCATTTGCATCAGACATCATATAACTGATAATGAATGTTACTGTTTTACGCTTATGTTTATGAATCCAGAAGCGTTTTTTTTGTAACATGGAGAGGGGAAGGGAAATTATTATTTTCAGATCCTAAGACGCAAAAAAGTGAAAAAAGATACATAAATAAATACAAAAAAATAAAAGTTTTGTATCAAAATATGATGTGGTCATGACTTGGAATTGTGGTCGAAAATGGAGAAGAAAAAAACACTAAGATTAACGACAAGACAATGATTAAACAAAGACATAAGAAAAGTGAGAAGGAAAAAGTTTTTTTTCGCACATAATATTTAATATCATTTATTTTGCTCAAGATGGTGAATTTAATTTAGTTTTTCTTTTAAGTATGAGGAGAGAAAACATTTCAATTAATCTTTCGTCTGGTTTCTTTTTTCATTATTTATTCATAGAATTGCAATTTGTCTTGTTTTGAATTGAAGATTAACATTTTTTTTTCCTTGAAAGGAAATTTAATGTTAAAATCCAGCCTTGAAACATCGAAAAATCCAGCCCTAAAGCACTAAAACCTGGATAGATTTAAAAATTCATATGAAGCATTTTCATGATAAAAAAATATTGCATTTCATTCCTCCAACACAATATGAGCAAAATAAAAAGTCACTTGAAAGGAAGAAAATGACATATTGCACAAAAAAAAGTTTAATTGACCATCCGACCACGTATTTGTAAATAAAAATTTATCGAAACAAAAAATAAACTTTTAGTTCCTCTAACTTCAACTTAAATTCAATAAACGTTTTCGTTGAGAGAGAAACGGAAGCAGAAGAAAGAAAAATAGTTCGACTGAGTAAAAAAACTAATAAGAGACGTGACATGTGTCTTACTTCCTTTGAAATTTTTTCTATTATTTTCATTTTAGACTACCAATATTTGAAAAGTAAAATACCCAAGACTGAATGAACTAATATTTTTTTCTACTATTAATAGTTCACGTTCATAACTGGCTCGAATTGTCGTCATCATTTCGTTTTTATTATAAATAACAATAATAACAAAAAAAAAGTGAAGAATCCTGGTAGCAATTGACTAAAAAAAATTAGATGAGCACACACACACACAGACAAATATACGGGAGGAGTAAAACACAATTTTCAAAATAATTCAACTGGATAAAATTCAATGAAACACATTTTCGTATTTTTTTTAAGCTGTTATTATTGTAGTCTAATCTCTATTTGTACATGCACACTGTGTTTAGCAAAATATAAAGGCTTTTGGGTATATACAAAAAAAAATAATGATAATAATAGAAAAATACTTAAAAGCTTAAAAAATATGTAGAAAAATAAACAAGACATGCATTTATAAGCTGAAAAAGAGTGAGATGGAGTTAAATAAAAAAGGAAAAATTTCGTAGTGCATAGACAATATTTTTTAATACAACTATCAGAACAAAAACATTCACATATCATCATCCTCTTCATTCTATAACAATGACTCACATACAGCCCTACTCTGCGTATGAACATGTGTATGTGTATGTGTGTGTGTGTGTGTGTGTGCAATCCAAAAACATATTAAGCACGTTAAATGATAATCCTTTATCTCTTTTTTTTATTTTTATTTTTATTTTTTTTTTGTTAGTGAAACCAATTTTCTGCTAAATTGAAAAATTCTTTTTCATACACACACACACACAATATTGGTATCATGACGTGTGCAATATTATTTTACTGCTGAAGACCAAAAATAATAATAAAAAGCGAGCGAGTCACGTGTCTCACATTTTAAATTTTGTTGTGTTCAATTTAAGCCAATGATTATATGCTGATGATGACTCTCCAGACGAAATGTCTTTCAAATTTGCTTGAATTAATAAAATATTTAAAAAAAAAATGTCTAAGCTTCTGAACTGTAAATGCTTTTTATATGGAAAAGGTATGACGACAGATGTGTGTTTGATGAGTATGCATGTGAGTTGTCGTGGCAGTTTTTTTGGACCAGGTTTTGTGGATGTTGAATGTAGTAGGTTCATTTTTTAGCCATGTATCATGTCAATGTTTAACATTCAGTTCTTTTATCATTGTTTTTAAGGTGATATATGGATTAGAGAGGGATGAAGTTTGAAAAGAAATTTATGTTTGGTTCAATAGTGCCGACGACTGGTCCTTTTAAGAGATTTAAGATCGGGATATTTGTCACCCTAGCGTTAGCGTCTTGAACTATCAATCTTCAGTTTGTTTCTCGTTTCGACCATGATACTTTACAATCTCAAGTGTCATTTCTTTCGGTTACTCAATTTGAGTTGAAGGCTCGTTAAAAGTGCCAAATGCTTTAGATGACAGGGCTCTTTGAGACTGCGATGGTGCCCTTGTAAAACCTAACCTAACCTAAGGTCCTCTGATGCTTATAACGGGCCCCACTGATGACCCCATGTCCTGAAATCTGAATTTCAAGCAAATCCCCACCTCCATTTATGCATTTAATTGTCTATTAAACGTTGAATATCTCCGCAAAATTTCATATCATATCATTGAATAAAACAACGAACAATCGTCTTTTAATCCAGAATTTCAATTAATGTATGTGTTACCTCTGAACAACGACAATATTCCATTTAAAAGTGAACATAAAAGGAGCATGTATTCAAACTATTTTCACCAAAAATTCATAAAAAGGGACCGTATTTCATCCAAAACATGTATTAATTTTATTATTGTGTATCTCATAAATGGAAACATGTGTAGTGTCACTGAAAAAACACACACACACACACAATTATGACCTAAATTTAAGATAATACACAAAATTGAAACATTCTATTCAATATTTTAAGCTCATACATTTCAATGAAAAACGAAACCATTTCTATACCAGAGAAAAAAAAAGAAAACATAAACACTCACAATGAGAGAACAAAAAAAAAATTGAATAGCAAAATTTATAATTTAATATGAGAGTGTAAAAAGCTTTTTGATGATGCTGGTCGTTTAAAAAACAATCCCAGAATTTCACACACACATACACACATAATAGATGTGATAGTGGTGACTCTTATTTACTCTGAACATTGAAACTATGGGAGGCAAAAATGAATTTATGTTGAAATGTTGAAATTTTATTATTATTAAAGCTTAACATGCATTTTAGATATATGTTGAGAGAAGAGGATCCTTTATCATTGTCATGTCAGTACATTTGCTATCTGTGTATAAATATAAAACATTGTTATTGGAATGTGTTGTTGTTGTTTCTGTTTTTGTGTGTGTATAAAGGCAAGTAATGTGTCGTGTATATTGAAAATATATCGTAACAATAATAAATAACTTTGAATATAATTCTGTCTCTCACTACCTCAGTGATATTTTAGATGTTTATATGACGATGTGTGTGTGTATGCATTTGAGTGTATAAACATAATGTGAGAAAAGTAATCCTTTTGCAAATCCATTATAAATAAGGTGCATTATTTACAAAGATTTTTACAATAGAGCAGAAGTGAACAATAACTTCAGGTTTTATGGATTTGTAACTGGATTTATTTCTTCTTCATTTATTTATTGGAATTTTATCTAAAGCAGGATATCTCTTAATGTGCTTTCAGTAAAATTTTTTTCTAAGAAAAATCACATGTAGCTGAAATTTATCTAAAGGTTTTACCAAGCACCATAGATCCTTTGTATAACATCAGAAATAGGTCCACGAAATTTACCTCTGACACAGATAACAAAATCATCAGCGAAGTCTTTAACATTTGCTCTTTCTTGATTAATAGTCTTTATAAAATCACCAGTCACTAGAGACCATAGTAGACGTGATAAAACTCCTGCTTGCGGGCAACCTTTAGTTTATAAGACTGAACTGGTCGTGTTGCCAAGTTTGCAAATGGATCTCCTACTGCCATTGCCATAACCCATCTGATACTAGCGGTGTCTAAGCCTCTATTCATAACTTCTAACTTAACACAGGTGTATTATATTCTATTGAAAGCTCCTTGAATGTCAATGAAACTGCTTAACAGTATTTCTTTAGCATTAACTTTGTACATTTGCTCAGATTTAGTAGAGCTGATTCAGTCAACTTACCTTGTTGATATGCGATTTTTTTTGTATGTAGAGGATGATTCACCAGTAAATTGTCTCTTATGTACCTGTCGAAAATCTTTTCCATTTTTTTAAGCAGGAAACTTGTTAGGCTTATCGGTCTGAAAGCACTTGCTATATCATAATGAGAGTTGCCAGGTTGCGGAATATACGTTACATTTAAATCCCTCCACCTTTATGATATATAGCCCCATAAGTGACTGTAAATGAAAAAAACTTGAAAGGGAAGTAAATAATCTATTCTGTTCTGTAGTAATGCTGGAAAAAGTCCATCAGGACCTGGACATTTGAATGGTTTGAATGTGCCTAACGCCCATCTAATTGTTAATTCAGTAAATATATTATCAGTAAAACTTTGTTACTTGCCATGAAAGTGTATTGTTCGTTATCGGCTTGATTCTCATAGTCTATTGATTGTGGAAAGTAAGTATCAGTCAGGACGTCAATTGTTTCCTTTTCAGGTCAAAGAACGTTACTCTATAAAAAAAATGAAGTAAGGGATTAGAAATATTAAATTTAACAATATCTGACATAATTGGATACAAATTTCATTTCTTGGTTAAGTATCATCATCATCATCTTTTATAGTCTTTTTTAAGCTGATTATCCTTTAGAACAAAAAAGATGGTACATCAACTTATCCCTTCTTAATTTATTGAATTTACTTTAATTTCATCATTCAATTTAGAAAAGTCTAGAATTTTTTTTTCACTCCATCATTTTATTTCATTATCCTTTTTTTTTATTAAGATGCTGTTGAGATTTAATATTTAATCATCATACTAACCTTTAAAATGATTAAGATGCGAACTTGAATTCAGTTTTCTTGGAATTGACTTTGAACAGCTCGAAAATCACCACTAAAACCCTTTAATTGAAAAAAATAATACAAAATAATTAGTTCTTAAAAAAATACACATTTAATGAAAAAATTAAAATTAGTATGACAACGACAACGACGATAATTAAATAATTTCTTAATTTAATTTAATTTTATCATTTCATTTTTCATAAAATAAAAATTTAACATGAAATACTAAATTATTCACCGGTTGCAACTGAACCCCTTTTCCTTTTCATATTCAATAATTCATATACACAATATACAGAGACAAAAATTTTCTTCTTCTTCTTCCTCTATACTTTTAATTTTAAAGGAAAATCTTAACTGAAATTAAGCAGGTACGTAACTAATTTCCTCTTATTTTTCACATTGTTTCATTCTCATCGTCTTAAATAATAATTTTTGTCTTGGCACAGCATTAATTATTCGTTGAACGACAAATAATTTACTTATAAAAAAAAACTTACTCGTGAGTTTCAAAACGGAAGAAAAGTTAAATTGTATAGTCATAATATGGAGAAAATTAAATAGTAGAAAGGACGATAGTAGCATTTATAATTAAGACAATCGAAAAGGAAAGAGTAAAGTAAACAGGATACACATTTTTAGTGCATTACTTTAAAATTTACATGGCTAAGAGAAAATTTAATGGAATTGACATTG
Source organism: Culicoides sonorensis (assembly GCA_900002565.1). Classification (NCBI taxonomy): domain Eukaryota; kingdom Metazoa; phylum Arthropoda; class Insecta; order Diptera; family Ceratopogonidae; genus Culicoides; species Culicoides sonorensis. The sequence continues at coordinate 362,416 of LN483674.1, read as the reverse complement.
GTACGATTCCCAGGTCACATTTTATGATCAGAAATGTGAACTGGGACTTAAAATCGCTTCAATTTAGAAAAGCATAAGTTCATTTCGTCAGATGATTTGAAGATATTTTGAGAGTTAAATTCCACTGCATCCCAGTACACATTTAATGAATATTTTACTAGTGGACATTTGATTAATTTACCAAGACCACATTTTATGTTTTTGTCTAATGAAAATTTTACAGTATTTTTAAATTTGAATCCAATTCACATTTATCTTTTTAATAAATTTGCTGAAATGTAGAAGATATGATAAAATGTGAACTGGGATTAAAAATTTATTTTAAAATGAAACTATTATCAGTTCGTTGAATAATGTAATTGTAAAATTGTCTGCCGATTAAACTGAATATCCAAATACTGAATGCCCATATAATGAGATTTGACCGCGGACCCAATGGTCTTATTGTGTTCATACTGCTTCAGCCGAAGCTTATATTGCAAGCTCCTTTTATCTATGGTCTCACCACGTGGGATCTACAATTTATACTGTCATCCGATCCATTCGCCCTCAGGTTTCACAAATCACCCCTAAAAATCCCAGTAGCATTTTTATGTATTCTAAGTAAAACTTGAGCACATTTGGAACTCGAAAAACACAAATTAATTTTCAGGACCCACGTTGCAGGATTCTTATCAATCATACCAGCTACTTAACAAACTCGGTCAACGAGCTCCTTACTCAAAATAAAATATCCCAGCTCACATTTAATGTAGCTTCAATTTTCATGGTCGTGTGTAAAAAATTTCAACAAAAATAACTTCCTTTCTTTTTCTGTGTTCATCATCATTAATGTTACAATTTCCTTCTTTTATATTTATGTTTCAACCTGAATTTTGATGAATAAAACACGAGCTAATTGACATGAAATTATACAAACCGCGTTGCGTCATTTAAATTTTAATACTTTCCCTGTAAAATTATTTTTTTTTTGCTTTTATAAATTCAACACAAAAATGAAGAATCAAGGGAGAAAAAACGAGAGAAATTAATTTGTAATTTTTGTAAACAAGAACAGCGTCTTGTTAATAATAAAACAAGATTTTTAATTGTTTTATTACTGTCTATCATTATTTCAGTTTTATTTTATTTTATATTTTATTGTTTGTCTTGTCTCAATGTTCAACATCATTTCATCATCATGGTTTGTTTCTTATTATTCATTTTTTTCTCCTTTTATTTGCTTTCATTTTTCTTCATGTTAAACTGCCTTCCGGTCGTGTTATTTACTTTGATTTGATGTAATTATTATAAAATGCCAGTAATTATTCATCATTATTTAAGACAATGTAATTCAAACTTGTTATTGTGTAAAGTGGTGTATTTTATTTCATAATTAGGTTGATTTTACTTTTGAGTAGGAATTGAGTGGGTTTATGAGTGAATTGTGATTGGAAATCATTGATCATTGAAATTAAGCTACACTGAAAAGAAAATGACCTGGATTCTTCATGAGTCAGTTAGATGGAGTAGTATGTGATCAGGCAGTTTTTAAGTCAAAGGCGTTAATCAGAGCTAAAACACCTCAAAACACTTATGAAAATGCCTCTAAGATTTTTAGCGCAATTTTAGCCAATCATTAAAAAATGTCGCCAATCATTAAAATATGTTGCCAATCATTGAAAAAAATTCGTCAATCATTGAAAAATGTCGCTTATTATTAAAAAATGTCGCCAATCATCGAAAAAATGTCACCAATTGTTAACGATCACGTTTTAAATTTTTTTTAAGTCGTTGTAATTTTATTTCATGGTGATTTTTCAGTGAAATCAAATTTTCGGTATGAAAACCTAAAATCCGCATATTTTACGTTAAAAGGTATTCAATGTAGTAATGTCATGACTTTAAAGACCTTTTGAGATAATAAAAATTAACAACACAAACACAAAACATTTTATCACTAAATCAGGAGAAATTCAATAAATTACAAAAAAAAAATCATCTAACCTTTTAATGTTTAAAAATGATTTTTACTTGCTTTCATTTTTTTAGAGCTGAAACAGATTTAAATAATCACACACACACACACACACACACACATCGTTTTTCTTCCCTTTTCTCGTACTCTTCTTATTACAATAATAAAAAAGAAAATCATATAAAAAAAAATTTACGACTCATAAAAAATTTGATGTAGTTAAAAAAGATTTTTGATTGCCTTTCCTTTCTATTAAACTTCTGTTTCTTGTTCATGTCATGAACTTTACACATAAATATACCTTGCAATATTACTCACATTGTACATATAAAATATTTTATCATAACATATGTGAGGACAATTCCTCATATACATTAAACAACGTCTCATATTCATATGCAATACAGAAATCTGTCGATTTGATTTACATCTCATGAACTTATTTAAAGAATAAAGAAAAAACGTACAACGAATAAAGTCATAAATTTCATGGGTTTGTGCGTTATTTTTTTTAAGATGTCATCACAATTTCAAGTCAAGTCAATATTAATCTTATTAAATATTCTCTGTAACATGTATTTGTAATTTTAAAAATAAAAGAGAATATAAAAAGAGAGAACATTAATTTGAAATTATTTTCATTTTCATTACACACGACGCACAATTTTAACTTTTTCCTTATTGTTATTGCGATTATATTGAAACAAATACATAAATCAATTTCATGCATATGTTTTGTAAAATGAAACAATATTTAAAATACGTTATGTCGTCATATTGCTCATTTTATTCAAATGTCTCTAGAGCGCTCTAATAAAAAGACACTTTAGTTTTATTAGCGTAACAGTAAAAAGGCAAATCAACGTTTGAATATTTTTTAATTTCCGTTCAACATTTTTCATTTCTTTTCAGTTTATTGCAACCTATCTGATAATTTTGCATGAGTTGAATTGAAAAAAAAATGACGCATAGTTTAGACATTTTAAAATTAAATTCTATCCTGATTTTAAAAAATTTCAATGACGTACTTAAAGTCATATTCGAAGTGGAAAAATTAACTTAAATTTCACACTTAAACGAGCGTAATGCCTTATAGCGTATTTTTTTGATTGATTGCGATGTTTAAAAATAAATAGAACATTCTAGGTAAAAGGCAAAGTAATCAAAACAAACATTTTGATAGCATAAAATAATTGGAAATTTAATCCAGAAAAATAAAATCTTCTGGAATCAATAATATTTTGATGAAAGCAATTCATGTGGATTATTTGGATCTAATTTTTCTTTTTTGTTCAAACTGAATAATAGAAAATTCCATGAGACACAAATCTGATGAGCAAGATATGAAATTTCATTGTACTGAATTGAGCGAAAATACCAATTATTGGATAAAATGAAGCAAAAATTGATAAGACTGAGCTTAATTTAGTTGAAACGCCTGGTTATTTATAAAAATTGAGAAATTCTAAGCACTGGGCGATTTAGAAAAAAGCATTTCGATGGGTTCGTTTTATTGAATTAAATTAAAATTTATTTTTAATATTTTTTTTTAAATTTAAAAAATGGCGAGATTTTTAAAAAAAATTCTGCTACTTTGAAATTTTTTTAAAAGTTCCGTAATTTTGATTTTTTTTAATATTTCCGCCATTTTGAAAAATTTAGACCCTTTTCAGACCCTGATTTGGTCAGAGATTGTTGATAAAATTGGCGAAATATATGTATAGAAATGCGCTCGTGTTTATCGCTCATGATCACGTTTTATAAATTCCTTTTAAACCTTCTCTTTAAACATTTGTATATTATTGTCTTTTTAATAATTTTTCTTTACATATTTAGCGCTCCAGACCTCAGTATTAAAGCGTGTCAATTTACAAGCTACGCTACAAGCTACAGATGTAAACAAGCTTTTTGAAAAATATTTAAAAAGCAAGGCTCGCAATAAATTACAAGCGCAGTATCAAATTAAGCTAAAACTATCGTAATATCATCCACGGTACGAGGTTCAGGAGTGAAGGACAACAAGACGATCACGTGGGGTGACGAAAATATTTTTTAGATTTTATTGTTATTAAAAGTTTCAATGCTTTATGTACAAAAATTCAACATTTCCTCAGCTCCAATCAAATCCATAAGAACAAATGGATATTTCTTCTGACGAAGGGATGGAAATTTAATTGATTTTAACAAAAAGTAATATTTCAAAATTTTTGTTTTATTTCAATTAAAATATCCTTAGAATAATGAAAAAAGAGTTCCAAATTTAAAAATTGAGAATGTTAGTTGAGCAATATTTTGATGAGTATGGGTAGTGAATGGTGTTCTTCTTCGAATGATAATAAAAAAGCTAGGGATTTTCCGGAAAAAAGTAAACCCTAATGAAGCCTCTAGCACTCGGTAGTAGTTTAGAAGATATGAATTTTTATATTTTTATCCTGCGCCCCTTATTGACACTCATAAGAGCCTAATCCCTGTGCCCAATCTCTGGAGCCCATCCCTGAGTCCAATCTTGAAACTAATGAATCAAACTTCATTTTAGTAAGCCTCTCTATCCAACAAAAAATAAAGCAATTTTTAAAATTTTTAAGCGTTATTTAACGGTTTTCAGGCACTGGAGGCTCTTGAGCCCAGTATCATAGCTAATCATCCTTATGATTTCCTTTAAAAGAAAAACTCGACCTGGATCTGATGGACCATTTTGGAGTTATGGATGTATATCAGTGTCAGACTTATGAACCTACGGAGTGACGGTGGACAAACCGTCTATAATAGTGTATTTTTTCAAACGAAATGCACAAAAAATGTTGACGTTTCAATGGAAACGCCTTGTAAAATTTATAATGGAAGCGCGTGGTTATTAATTATTTTTCTCATAATATTTATTATATTAAAACCTGAACAAAGAGCTAAACAATCAGTCTTAAGGTTATCAATCACGGAACTTCTATTGATAAAACTTAATAACAATCATTACTTTTTCAATACAATTTTTCAATATTCAACATTTTTTTCTTTTATTTTCTCTCAATACTCAAATAATAAACGATTATCATTTAAGGGAAGAAAAAAAAATATGAAGAACAGCAATAACTTGGCAATAATATTAATAAAAACCAGCAACAACAAGGTAATATTTCCCTTAAGAATAATTTTCCTTTCATCGTAACATAACCGTTTTCTATTAAGAGTGAGTAAGAGAGATAACCTTTCAAGAAAAGAAAAGCAGTAAACAAAAAATATGCACGTAAAATGATTGAATATTATTTATTCATACACCGATCATCATCTTTTATTATATGACTTTGAATACCAAGTAATAACAACAAGAAAAAAAACTGTTTATGATAATAATAAAGAAAATGTATTCAAAAATATTGTTCATTCAAATATAAGTATAAAGGAAAATGAGAGGGTGAAAGAATGTTTTTAAGAGGAAATTGGTTTATTTTTTTAAGAGAATAATAAAATAAAAGAAGTGTCTGTTAGTCTTTTGCAGTTCATTACCATGAAATGTTACGATGACTTTTAAATAACGGTAATCTTTTTTCCTGAATTTGAGTTCTAGCTCCGATTCAGAGTCATTACAGTCACTTTAAGTCCAGTAAAATAAATATTTACTTCAGACTTTATTTTTTATTTAGTATGAAACTTTCATATTATTAAAATTCTGTTCGAAATGCATGAAATTTATTTGAATTTCCTCTGTTAAAATTTTTTTCTTCCATTTTTTGTTTGATAAGCAACGACTTTTAATTTAATTTAATTTTATATTCAACACTCTTCAGAAGACTTTTCTTTCAACTTCATTCTTAGAATTATTTGTATTTATTCTATTGAATTTTGTACATCCTTTTAATGGTTCAAGTAAAGAAAAGACAACAATTGCCTACCAAGCCAATGTAAAACTTTGTTTTTCTTTTTAAAAAATAAAAATTGTATAAAAATAAAATGAATTTCAATGTAAAAGAAATTATAGTTCATAACGAGATTCGAATACTAATAAACAGTTTTTGTGTGTTGTGTTTTAAGTTAATATTATTTTTTTTTTATTATTATTAGATCAGTCTTTTCATGATGTTGCTTCATTGTTGGATGAGATTCCAAGTTATATACTGAATTTTATCCGAAGACAAGTTTTAAACTTTTATTTTTCTATTTTGTTGCTTTTATAATGAAATAAAAGAGTTAATTATATAAATTAAAATAGAGAGAAAAGTTGATGTAAAATTTTACTTTTATTTTTCTAAAGAAATATAGACATTGTTTTCGAACACATAACTTTTGCTTATGTATTTTACTTGTCTACTGCATCTTAGTACTATTTGCCGTCAAATTGTTAAGAATAGAACAAGTTACGGTTAACAAGATAAATATAAGTGAAATAAAAGTTTTTCGAGGAATTTCTTGTGAATTTTGCATTTAAAAGTACCGAAAATTCAGATAACTGACTTGAGGGCGTGCGAAGATGAAGATGAACACTATCAGCCCAAAATCAGTGGGGTTTCCTACTGGTGAACGGTGAGACATTTGAACCAGTGGGAAGTTAGTATAACACCAGTGGGACAAGAGGGAAGCCAGTGGAAGATCAGTGGGACCATCGAGAAGCTCGAAAAAAATATTTTTTTCAGTTTTTTGATGATCCCACTGGTCTCCCAGTGATCCCACAGGTTTTCCCCACGGGTTTTCCCCACGGTAGGAAACCACACTGGTTTTGGGTTGAGATTGAAGAAACAGAATCGAGTCATTCATCCAGGTAAGTGAATAGTTTAACATCGAATTGTTCCAAAACTACCCTTTTTTATTAATATGATGCAGTTTAAAGAAGAAAAAAAGCAGTTAACATGCTTCTAGCTATTTAAAGCATCGATTTATCTCACATTTTATGATATTTGATCTCAATATTCAAAAAAAAAGTAAATTTCATAAAATGTTTAATAAAAGTTTTATACAAATATAATATTCAATGTTCATATTCCACTAACAAAGTAAAATTATTATACATATGGTGGTGGTATGAACCAAGAAATATGAACTTAAAATAGAGTTATTATTATTATTTTTGTTGATATTGTTAAGAGCCTCGAGAAATTCAATATATTGAACTATTTTTTACTCGTGCTTAACTGTTTTTTATGTAGAATTCAAGGAAACACCACAGCAAAATGAAAATTTAAGTTAAATTCATTAAATGAAATATGAAATTCAGGGTCATTGAATTCTATCACTGTTCAGTAAGGCTTTTGGATGTGGATTCTGACATGCCTTTCAGAGTTATCTACAAATAGGTGGACCGTTTCCTTCAAATTCAGGGTCATTGAGTTTCATCACTATTTAATGAGACTCTGAGATCCCTTTCAGGATTGTCTTCAAACGAGTGCACTGGATAAAAATGATAAAAAAATTGATTGGGTAGCTTTATTGAAGAGCTTTAAAGACTTTTTGGTCTGATTTAATTAGGAATCGGTTGCAAATAGCTTTGAGTACTTTAAACGTGGGATCACTTGACTCATGGCTCGATGAAGAAGAACAGCAAACACAAACGTTCATTGATATATTGAACGCATATTGCTCCCCATGGAATTAAATTTTGTAATATTTTACGATATTTACAAACTTACTCACAAAGTTGAGGTTGAGCCTAAAAATGACCAATTCCTTTTATTTCAAGGCAAACGCCTTCAAGGTTAGTACAGACATCGTTCCTTGAGCACATTTAGTTAAATTTTCATTTACAATCTGCAAATTTTAGTTTTCATTTTACATTTTCTTCATATTTTCCTTTTTTATTTTTCATTTTCATTCTACTTGCAACTCCATGGATGAACAAACTTAAATGGCTTCGAGGCGTTTTTCGGGTGAATAGTAGAATGTTTTTAAGCAAAATATTTTTAAAAATTTCTTATAAGTTCAAGTATTTTTTTACTTGGCATCTCTCTTTTCCGCTTTGAAAATTAATTTAAATTCTTGTTTTTGTGTGTAAAATGAAATTTTTTTGTGGTTCAAAAACTTTTCTATCCTTATTCATATTAAAATGTGAATCAAGTAAATTAAGATGCATTAACTTTAATCTATGAAACTTAATCTTTTTACTGATTTTAAGGTTGAATGTCTTTTTAGAGTTCATTTGAATAATAATGGAGACGTCTGGTATTTTTCAATTAAAAAAAAAAATTTGATCCAATTTTCTTATTTTAATACTTTAAATGGAGACGCCGGGTAATAAATTGAAATTAAAGTTCATTGTTCAATAAATCTGTGAAATGTGAAAACCGCCTGGTATTTTACAATCCAAAATAGAAACTCATTTAATCGAATTTCATTTTAAATGGAGACGCCTGGTTAAATTTTAAACATTTCCAATCATTTTTAATTAAATTTTATCAATCTTTCAACTAATTTAGTGATATTTAATCAAATTTTTTGCTTTATTTTACAGAAGTGCACTTCAAAATTCAATTTCAGTTGATTAATATTTACTTTTTTTTATACTTAATTTAATTGCAATAAAAGAAGCTTTACTGATGCTAGGATGACAATAAAAATTTCCTGAAATTTTAATTTTAGTTACATTTTTGAAATGAGAATTAAAATTTCCTTTTGTCACCTTAAAAGGACAATTCTCAATTGATTGATTGATATTTGAATGAGAAAATAATATTTTTTGTGAGTCAACCTTTTCAGTTTATCACCACTTTTTATTTAACTTTTTTCCTCTGATCTCAATACATTTTTTTTCCACCACTCAAATGATAAACGACATTTTAATTCCACTTTAATCAATGAACATTTTCAAGGTACGTGTTGTAGCATTTGATTGCTATTAAATTGTGCTATTCCTTCACAGTTTTTTTTATTTAATTTTTTTTCCCCTTTTTTCCTATTGAATATTCACAGAATTCATAGAAGGAGATATATCTTGTTTGTATTTATTATTTATTTAAATTTGCTATAGAATTTTGATGAAAGAAGGAAATAAAATGATAAAAAAAAACATATACACAAAAAAAGTTTTATAATGACGTGAAAATTGATTAGATCTGTAAAGATATTTGATGACAGTGTGAAATGTGTTATATGAGTGTTTTGTTAAATGATTTTAATTTAATTTCATTTCTGCAAAATGTGTTTTGTATCTTATCTCATCTTATCATGGAAAAAGGAATAAAGGACAACCCCAATATTCACTTTGTGTGTGTGGGTGTGTGTGTGTGTAAATACTTCCATCAATTTTATCATATTTATTGCTTTTCTTTCTTTTCAACTCGAGTTTCCAATTTAAGATAGCATTAAACTTTTTTTATTTATAAACACATAACAGATTGCTGTTTGAATGTGAAATAAAAATAATAATAAAAAAATTCTTTCTTGCAATAAACTTACATTTAAAAAAGCAAAAATATTTTTCTCATAATATTGATTTTATACGATTTATTTATCCATCCATTTTCTTATTATTTTTATTTCGGTATTTCAAGCTTTATATCAACAAAACACCCTTAAACCATTTTTATATTAAATAATGGAGGTAACAAATTTCAATTTCTCAAACCGTGAAACGTTATTGGCAACAAATTTGCTTTTCTCACACGTTTTTTGAGGTTTTTTCTTCTCATTTTTGTTGTTGTCTTGCCTTGAATTTTCAAGTGTTTGAGTAAGTTAAAATGAATAAAATAACGAAGACGTGCAAAAGCTGGAATAAACGTAAAATAATAAAAAGAAAAAATTGAGGTGATGTCGAACATACCAGACAATAATCGTGGAGTGAAAATCCATTATCACCTGTTACTGGAATGAAAAGAAAGATGAGAATTATTGTTATGATTTTATTGTTGTTATTCATGAACATGATGAGGTGGATGATAGTAGTGATTTTATTGTTTATTGACCATTGATCTGCTGTTTGAATGGGAGTCTATTTTTGTTATTTATTATTAGTGCATACACTCTCGATCCAAAACTAGGAGGCTTTCTCTTTGGGAAAAATGGGAAATTTGCACCAGTGGGGCTGTTTTTTATACATATTTTTTTTTATTTCTTATAGCCACTGACTGGTGCTGGATTTCTGTTAGTAAATTCGTTCAGGTCTGATGTTTTCGTTTCATTTAGCGTTGGTGTTTGGTAAATGTTTGGCTACTGATAGTAGAGAATTTTAAAAACCATGTTTATGTCAATAAGCTAATTCAAACGAGTTCAATCAAAGCTGTGGCTTGTCTAATAAGAAAAGAAGTAACGTAGAAAGTATATTAATTAGATGTATAAATTAGATGTATGTGTAAAGAGTAACGAAAAGTGAGTTATGAAGTATGAACGTGTTTTTGAGGGTTGCTCATGCTTAATATCAATCGAACTTAGTATGACGAGGTCTATGACCTCCAACACCAGTGAGCGTGTTTAAAACACAAGTGTTTTTCAGCGTGTAGATACTAGCTCTCAGATTGTCTTACTACTGAAACGAGGCTCTTTGAGAACATACTAAGCGTATGACCTAGTGCAAGTCCTCCAATCAATGTAAATGTTGACAGTTTGAGCTCGACTGAGACAAAGCCATTATGTCCTCCCTGTCAGTGAGCGTGAGAAAACAAGTTTTTTCAACAAGCGATTACTAACTCTCGTTTGGAGTGCAATGAGCTTAGTGAGAGACCATTAATGACAGTAGGATCAGTAGCATTGTCAGAGTCTTCTAAAATTCCATTCTTAATTTCAAGGGCTTTGCCACCTTAATTGGGATGGACCAGAGGTCTTTGGTCGTTTGGCTAGTAGAATGACTAGGGGATTCAAAAAGGTGAGCTACATTATGTGGTGATCTATGGCATTATGGACACGAATCAGAGACTTAAATAACTATTTGCCAGTTTGGAGTATCCTGACCTTGACTGAGCCAATGCCGTTTTCGTCTCTCTGGGGAGTTTGGCTTCTTCTACTGATATCTCGAACAGTGGTTCACCGATGATCTTGTTTGCTTCATAGCTGTTTGTTGTGATTACGACGGTTGCTATGTGTAGTTGCTTTAACATACCTCGATAAGTAGCCTCGTCTGTCATTGTGCTCAGAGATATTGTAGCTGAAAGTTCAGGGAGTAGACTTCTTGCTGAACGGCGGATATTTCTATGAAATCGAGCCATGCTTACTATTCTTGAATTTGGATTTTCTGGTCTGTGGGAAGCAACGACGAATATTTTGGTGAGTAGCTCATTGTGTTGTTTAACTGGAATCATTTTTGTTTCAACGTGAAGTGATCGGGCTGTGACATTAGATGGCATCCTGTGGTTATGTGTAGAGCAGCCGTCACTATGGTGGGTTCCATAAATCCAATGGTGCACTTCAAACAACATTTGGAACAACAGAAAAAAGTTGATGGAAACTTCTAATGGAAATCGAAAGCAATGGAAACGCCTTTCAACTTTCAACCTTTTCAATTTTCATATAAAATCAATCATGTATGATGCCAATACCATCAAATATGATTTTTCCCACACATTCCAATAAAAATAATAATAAAATAAATCATTAACCCAACAAAAATAACAAACAAATAAATATTTTAGCATCACTTTTACTTTTTCACTGGTAAACAATTTTCAAGTACCTTGACATCATTGACATCATATGAGTATTGACACTTTAATAACATTCGATTAAAGATCATTCAAGTAGGTTGATTTAATTTAATTTAATTTCATTTCATTTCTAAAATTTAATCACAATATCGATGTCAAGTTCATTTGGGACTTTTGATTTGAATTGCATTTCATTTCATTTTATTATGAGATTATTTTCATATCACTCACATTGATACGGTGTAGAACAGGAGGAAAATCTTTACATGACTGATTTTTTTTCTTGCTTTCACTTTAATGGTATTATTTTTATGATTTTATTGTGCTCATTTTTATTTTTATGTAATTTTTATTTATAGTTGGCGCCATCAAGGCGTCTTCTAGTAATGGATTTTATCATAACTTTTCTTTTTTTTCCATTTTTCATTTTTTTTGCTTTGTCTTTCATGTCTTCTTGTCTTTAAATGAAAAAAAAACGAGAAATACACGATTTTTGTGTGTGTGTAAATGGATCTCCTTCAATTCATTCTTTTATATTTTTTTTGTGGCATTGTCTGTCTTCGTGTGTTATTGTATCAAAATTCTGTCACAATTCAAACCAGCTTCCAAAAAAAATGAAGATTTTTTTTAAATAAAAATGATAAATGCTTGCACTCATGAAATTCTGAATTGAGTAAATTGAGTAAATTTGTTAAGTGAAAATTGAAAAGATTTATTATTATTATTATATGAAATGGAGTAACGTGAGACTTTGTAATATAAAAAAAAGTTTAAATTTATAGTAAATTTAGAATCACATTGAAACTTTGTTCAAATATTTATTTTGAAACGTCATAGTGAACATCTGGTCAAACAAACATTTCTTTATTATTTTATTTTATTTTAAAAATGAATGGAAAAAATGGGCAGTGACTGTAAAAATTGCATTTTTTCTATCCATTTTCTCTGTCTTTTGACGCAATAATGCTCACACCAAGCCCATACACACACATGGTGGTCAAAAAAAATATATTAAACAATTGTAATAATAAAAATGGACTAACAGATGTTCAAATTAAGTGCCAATCCTTTACAATTTATATTATTAAATGGATTTCATGTCTTTTAAAAACTTTGTAAGAAAAAATCACTAAATTAAGATTAACCTTAGGTGTTTTTTCATGTAAGAATTCCCAAGTGAAAATCAATAAAAGTAAATGACACAAAAAAAATATCAATTTAAGTATTACAAATCGATCTCAAATGACACAATAAATCGAAATCAATAATGCGACTACTCAAATGACTTCTTGTCTGTTTATTTTTTTTTTTTTGTATATCATGTCATATTGATGTTGTTGTTATTTCATATTAAAGCAAATGAACCAAGACATTTCATTTGATTCAATCTTGATCGTTTTCAACCGTGATTTTTTATTAAATATCATGAAAAAAATATAAAAATACAAGAATTTGCAATAAGAAAAAGAAGAATAAAATGCCTGTAACACACAAACGACATTTGAATCGATGTGATTTCATTTTATCATAATTTTTCCTTATCCTTATGAAACAGAATCTGGAGAAGATCATTGCGAAATGAAGAATAAAATTGTGTGTGTGTGTGTGTATTTGAGTCTGTTACGAATCAAATGGCATTTGAATAAATTGAAAAGTTATCATGATTTTTCTTCTGCTCTTATTTTTTTTCTTTCTCAGTTTTATTTCGTTACAGTAATCCTCCTTATAGATTTTTACAACTGTCATGAATTGAAATTTTTTTGTCTTATATTCCGTTTTTTTCTCTCATTATTTTATTATTATTTTTCACTTTTTTTTTGTATTATTGACATTATCGTGACATTTTCCTTTAGTGATAAATCTCATTTTGTACATTGTTTTGTCATTTTAATGTCAAATTGATTAAAATGATTTCATGGTGTTTGGCGCAATCTCTCTCTGACTCTTTCAATGAATTTAAAAGGTAACTTTTGCTTTGTTGATGAAATTTACTTGTATGATGTTGAATTGAGTGAATTGAGAAAATTTGATTGAATTTCTGCTTCAATGTTCCTTGATATGAGCTCAATGGTAGTTTAAGAAACTCAGGGTGGCTTCAGGTTCAAAGTCAGTGCCAAAATCTCATTTTTTTAATTTTCTTTTTCGCTACAAAGTTGCCTGAGATCAAGAAATAATTGACTCATATAGATTGTCTTTATTGTGAGCTGCAATAAATTGCACACCCTATAATCATCATTCAAGATAGTGATATCATATTCCTGTTCCCTGCAAGCTTCTCAACATCCGTATTCTTCTTTCACAAATCTAATACCCCGTAAGATTTTAAAAATCGTTTTCAGCTCAATATTTCTGAATTCAAGTGGGTTCATTATGCCATTAGGGTATTGAAACTCTTTATATCTTTCTGCCTTCAGTCCTTTCATATGCATTGCTGTTTCGTCATCATCATTACATATCCTACATTCTCCTGAATTTCTATAACTAACTCTACGTAGGTGATATTGAATCCGAGCATGTCCTGTCAGAAATGCTGTTAATATTCTTACCTGACCAGTTGAAAGCTCTATAAGTTCTTTTGATCATTTCAAACCAAACGAAGCAATAAAAAGCTTCGAGTGTTCTGCTAAATTTTTTGAATCCCAGTATCTTGTTGATTCATCAACCAACCAATCAAATAAAGCTGACTTGGTTCCTATCATGATTGAAAAACCTAACCTAGCTAACTGATCAGCCAATTCATTACCTGCTATGTTAGCATGTCCTGGAACCCAAAATAGATTTACAACATTATGCTCCCCCAATATATTCAGAATCATGATACATTCCCATACAAGTTTAGAGGAAAATTTACAGTTTTTAATTGCGTTCAGAGCTGCCTCACTACACGGCAAATGCAAAAGTTGTCGTATTTGTTGCCGTAGACGGCAACTTCTTTGGCAATTGTACGGCAACATTTTTAATTTTTTTCATTTATACAATATAATTTTTTCAAAAAATTTAAAATTTTCAAAAAACTCAAAAATTTAAAAAAACTCAAAAATTTCAAAAAACTCAAAATTTTCAAAAAAAGTCAAAAAATTTCAAAAATCTGATATTTTCAAAAAACTCAAAAATATCACAAAAATTCAAAAATTTAAAAAAAAATTAAAAGAATTTCAAAAAAGGCAAAAATTTCAAAAAAGTCCAAAAACTCAAAAATTTCAAAAATACTCAAAAATTTCAAAATTTTATAAAAAAGTCATTTTTGAAATTTTGAATTTTTTTGACATTTATGAGTTTTTTGATATTTTGTGACTTTTTTTTGAAAATTTTACAGTTTTTTTTGAAATTTTTGAGTAATTTTGAAATTATTTACTTTTTTTGAGTTTTTTTGAAATTTTTGAGTTTTTTATGAAATTTTTGAGTTTTTTTTTTGAAATTTTTGAGTTTTTTGAAAGTTTTTTGACATTTATGAGTTTTTTGAAATTTTGTGACATTTTTTGAAAATTTTACAGTTTTTTTTGAAAATTTTGAATTTTTTGAGTTTTTGTTCACGCCCAGACCCAGAGCCCCAATGGAGCCGCTGGACGTGAAAAGAGATACTGGCAAGATCCAGCCAATAAGCATCCAACGATGCGAATCAGCCATCACTTGGCAATATACCGAAGACCTATTGGAGCATTATCAAGACCAAGGTCTAATAACACTTTTTCCAATAGGTTTGGGGATTAATCGAGACCAAAGAAAAACACACCTGTTTGATTCTGGTTTGATCGATATAATGATTTTTATTGACTAAATTATCCTTATTTATACTAATATAATGTTAAGTCAGCATTTTGCTGTATTTGATAAACTTATATTAACGTACATACATGTTTGGTATTCTTATATTAGAGTACATACAATTGTGCATAATTGCACATTCTTATATTAATTTCTTTATAATTTAAAACTTAATGTGGTAAACATATCATATTCTTTAATTGTGCACACTTGCACTTTTTAATATAAATCAAATATTATTAATATTACCTTAACTAATATGGTTTACTATTTGCATATCCACTTATTTACCATGGATTAATGATGTGAACAATATTTCATCACTAATGGTTGGTAAGTGGATTTACATATAGAAATACCATTCATGGACGTTCGTCCATTGTCCCCCCAAAAATCATTCATACTTAAAACAGAAGAATTCTACAATTCGATTGTTTATTATCAAAAGACTCCTACGATTCGATTGATTTATCAAAAGAATCCAACGATTCGATTGATTTATCAAAAGGATTCTATAATCCGATTGATTTTCATTTGTTTTTGCCCGTAATTTTACATGATTACTTTGTTACAATGAGTGTTAGTTTACTTAATTTAAGTTTTAGTAAGATGCGTGCTGAACGACTGTTTGTTGGCAAGGTATGAATTAGGTACTGTTTTTGGTTCGTCTGATAAATGAAGTAAATTTGCGTTTTTGTTGGATCGGAGTGTTTTCTGAAGAGTTTGCTTTGAAAGTTGAATTGTATATGCAAATAATGATAATTCCAATCATTACTATTGCTGCCACGATTGTTGCTAGAATGTAATGGTTCGGCTGGACATCTTTTATTTGTTGAAGGTTTTCAGCGATAATGTTGATGTTCTCTGTGTCGAGATTCATTTTTGCTAAGTTCAATTTTTGATGAAACACCTTTTTTATCAAGTCAATTGTTTCGTTAGACACCAAATGCGTAAGGTTTTTGAAGAACAGTTGTGACGAAGTAGTTTTAATTGTTGATGTTGCTTTGTATATCTTTGTTTTCGATTTAACTAAGCAGCCAGGGTCTAATTGAATAATTCCCTGATATACTTCTGGTTCTCGTCTTGAATTACCACATGTTATATGTATATCCATTGGTGCTGATGTGTAAAATATTAATGTATCTGAATCTTGATTAATTAAATGCCATTCATCATAGTCAGATTTCAATTTGCGGAGTTGACAAGTTTTGTTTGCCTTTTTTATTTTCAATATAGATGCAACAGCACAATCCATGTTGTCTGAGATTGTTTCCATTATCATCCTTTGCCAAATATATAAAGTTGTTTCATTAATTTTTATCATCTCTGCATCTTCAAGTGTATTTTTAGTTACGAATGTAGTCGAAACATGATCAAGAATCATGAACTTTGGATTGAAATCCAAGATGAATCCATGTTGTGGAAGTGGTATTACTTTTACCACATCATAAACAATGTCCTGCATTACTGGAATTGTATATACTACCACTAGAGTTTCATTTTGAATCTCGACTGTGTATTCAAAATCGAGTTTTGCTCTTTCTATTACGACTTGGTGGATTAATTGTTGCTTGAAAAGGTTTAGTGCTTGCTTGAAGGTAGATTCTGGTATCAGCGATGTGTCAAGTGCCATGACATATCGCTCCTCAAGCCTTTTCATGAAGACCTGTGCGGCTTCATACTGGTTTATCATGAAGATATCGAACAATGTACTGTTCAATCTTTCCATGAACTCTTCTGTCCTAGCAAGTTCCATGTTCGTTTGGTTGATTGCATTTGTTACTTGATTGACCTGGTACTCAATATCGTGCTGAGTCAAATTGATGTGTATTAATGTAGATTTCAAGAGCTTTCTTTGTGCTCGTTGAGAGGTTTCCAGTTGTTCTATCTCCTCTGATTGGTCCGATCCGAATAACAATTCTTTCACAAATCCTAAAAATCCATGACTTCTCTTTATTCGTTTAGAAGTGTGTTGTGATTGAAACTTTAGTCCATCAATTAATGTGTCACAGTTGATCGGTTTGCTCGTTAACGTTTTTCCTCTGTCACACTGTGTTTCAAAGGTAGACAGGATAGTTCCTAAGGTCTCTCTGTCATTTTTCGGTGACAGTCCTGTGTTGAACTTCATTTTTCCAGCTCCTGCTGAAATGTATCCGGAGCCAAGGTGTGCGAAGAACATCCCCCCTTGAGTGATTGGTGTTACTTTCATTCCTGCAATCGACAAAATTAATCCAAACCAGACGACTAACATTATTAGTGACGGACTGATACATAGTTTTCTCTTGACGCCTCTTTGTATTTGTATTTCTGGCTTTTTGAGTTTTTCACATGGTTTTTGGGAGTCAAGCTCTTCGTTCAAGCCTGACTCCGTTGCAAACTTATCTCTTACACTCTCTTCCAACTTATTTACTTCTGTGATGAACTCATACCTTGCATTGCCTGTAGCACCTTTGAAGTTCTTCCCGTTGTCCGACATCATTATGGCTGGAGTCCCTCGTCTGCTGATGGATCTGTCAAAACCTGCTGTATAAGAAACTATAGACAAATCGGTTATTAATTCCAAATGCATGGCCTTTGTGGTCATGCAGATGAATAAACATATATAAGCCTTTTTTAAGATATTCCCAGTCTTACCTGACCTCGTTACATAGGGCACTCCGTGACGTGTACTCACCTCGAATAGGCCAGCGTAGTCCACTCCTGTTATCGTGAAAGGAAGGGACATCGTTACTCTGTATCGAGGTAACGTTCCCATAAGCTGTGACTGCCGCATGCGTGTATACGCTTGACAAATGAGGCATCTTCCAAGTATTCGTTTTACCTTCAAGCTGGCACCAACAATGTGTATTCCATTGCTGGTGAGCCACCTTCTTGTTAAGGTTTCTCCTCCATGGAGAACTTCCAAATGCGCTTTCAAAATAAGCTTATTTGAGATGTTTTTCTCCTCGTTGGAAAGTTCAGTTGCATTTTGCAATCTCGTAAAAGATCTGATAATCCCCCTACTGTCCATAAATGGAGTAAGGGCCACAATTTCACTTCCTTTTTTTATAATCCCTGGTAATGTCCCATTTTTAGTCATTACTTTGGTCAAGTCAGCGTGTTCTTGTGGGTAATATATCTTTTGTATAAGTCTTATGAGACAGTTAAACCCTGTCTCGTAGTGAAGTGTTCAAGAGAGGTATCGATTTTCTCTCTATCTGAATCCACTTCTGTGCCGTAGTCCATGTATCTGGACAGTTGTCCAACCACAGACTGCAGTTCTGTGTTGTCGGACGCGTCGGTCAAATAGGCTGTTGGATTTTTTGGTTGTCCTTTCGTTTTGACAGTCCCAGAAACAATCCAACCAAATTCTGAAAACTGGGCAATAGCTCCCGAATTCTTTATTACCTTTTGGTTAATAATCTCTGCAAACACTTTCCCATCGAGGAGTAGGGAAACGTTGCTTGGCAAATCGTAGTTTGGATTTGCCAAATTGAGTCTATCAAAGTCTCTCACTCTTGTTATCTTGGTTTCCGGACTTCTTTTGATAACCGTGTTGATAATGAATGCTTTGAGCTCAGTAGAATACGTTTTCTTTTTGTTAGTTATACGTATCACAGTTTCCTCTGAGATTTCCGACGCTTTCTTGTTTAATCCGCTTACGGTAGCGGTTGTTTTTGTGGTGGGCAATCGAAGTTCTTCTACTAGAGACTTCGATATAAAGTTAGCGTTGGCACACTGATCAACAAGTGCAACTGTTTCTGTTGAATGTTGACCATTCCATGCTAAAACTTTGATCGTCGGGTAAAGACATTCTGTATTGTCTTCGTCCCCAACTGGTTGCGTAGTCACTAATGTTGTGACCGATTCTCCTTCGTCGTGAAGAATTTTAGAGTGCAGTTGATTGCACAACTTGCATCTGTATTTGCTTTTACATGCTTCATCTCTTGAATGGGTTAGACAAACCCGGCACAATTTCCTTTCGTTCGTGAACATGAGCCGATTTTTAACAGTCATTCCCATAAATTCAGGACAATCCCATAGTGGATGTACTCCACTACATTTCATGCAATTTGTGATTTTCTTTTTGTTCTTCCTCGATGTTTTAGTTATCAGAGCAGACTTAGCTGGTTTAACTTTATCCTGTACGTTAGTTAAACCGGTATCGATCTGCCACAATATGAACCTCTTAATTTGTTCTATTGTTGGGACTACCTTAGTATCCTTTAACCGTTGTTCAAACAGTTGGATAGTTTCAGGTTCCCATTTCGACATGATCAGTCTATTCAGGATTGGGTCCTAGTTGCTGTGCTGACATTCAAATTTTTTAGCTGCTCTAATATTTCCGTAAGGATGCTGTATTGGGCTTTGAATCCCCTTGTTGAATTCGCCCTTGGAAGATTAAATAAACCTTCCACCTCCGTGAGGATGATCCTTCGAGGGTTCGAAAATCTGTCATTCAAAACCTTCCACGCCATCGCGTATGACCCAGCTAGGTCGGTTTTGAAGTGTTTGATAGCATCATAGGCCTCACCTATGCATGCCTGCTTCAGGAAGGTCATCTTATGGACATCACCAATGTCCGACCTCTTCCCGATAGTTGATTGGAAAATTTGCTCAAAATTGAGCCAACTTTGAAGTTCTCCATCAAATTTTGGAACTTCAAGTCTAGATATTTTCTGGAAAGTTTGAGTCAATACTTGTTTTGCGTCACTCAAAATATCTAAAACTTGATCATCTACTGCATCGTATTCTGTTAAATTAACATAATCTAATCTCAACTTAACTTGAAGATTTTTTAGAACAGAGAACAAATTTTCTAACAATCTTGTATTTTTGATTCCATCCAGATCTGCTTGTTCCCGGATTTCCTCTGCAGTATTGGTGAAAGTGTTGAATAAATTTTTAATATACCGTTTTCTTTTCTCTTCGTCGTCATAACATTCAGGTTTTTGTTTAGGATTTTGGTCTTTCTTACTAGCGGTCATTACTGGTATGTAAGTCTTAGAACCACCTTCGAGAGGATCTTCTAGATCAGTTTTACCGTCAGTTTTACCGTCAGTTTCACCGTCAGGTTCACCGTAAATTTCACTGTCAGTTTCACCGTCATCCCCTGATTGTCTTAATTTTTCCAAGTCGTTCTTTAAAGTTTGCAATAAATTAGTTATGGAAGCCTTTAAATCTGGAAAATCTTTTGACGTATATTCCTGTTTTTCTCCAGGAGTATCTCTTATTTGAGCATGCAAATCCTCAACTTCTTTTTTCAAGTTAAGTACTTTTATAATTCGATCCTCATAATATTTCTTGTCTTTGCGACTAGCAGAATCTTTTCTTATATTTCTTGCTATTACTTCAAGTTTTGCGGCATTGTCGGCCTGTTTGTTGATAAGCTCAATTAAAGACATTGCTGTTTTTGAAGAGAAAAATTGTGTTATAAGTATTTAAGCAAATATTTCCAAGATTCCAAGTATGTTATTCCTTATTCATGCACAAAAAGTTTTAAAAAAACAATCTAAAGTGTATGTGTTATAATTACCTATTTCTTTTTTGTTGTAAAAATATTTGTTTTTATTGATGAATTTGAAAGTCACTGAAATTTACTTTTGAAAAAATTTATCTTTGAATGAGTTTTAACGTCTAAAAAATTTAAATAATTGATTACTTATTAATCAAAAATATTTTTCAAGTTTTGTTTTTCAGTTAAACCATATAAACAAATTTTTATTTCAAGATTGACAACCACTGTTCATTAATAACAAATTTTATTTCAAGATTATAAACCACTGTTCAATTCAAAATTTTATTTTAAGATTGAAAACCACTGTTCATTAACAATAATTTTTTATCAAGATTGAGAATTATGTTCAATTCAAATTTTCATGTCAACATTGAAGACCACTGTTAAAATTCGAATTAGATTTATCAACGCTGGTAATTTATGGAATTATTAAAACTTTCACAATCAAAATTTTCAATTATTATTGATAAAATTTGAATTAATTTTTATATTTTTGATTTAAAATCAAGTCACTGTTTATTTTTACACATTGACATTAAACATACTGATAATTTGACAGTAAATTATATTTTTTGTATAAATTAATTGATTATTAAGCAAAAAATTAAAATAAATATGCACTGAAACCTCAAATATATTTCAAATCATATCATGTGCCATACACTACAATAAATTCGTTTACAAACTACTGCATACAAAATATCGGTAATATATGATAATGTTCTGCTATACCAATTTGAAGTAAGAAAATTGTAGTATATAAAAATTAAGTTCTTTAAGTAATGTTTTAATCAGATTGTTCGTAATTATATTCATAGTGACATGGAAAGTGTCTCCAACCACCGTCCTCGCACTCACCAGTTCGAGACCAGCAAACATAAACAATTATTATACATATTTTTTTTTTATTAGTTTAGTAACACATTTAATAAAATCAAACCATAAAAAATTCTATATCAACCACGTCATAAAATTTTAGCAAAGAAAAACATTTAACGCCGTCTTTCATTTATGTCATGAATATATTGTGCCTTCATTCTATTATTTTTATATTTTATTACAAGCAACACATTCAAGCCCTATTTGTTTTTCATCGAATAATGTTTTTATTTTTGAATATGGATAACAAGGAAAAAAGTTAAATTAAATAAAAAACATTGTTTCCTTAGCCAAGAATCGAAACCGAGACTTATAATTTTATAAGTTGTATTTTAACGTGCTCGACTACTAGGTGTATGGCTATATGTTACGATATTTTCATATATAAACAGAAATTTTTCATTTACTGTCCATTTATATAACTTTATAAAAAACTTTTTACGTAATATACATGTAGTAACAAAAATGAATTTTGTAATAAAAGACATTTTTAATAAAAATCATTTTGCTCGAACCAAGAATTGAAACCGAGACTCATAAATGTTATTCAGTTCTTAATACATTGGACTGGCTCGAATATATGACAATGTATTGTGATATTTTAATACTTGAATAGGTTTTTTCTTATTCTTGTAAAAAAAAAAAAAAAAATTTATTAAATCATTGCAAAATTGATTTTAATTTAACTTCTGTTAATTTTTTATTGAATGTAATTTGCAATAAATAAATGCAAATAAAAAAATAAAACCTTCGTACTGAAATCAGGATTCGAAATGTCGACCTAACTTATAGTGAACCGTGCGTTAGTACACTATACTGGCCTTTGCTTGTAATATGTATGACTTATATCATAATATAAGTGAAAATTTTCCATTCATGAATGAAATATATTCATTTTTTATTTTGAATGGTAATGTATGTAATAAAAATAATTTCTAATGAAATTGAAGTTTGTGTCGGAAAACTTTTGGAATCTTGTTTACTTTAATTTTAAATGTTCGGGGTCACCTTGTTCACGCCCAGACCCAGAGCCCCAATGGAGCCGCTGGACGTGAAAAGAGATACTGGCAAGATCCAGCCAATAAGCATCCAACGATGCGAATCAGCCATCACTTGGCAATATACCGAAGACCTATTGGAGCATTATCAAGACCAAGGTCTAATAACACTTTTTCCAATAGGTTTGGGGATTAATCGAGACCAAAGAAGGCAAGAAGTTGCCATCTACGGCAACAAATACGACAACTTTTGCATTTCCCGTATATCTGAAAATATGAAGATTTGCTTGTTGGTATTTTATCATCTAAAGTAGCTTGGGCTGCTATTTCAATTGCAAGTAGTTTTGATTGAAATACTGTAAAATTTATATGTAGGTTTTTAGATATTTTTTTATTGATCGATTCTTCGTAAGCTCTACAGCCAGCATTTTCTATCTAAGATCCATCTGTATACCACTGGATTGCCACTGGTTGGGCTTAGAGTGAATTTTACACAAGTCTGGTCATTTCAGAATGAATCTGAATTTTTTGGTCGAATCGTAACTAAATTTCAAGTGAAATCCGAACTTAAAATCAAAATAAGACATTTTGAGTATAAAAACCAATTTGATTTTAAAGCCCAGTAAATTGAAAACTCAAAGTCTCCTCATTTATCACAAATTTCAATCAATTTCATCATCTCATTTTAAAAATATTCAAATTACTTGTTTTCAATTTTCTTTCACTTAAATTCCATTAAAGTTCGGAATCAAAAATGCACCAACAACAACAAACATTAAATGAAATGAAAAAAACAGGATCTTTAAAATACAAATTATTCCCTCATAAAATAAAATCCGAACATTTATATCACAATTTAAAAGCATCATTTTAAATTTTTTTCCATACAGATTTTTCATGACAATCACACAAAATAACATAAAATAATGCAATTCAACAATTTTATTAGCTTAAAACGTACTTGTATACCATTATTTTGTCACTATTTTGTTCTGCATTTGATTGGATGCAATTTTTAACAACAAATTTAAAAATAAAAAAAAATATCGAAAACATAAAATAAAAACAAACAAATATAAACATAAAAATTTACATTCACATACACATTGAAAGTACAACAAGAGTACGAATTTCACTGAAAAATATATTAAAAAAAATTGTATATAACAGAGAAAGAGGATTGTGTGAAAATTTGATTGTGTTGATTGATTCGTGTTTCTCTATTTTGCATTCAGGCTTTTTTTTTGTGTGCTTCATTTTATTGTTATTTTATATTGTTTCCTATGTATAATGTCATATTGCATTCATTTTTACGTGTATTTTTTTGCTCATATTACCATAAATTTTTGAGGGAAAACAAATTTTCACTGAAATAAAAATAAAGAACATTAAAATTTTTTTTTCGTTATTGCATTTTGGTGAAAATTTATTTTTGTATGTTTCAAACTAATTTTACATTTCAATTTAAAGTCAATATATTTGAAATGATTTTGATTCAAGATTTTCATTTTTCGTACTACTTTACAGTGCTAAACGCAACCTACTCGTTTAACCACAATACTAGATTTTTTTTTCAAAACCGGATCTTAAAATTTAATCGCCCTGTGAGCACAAACCAAATATTTCCAAACCTTACTGAACTGAACTCAATCGAAATAAAAATAATTTTTTCAATTAAATTATCCAATTTTTTTCACATAAATGTATTTATTTTTGGATAATGCAATAAATAGGTGTATCATAAAATAAAATAAAAATCGAACAATGTATAAGTGCATTAAAAATATATCAAATGATAAAAAGTATTGTTTTCCAGTGTTCCGATAATCTCATCATTGTTTAATTTTATCAATGATAGTACTTTATTAAATTCAGTTCATTGTAAAATGATAAGGTGCAAAAATATTCAGTTAAAAATAAATTAAATTGAAATTTAAAGAGTACTTTGTAAGTGTATCAGATGTAAAATGGGAAATTTTGACGAAAAAAAGATCGAATGGTTCACGATTGTGCTCAGCAACCCTTTTCAGAAACGGTCAAAAGGGTCATCGTGAACTTTAACAAGACGATCGACTGTGACCTGATTTGAGATAACTTTAAGTCAGATTGATTGATGGCGTTGAAACAGATATAAGGACGCTATAAGAGAGAAAGTGGAAATAAAAATGAACTCTTTAAATCATTTTCGGCCAGGTTAAGATAAAATTTTGTGGACTGAGTTCAATTTGCACTTTTTCGTTATCAGCAGGGGGTAGTCAGGTCGCGCCAAATTGACCCTCTAAATGCCAAACGCCATATTCGCCAACTGCGCAAAATTTGTTAAATGGTATATTGGCCAAATGCCAAATTTGAAAAATGTCAAAAGAACAAAATTTTTTTGAAATTTTTGAACTATTTTGAAATTTTGAGCTTTTTTAAAAATTTTTGAGTTTTTTGAAAATTTTAAGAATTTTGAGTTTTTTTAAAATTTTGAGTTTTTTGAAAATTTTACGCTTTTTGAAAATGTTGAGTTTTAAAAATTTTGAGTTTTTTAAAAATTTGAGAATTTTGAGTTTTTTAAAATTTTTAGCCAAATTTGCCAAACGTCAATTGCACCAAACTATGCCAACTTCCAAATGCGCCAAATTTGCCAAACGCCAAATTCGCCAAATGAGCTAAATGCGCCAAATTTACCAAAAGTTATAAAAATTATTAAAATTTTGAAAAATTTCAAAAAACTCAAAAATTTCAAAAAACACAAAATTGCCAAAATGAAAAATGATTTTTTTTCTTGGCAAGAGACCTGACTACCCCTTGGTTATAAGTCTAATAAATGAGCCACAATTTCATAAATTAACTTTTTCGTCTCATCATTACTCATAAAGAAAAAAAATTACTTTTAAAAATCCTTTTCACATAACTGATCACTAACAATAACAAAATTACAAAGTGAGCATCATCATTTTCAGATTCAATGATATATGAATGAGCAGTTAAAAAAACTTTCATAACATGATTTGATAACTCTTGAAAAAAAAAAATAAAAAGAAAAACAGACTCATAATAGATTTCTTTCATTCTTCGTTATACTTTTAATACCATCTCAAACGAGCCATCATCATCATCATCCTTATCAATAGCCCCAGATATGTTCAAAAAAAAAATTGTATCAATAAAAGGATGAACTTTTCATTGTATTGAAGGAGACGAACAAGAAGAAGAAGGTCCTTTGATTTTTCATCGAATTTTCCTTTTTTTTTTCTTCTTTTATGACAAAGTGTATTAAATAATAAAATAAGTAACAAAAAGTACCGGTAACAAGCCATGAAAATATCTTTAGTTAAAATATTACAACAAAAAAAAGAACAGAGTGTGTATTGGACATAAAAGAAATCTTTTAGTACATAATATGAGATGAAAAATTCACTTTTCACAGTCCTCGTATGATTTTGCTTCTTTTTTCTTGTTGTTGTTAAATTATTGTTCATTGAACGAAAAATCGACACGTAATATTAACACAATGCGTCTTATCATACTCTTCAAGTTTAATGGGTGTGTGTTTGTACTTCATCGATAATAACTCTAATGAGATTATTCAACTTCAAGGTTTATCCTTCTCGGAAAATTTTTCAATTGGGATTTGCCAAAAAAATAAAATTCAAGTTTAATCACTTAAGTGACCCTTCATTTCAAGGTTAAAATATCTGATATTCTAATGCAAATAGGTACCAGGAATTTTTTATTATCTCTTTCCCTCCTCTTCCATTTTTACTTTTCTTAAAATTTTCCTCTTTATCTTTAATCTGAGAAAATTCATAACACACGCGATGTTACCATATTAAAAAAAGAAGATGATGATCATCACCATCATATATGGTCATGACAAGTTTATGGTCCATATCATCCTTTTTTTGTGTTGTTGTTCAATTCTGTTATTGCCCCAAAAAAAAAGTAGATATAAAAATGAGGACAAAAGCACAGCACTCCACTTTTACTGCCCTATTACCTTCATCACATGATGATATTTTATCTTCCATAATACGTTTTTGTTACATTTTATATATTGAAAGCTCTCAATTGACGAATCTCTGCTGTTCTTTTGTGTATTTTTTCCTTCTTCTTTTTATTCTTTATCTTTAAATAGATATTTTAGCTAATTAGATATTTGGCCATGTCATGTAGGTCTTATTGTTAAAGAAAAGAATAAAGGAAAGAAAAAAAAATATCAGATTAAATTTATGAGAAGATATGGCTTGTGTGCATGTGTATATGATAATGAAATATATAAATAACTATTAAGTGGGCTCATGGTTAATTGGCCTGATATGACGTTCAATATTTTCGTTGAAGATGTTTTCCATTGTTTAATCTTAATTTCTTTTCCCTTTTTTTACTTGATTAAGTGGACAATTATTATGAGGTTATGAAAAATTGAAGAGATTTAGTTTAATGATGGGTCCTAACTTGTTTTTTGTATCTTCAAATTCAGATTTATTTTTGTATCAAAATTGTAAAAAAAAAATAGATAATGGAAAAGTCTGGTATTTTACAAAAAATGTGTAAAAATGAATTTAAAAATGCAAAAGCCAAAAATTTGATATGGAAATGAAATCATTAGTTTTTTTTTTAATGAAAAATATAATGAAAACAAGAACTTTTAAATGGAAACGCCTGGTAATTTAAAGTTTTTTACAAGTTTTTGATGGAAACGTCTGTTTAGTTATGATTCTGTCAATTTCATTGAAAAAAATCTTAAATACAACAAACAAAAATTAAACTCTGATCGTGAACAATGTATACGAGTGCATTTCTATCGTGTTTTGGGCTTTATTCGTTCTTGAGGTTTTAAATCAATTTTGCAGTCGGTCATTTTGAGATATTGGCTATTATGAATTAACCTCTCTTCAACACATACTTTAAGATTTTTGCCGATAAAAGGGCTTCATGAATTTGATGTCCTGATATACGTCTAAACGACTAAAAATTGGTTCAAGAGCATTCATTGACATTACTTGGTCATCGTAAGATGTCCTCTCTTAGTCCAAGCTACTTCAACAAGCTCCCCCTCAAACTGAGACGAACGCAAAAAACATCAACATTTTTGAATGAACTTAGAGAGTATTTGACTCTAATTAATCTATACCATCTCTGTATCTCTTCACTTGCTTCTCTCTTGACTTGTCGCGGCTCCACTTCTGAGTTAGACTCTGGAGTTTCGATTCTTGCAATGTACTGCATGACTGTATTTTACTTGTTCCAAATTATGAATCAGTCGGCCATTTTGGTCTAGCGACAGTTTACAATGATTGTTGACAATTTTTCAATGATTGGCGACCTTTTTTTAATGCTCTAAAAACTTATAGAATTCTAAGTTTTCTCTTATATTTCTTACTCCCAGCACCTTGGTATCAATATTCCGAGTATTTTGTGTTTTTAAGCTGTAACATTTTTTGAAAAATTTCTTTTACAACCTATTCAATGGAATTCATTAAAAAACAAACTATATTTATAAAATAAAGCTGATTCTATTTTTAATTAATTTTTTTTTAAAAACAAAAAACAATTTCTCAGTATAAATTTCACCTATTCCGTTTCATGCTTCATTATATTTTAATAAAATCCAATATTTAATCCAAATCTTATTATTATAAGCAAATGAAAAACTGAGACGATAAATAATTTGTAGCCCTAGAAGCATTTTCAATTTTCTCCATTTCGCTTCATGTAAATTTTTGTTTCATTTCCTCGAAAAGGCATGAAAAGAAGAGCAAAAAAATTAGGAAGATTATTTATATGAGGGATCTGATTTAATTTTATTATTACAGATATTGCTTGTATAAAAAACTTGTTCTGTAATGAAAAATCTTATTAAAAGTATTGTTATACCTTTACTTCAAAAAATATTTATTAAATTAATCATCTCACAGATCAAATTAGACCGAAGGCTACAAAATTGGCTTAAATAACACACGCAAATGAAGAGATTATATGAAGGGAATATAAATTAACTTGGATTCACAACTTTTTTTTTTGTATTTTTTCATTGAAACGCTCCTTATTACAACCAAAAAAAAAATAATGGATAACGTTCCCTCTTATAAAAAAAAAGTTCATTAAAAGGTTTTGCAATGTACCCGTCTTTTCATATTATCATTATTTGCTCTTTTTATTAAAAATGACTTTAAATAGATCTTAAAATGAAACTTAACTTACAATAAAAACAGCACACACTTTATTTAATATACGTATACGAAAGGTAAAAAGTTGAACAAAGGTGAGTTCGAGTGATAAAGGTCACATTTTACAAATAAAAGGAATTGAAATCATATTAAAGTCAAACAATAAAACTTTTGTAAGGAAAGGAAATTCAAAAGATTCATTAACATTCACCTTTCATTTCTTTAAACATGTTTTTGGTATATTTGACCAATTTAGGGATTAAAAATAAATTTATTTATAATTCAATCCTTTAACTATTATTGTTTTCCTTGATTATGAAATTTTCTTCAAACCAATTGTCTAAATTTGAATTCCAAAAGGTAATTTTCTGGAAGCCATACGGAATTTTAATTGTCTTCCTGAATAGATTTTTGGTGTCGAATTTAGGTGTGCGTTACATTAAATTGAAATTCATCCTCATTTTTGAATATAACTTTTATTTTTTACCTCACCCTTCTATTGTTCTTTTTGCTCTTATAATTTCATTTTCATTAATAATAAATAAATGGGTTTCAGATTTAAATTTTAATCTTTGATTGTGTTTTTGAAAATAGGATTAAATTGGATATCATGATGCTTTGTGATTGTTTTATACTATAAATTATGGTCTCATTCCATTTGAAAATGAATTTGAACTCAATTCAAGTGGTGAGTAGGCAAAATAAGACTTGATATAACCATTTGAAATTAGCTCATAGGATTTTATTGAGTTATAACCTTCATTCTGTCTTCATTTGGAAGCTTAGTTCGATTTTAAGGGATTTAAAATTCGAAAGAGTCGGTTACCTTATCTTTTCTGTAAGAAACATGTTCAGATGGCAGTGGCTTGTAGAATTTAAGCACGATTCAAAAAAAAAATTACAGCTAAAAATTGGAGAGTGAGATCCTGGAAGGGTACGCAAAATATTACTCCAAGATATGAGACTTCAGATCTATAATTCAATAATTTTCTCACGACTGTCTTACATGATCGAAATATGGAAAAGTGCAAACAACTCTCGCTTATCCTTATTACAAAAGATACAGAACAGGGCACTGCGAATCATTTATAGTTTACCTTATCTGATCGCTAGAATAGAAATTTTCAAGCAGTCTTGCCCCAGTACTCATACTTATCTAGAAATTAGAATAGAATTCTTTTCTACCAAAATGTAAAAACGCCTCAAGAGACCTCAGTTTTTCTTCGCAAATCTAACTATCTATATCTACTATTACCTTCTCTTTTATCACTATGCTTGTTGGTGGGTTGTCCGTGAAAGCTGACGCTTTGCTCTTATCAACGTTTATTCACTCATTTTTCTTACTCACAAATAAGGCAGCTGCTGGATTGCCGTGAAAGCCGACGCTCTTCTCTTATCAACGTCTATCCACTCATTTTTCTTGCTCACAAATAAGGCAGCTGCTGGGTTGCCATGAAAGCCAACGCTCTTCTCTATCCACTCATTTTTCTTATTCACAAATAAGGCAGCTGGCGGGTTGCCGATAAAACCGGCGCTTCTCTCTTATCAGCTTCTATCCTTAAATTCTATTCTTGTTATTATCTCTTTCTTTACGCCATCTTAATTTTAAAGAACATGCAGCGCAACAAATACTTGAAAATAAAAATCAAGACTAATTTAAAAAAAAAGTGCAAACACCCGTCAAATAAAATCTTTGGTTATATTCCCGCTCCAAGACAAATTTAGAAACTAAATGAAATGTCACATTTTTGAGTATCAAGAGATAAATTTAATCATATTTACTGTTATAATACTCTAAATCACCCCAATTTTACCTAATTCTAAATTAAAAAAGCACTTATCTTACATTAAAGATCAGAAATCTCAAATTCATATTAAAATCACTCACATTTCTCGAATTTCATGGGAATTCTACCTAAGAGATTAGAAAATGACTTAATTTCATGTTAAAATGAAATAAAAAAAAAATAACAGAACACAATAAACCAACAACATTTAAGAAAAATATCATAAAGTGCAACCACATGTTGGCAGCAAGCTCGCACATATTGTCTGTCTTATTATTATGATAGACTACCACAATACAATCAACATACACAATGAAATTTTCTTTTTGTTCTGTTCATCTTTATCTTCTAATCAAGAAAATTAGTTTCGATTTAATACGTGCACAGTATTATTAGCTTTTTTTTTTGCTCTGCTCATTCTTTATCATTTTCCTATAAAAATACATCTTACAATATTTTACTTTTCTTATTTTTTACTTATACGATAAGACTAGGAAAAAAAGAACAGAAAAAGAACTGATATACTGCAAAAGACATGTAACATTTTATTCAACTCAAATCATCTGTCTCTCATGAGAATAGATTTTCTGTTTCCTTTACTATGTACTATTATTAAATAACAAAAAAAGAAATATTATAAGAGAAATATTTGAGTTTAAGAAAGTGAATAACTGACAAGGCAACAAATTGAACATCTATCTTATTTTATTACTGACAATTTTAATACGAATGAGATTAGGATTAATTTTAAATGAATTGAATTGTACTTTAATTTCTAATCTTCCTTTTTTCTTATTCTAAAAGTAATTTTTGTGTATTGAAAGTGGAAGATACATTTGAGACTTAATTTAATACATTAAGAGTTTTAAGTGGGTTTTCAATGTCTAATTCTGAAAATTAAGAGCTTTTTTTACAGTTTAATTAATTTGACTGATTCAATGTATGGCTCAAAACCAAATTTCCTATTATGATAATATTATTTTTTTAATAAGATTCATTTTGTGCATACAGTTACCTACCAAGATGTACTTACATTTCCAGAATCTGATTGGATGATACCAAAATACGATATCCAAAAGAGCATTTAGCAAAAGAGCAATTTTGAGCCCAACTTGGTTATCTGCTATATGGATGGTTCAAAAACTGAATGCGGTACTGGTTCAGGAGCATTTATTACCTCAGAGTACAGTAAGACTTACGAAGATGCTTAGAGAAGAAGTACAATAACAAAAACATTTACATTATGCCGGACAGTCAAGCTGCATTTAAAGCACCCCAAAGTTAATTAAAAAATAATTTGAAAATATTTGGAAAAAATATATCAACTCGCTAAAAGCAACACATTTATCTGGGTTCCAGGACATAGTAATATTGATGGTAATGAAATCGTTGATAGGTTAGCTAGAGAAAGAACAAAACAACGGCTAAATCTTTCATATTTGAATGGCTTATTGACAAATCAACTTGGTATTGGGAAGATCAAAGCAGATATCTTTCTCAACTCTTAAAAGAGAAGTAAGTTGAAAGTTGCAAGACAGCCCACAAATAGCCCAACACTAAGTGGCTGAGGTGAGTATACCCGATTATAATCATCATCATATTAATTTTTTATAAATAACCAGGCGTTTCCATTTTTAAATGTATCTATGTTAAAATTTTGAAAACCATTATAAAAATTATTTCGTTTTATTTCAGAATTTTTATAAAAAAAACCAAGCCGTTACCGTTATAATATTCAAATGCGTATAAAATGTTTAGGAACTTTTTCAAAATTATAAAATTCCATTCACAATTCACATTTAAGGTAAGGGTTCCACTAAACCTCATAAATATCATGGGAAAACAACTGTTTACTTTCATCTGATCCAATTTATTCACATGTTATTATTTTTTTCAACTTTATTATCTTAAACTGGTTTGTTTTGTGGTTTTTATACATTTTCATATAAATTTTTTGGCTAAACTAAACAAATATTATTATTATTAGTTGTGCATATACAAGCAAATGTTTTCATAGAGAGAAAAAAATACTTTTCAAGCAGAAAAACAAAATTTTATATTATATGAATAAATATTTGTTGTATAGGCAACAATAAAATATAATAAAATAAAAATAGAAATCATATCTGTTTGTTTGGATATCTTTTTTTTGTATTTTATCTTCTTATCTTAAAAGGAAAAAGGACACACAAATTTACTGTTCTCCATTTATTTTTATTATTTAAAGAAATTTAGAAGGAAAATCACGTTTCGGTTGTTTCTTTTTTTTTATTTTATTTTATAACTGAGTAAATGTATCAAAAATTTTGAATTCCTTTTATTACAATTTGATGCTTGTTATTTAAATTTAGCTAATATTTCATTTCAAGTGGAGACGTCTGGTTTTTAGCTAAATCAAAATTATTTTAAGGACTCATGGACTAATTACACTTTTTGATTGGGAACCCAAAATCCAATCATTTTGACTAATTAAAAGAATGAATTTTGTTTATCTAATATGAATTCCATCCAATAAAATATCGATTTACTCATCAAATCTAGATACCATGAGATGAATTACATCAAAAAACTATGTCAACCAAATCAATCACTAAATTAAATTAAGCATGATTATGGTACATGGGATATGTTCCATTTCAAAAGTGTGATGAAATTCATTGAAAAAATTAGTGTTTTGAATTGGATGAGCCTTTTGAAGAAGCTTGGATACCATTCTCTTCCTTTAGGGCCCTAGTCATTGTCTAATCAATTGATATGAAAAATTTAGGATAAAATTCTTAAAACGGTTCAAGGATGAAGCTCACAAACTCTTATTATGATTTTTCAAGGCTAAAACGAACAGAAAATGACGCCAATTTTTAATTTCAATTAAAATCTTTCAAATCATACCTCATCCTAATTCTTCATCGTTTCCATACCACATTCCAAATCGTTTATACATGAGAGAATTATTATGTTAAAACAATCAACTCTTAATCAATGACAACCATCTATAAATACATTTCACATGATGACCACATACGCACATTTGATATCACCACAAATATGTGAATTCATATCCCACAAGAAGGACACTTCAACTAGATCAATATTCTCATTTAATGTTTAATTTATTAAAATATCATCGATGTTATTTGATGTTATTATTATCATCATTTTGATTATGATATTTGATATGGTTACGTTTCAAAAAGGGACACAGAGATAGAGATAAAGAGAAACAGAGAAAGTTGGAACGCTTGAACTGTTTATTGTTTTTATTGGAATGTTATGTCATTTAATTAGTTTCATATCATAAGTGAAAATATTTAACAGGACGTCCATTTAATTTGAAGTGCATTATTTGAATTTCATCTGTTAATAAGAGAACAGGGACAGTCTAATAAAATATATGGACGAAATATTAAATTAAAAGGATTATTATTGGAAAACATTAACAAACAAACTGATATTTGATTGAAATAAATGTTTACATGAAATAATCATGTCGTAGGATGATAAATTTTTGTGGACATTTATATTCAAACGATTAAAAGTCATTAATTTGTTTCAGTTTATTCTATCTAGCGACTAATACACGTGCTGACATTGCGGCTTGTGTCTCAATACTGAGCCAGCGGGTTTCAAGGCCAACCCAAACAGATTTAACTGAAGCTAAACGGGTTATTAGATGTATCAATGGTACAAAGGATTTGAAATTGCGTCTCGGTTGTTCATCTGGTGATCTAGTAGAGTATTCTGATGTAAATTGGACTGATGATAGATCTGATCGCAAGTCAAATAGTGGATACATTATCTTTTTGTATGGAAGTCCAAGGAAACAAAGTCTGGTAACGCTATCTTCATGCAAGTCAGAATATGTGGCTCTGTATGAGACTGCTAAGGAGTTGACTTAATTGAGCAACTTGGTCCAGGATTTCGATCTGAACATTAAAGCACCTATTCTCGTCAATACCGACAGTCAAAATGCTATGGCATTAGTTAAGTCCTCCAAGTTTAACAACAGGTCTAAACACATTAATATAAGATTTCATTACATGAAGGATTTAGTGGATAAAGGTCATTTTACACTGGGCTATGTATGTACATTAGAGAATATAGCTGATTTAATGTAAAAACCTTTAGAAACTACTTCTTTAGGAATTTAACTGAAAATAACCAGGCGCTTTCATTTAATTTAACTCTATGAAATTACCAGACCTGTTCTTAAAAATCGTAAACCTGTCAGGCGTTCGTTTCTATAAAATTTGAATAAACTCCTGGGAAAAATGGCCAGTCGTCTCCATTTAATCCACAAATTCCGATCAATTTTATTATTAAGACATGATTCGCTTCTAGTTTCGCTCATATTACATGCACACGAAATTCAATTTGCATTGTCAGTAAAATATTTTATTTGTATATATTTTTATCATTGTTTTCTTTTTTTTATGATTCCATTCCATGGTATTTTTATTTATATAACTTTTATTGAAATAACAACAAAAATACATTTGGGTTAATGGCCATTTATATGCTTATAATGTTCCATCTTTTTTTTTGCTCTCACATCCATTTTATTATTACTTACTCACTGAAATCACCTACTTAGTTACTTTTAGTGCGCGAAAAAGTGAATATCAAGATTTTTTTATGAGTCAACGAGTGAATGATGATCGTCATCTGCCACCATCTATAGATAGAGGAGGTCAAGATGTAAAAATCGTAATCGTGGCAACAAATAATGATAATAAAAAAAAATCATATTATATTTTTTTTCATCACTTTTACATTCAATGAAATGATGTGATGTGATATGATTTTGTGGTGAGGTAGTAAAAAGTTATATGAGAAAAATAAAGCTCATAAGGAAAAGAGAAGGAGAGAGAAAGAGAGGAAATAAAATACAAAGTATGGAATGTAATTGAAACGGTAATAGAATTTTTGTAGGATTTTTATGGGGAAATTTTATTTTTACTAGCATTACATACGTATTTTTGTGGGATGTTAAACGATTGAGACGTGAAATGATGGTTATTTTGAACGTCATATCAATTTTTTTGGTACATTTCAAAATAAGAAGCAAGAAAAATTACAATTGTGCCATCACCAAGAATTAAATGATATCTTAATATCTTTTTTTTTTTGAATGATTTCCTCTTTTTTACTTTTAAACAGACAATTCAAAAAAAAAAGTTTAAACATTAATTGAATGAAAAAAAGACGAAAAAAATATCTGTCATCAATGTTATCATCATCATCATCATTTGCCACCGTAAGCAACATTTGTGCTACTATAAAAAAGAAAAAAATATTTTACTCAAATTAGGTGAAAATTGTTTTCACTTGACTTGACTTTTTTTAAATGACTTTCACAAAATTTAAATGTTTTTATGTAAATGAGTGTTTGTTCACTGTTCATTCAAAAGGAAAAAAATACACGAATTACGGAAGAAGAAAATAAAAAGAAAAAAAATGAAAAAAATACGAAGACATTAAATAAGGAATAAAAAAAAGAGAAATGATATAAAAATAAAATTATAGGAAATGGAGAGTAGAAAAATGACAAAAACGATAATAATAATGATAAAACATGAATATACTTTTCCTGTTTTCTTTTTTTTTCTCTACTCATGTTAATGTTAAATATTTAAAAAAAAATATTAAATTTTTTTAACTTAACACTATTTGATTGAAAGAAGTTTTAAAAGATTTTAATAATATCCAGGCATCTCCATCGTGTTCGAATAAAAATTATCATAAAAAATTTACACAACTCAAAAAAATACATGATTAAAAATCAAAACAATACCAGCCGTCTCCATCATATCAGAATCAAACTGTCTTAATTTGATCAAAAAATGATCTTCAGTACTGAAAATTACCAGCCGGCTCCATGATAAATGAAATAACTTAATTTCATGAAAATGTGATAGAAAAAATTAAAAATGAGCAGGCGCTTCCATAAATTCTTTATAATTTCATCTCGGTTAAAGGTTAAATGCATAAAAACCAATCATTTTCATTGTAACAATCATCGAATGAAATTCCTCTGCTACTCTTATTTTAATTTCAAAACATTTATTTTCTCAAGTACCATGTTCTACAAAATTGCATAATATCACCCCTATGTTAAGTAACAATCAAATATAATTTTCTAAGTAAAACCATCTCAATATTTGACATACACACACAAACACTTTTCCCATCTAATTGCACCTTAGAGAAATTTTGTGATAATAATGTAATTTGGAACAGAGACACATCTCACCTCTTATTGTGCATGGTTTTCATTTATGCCTCAATATCATGAAACAATGAAATAACAATATCCAAAGTAATAACAAAGGTGTAAGTGTTTCAAAAGTGAATAAATGAATGAATGAAGTTAGAATATTGCAATAAAATAACATAAATGTCTCATTGCAATAATAGTAAAAATAATAATAATAATTGTAAACGTATCTTGTCTTATGAAGTCCTAAGGAAAATGTTATGTTTGTTTATGTTTTATCCCTTTTCCTCTCTCACTCCCTCTGAATTTGAACTATGTAATTGTATTTCAATGCATAAACATTTTCTTAGACAAGATTTAACTTAAAATAATAACACAACACAAATAAATTTAATGAAAATCTGCAAGAACAAGACAATTCAATGGAAAATGCAATCATAAAAGTTTGTTAGGTCTTAAGAAAATTGTATAATGCAATTAAAAACTTAATCTAGGCGACATGATTCATTTAAATGTGATTGAAATATTCAATAATTCTACTGGTTTTCTATGAAATTAACATCAAAACTGATTTTAAATCTATTTCCAAGACATTTTATACAATTTTCTTACATTTAAGTGTAAAATTCATTCATTTTAACATAAAACCACATAATTCCAACTATGTACCTTAATAAATTTAATTTAAAATTCCATTCATTTTTTCACTTAACATGTAACAAAATTAATATTCTCCTCTATCATTCCCATACTCCTTTCATGATCAGATAGCATACATACATTGTGTAACTTTCTTTTTATTTTATTTTATTTTATTATTAAAGAACTTCACATTTTGAACACATCGACAACGTGATATAGGTTTGACACTTGACTTTTTTCCACTAAGATAAGTTGAATGTAAAAAAAAATGAAACAGTTGAAAAATCCAAGAAAAATTCATTTGAATGTAATTTAATTTAATTCGTATTTTATAGACACACACACAGCCATACATACGTACATTGCATAGTGAATTCATTTAAAAAAAAAAATTCTCTTGTCATTGTGTCGTCTTGTCTGTGTCGATTTGATAAAGAAAAAAAATGTATTTCAAGAATGATTTTAATATAATATAATTTTTATGAAGATGAAAATAGGAAGATATGAACTTAGAAGAGGATTTCTTATATTACAGTGAAAAAAACTTTTCATATTTGATTTTATTGAAATTGAATTGTATTCCTTTTATAATGAAGTTAAGAGTGTCATTTTGGAAGACATTTTTTGAAGTCCTGAACGTGAATTTATTATAGAAAATTATTAAAATTAATTTATTAAAATTAAAAAGACTATCGTTAAGTTTCAAGAATTAAAAGTCTACACCTCCTTATTGACTTCAAGATAGCTTACAACAAAGTCAAACGCAGTGAGCTGCTTGTTGTTATGAAAGAACAAAGGCTTTGATCATAAACTTATACGACATGTGGACATGACTCTTAATGGATACAAGAGTAAAATATGGCTTGGAAATGGAGCGTCGGAATCTTTTACGACTAAAACAGGGCTTCGACAAGTTGATGCACTGTCAACTCTGTTATTTAACGTGGCTTTATAAGATGCAATGAGACTTGCTGGCATTCAAACATCCCGAACTTTGGAGAGCTTTGGGATTTGTGTTCTGGCAAGAGTATCACGTTGGAAGCCTATCCACCGACCAACTCTTCAAGAAATACAGAATTCTCAAAATGACGGACCTAATTCAATATGAGTTCATAATGTCAATTTTCAAAATCAAAAACAGCTTGATGAATATAAATCTCGATTTTCACACCAACACGATCACTTCACACGGAGAAGATCATTATTAAATGTACCCTTCTCAAGAACCAACTATAGAAGAAACAACTTTCTACATCGTCGAATGAACCTGTTTAACTCACTTCCTTCATTTAAGAAGGCGTTAAAGCTTCATTTGACCTGTAACTACTGATAAAGAACCCTTGTAATAGATTAGTCTATTCAAAAGATACAACTGCTCTCGTCTTCATGTGTCACTATTTAAGTCATTGACAGGGACTTTATATTGCTCTATGTGCACTGACCCCGAGACAATTGAATGCAAAACATGTAAAGCAAGAGTGGCAGCGTCAAATTTATTAAAAACAAAATATGCTTCCTTGAAACTAATTACAATTACCGCATGAAACACTTAATCCAATGAGTAACAGGGAAACCAGGGCTTATCGACCCCTCTCATGTGAGTTACTTACTGTTAATATTAATGCCTAATAATTTTTCTAATTGAACTAAAAATAATACCAACGTATAAATATTGTAATCTGTGATATGAGCTACTAACTCGTGCGGATGCTGGTATACTTTGCTGGAAATCAAGCGAAGGACAGTCTCGGTTAAAAAATGCTTTGATGGTCACCGACGACACCTTCGCTGTAGACAAATAAGACCAAGTGTGCTATCTACAAAATGTCAATTAGGCCAGTTGCGTTATACGGGTTCCAAACTTGGCCACTTACCAAGAAAGATTAACGGCGGCTACTGTCATTTGAACGAAAAGTACTACGTACCATCTTTGGTGCCATACGTCAAGGTGACAAATGGAGAAGAAGGTGGAACATCGAGCTAGAGCGGTAATATGCAGAACCTAAAATAGTTGTAACAGTAAAAGTCAACAAACTTCGATGGGCAGGTCATTTGTCATCTCCAAGGGGAGATAGATCGATGGTATAAGAAATAAATTACAGTGTTGCCAGATAACTCAAGCGTACTGAAAACTGAGGCCAGCTCTATAGAAACTTACAATTTCCCGGATGAATTAAGGAAAATTTGAACTCCTATTTTTTCAGAAACCAAGTGTTTCTCATAAAACTCTAACCCTGTTTACAGCTTCTTTTAATACTTAAAAGGGCAGAACTGCTCATTTCTATTCATTGAACCATAGAATCTTTATTTACTTGAATCGAAACCTATTTTAACAAGATTAACATTAAACTCAAATTTTGTTCATTTAATCCACTTATTAGTATTAAGATATTAAAATTTAACATCCTTTAATCTCATTTTTTCCACAAGCAATATATAAAATTATATAAGTTAACTGTTTTAAAGGCAACACATAACAACTCATAATGACTCTCATTTCACATTTAATCCCCTTTCTACTAATCACGACTTTAACAAAAAAAAGTTATATTGAACAAAAAAACCACCAAACATCACATTACCCACAAAACTGCAACCTCACAACATGCCAAAAAAAGTGTGTATTTAATTTTTTCGTTTTTAAATTCCCTTTTGCATCAATTTAAACAGCGAGTTACAATCTCAGGATTTAAAAGTTCATACGAAGTACATGAAATGAAAATTTACAAAAAATTTAAAAAAGACACACAAAGTTTATTTAAATGTTGGGTTAGGTCAGGTGTGTCTGTTATTTGAGAAGTGGTGGTGGTTTAATATGAAAAAAATGAAATCACATGGATACTGAAAACGAAGGATGGAGATGGAAAAAAACGTTTAGTTAATGCATTTAAAAATGTCCAAATGTCTATGGCATCGTAAAAAGATAAAATTTTGTGGATTTTTTTTTTATTTTTTGGTTAAAGTAGTGCAACAAAGGTGAAACTGATAGAATTTTGATGTCAATCTAAAAAGGATGGATAAAAGTTGTTTCATGTGCTTTTCATTTTCATTTTTTAGTAGTAAAAGGATCAATTTAAAGTGGATTTGAAGAACAATTTTGTTGTTAATTGACTTTGAGTGTACTCTCTACTATGAGATTTTTCAATTTAAGGGTATTCAAAAGTGATATGAAAATTGAATTGAATGTTCAAGGTTCTTTATCAGATTAGAGAAATATGTAAAATAATTGAAATACCCTTAATCACTTTAGAACGCCAATCATTCAAAAATGTCGCCTTACCAAAATGGCCGACTAGCTCAAAATGGCCGACAGTTCAAATGATATAAAACTCTTCTAAGACTTTTTTTTTCATTTAATTTTCTTAGATTATGAGCAAGTTCATAACGAAAATACCTTCTTATTATTACTTTCATAATAATTTTTATATCCTTTTATCACATAGAATTTCATTTTCATAAAAGAAGCATAAAATATCCTCATAATGGCGCGGATTGCATAACATTAAGCACTCCATTTCACATGAACATAACTTATATTTCATATTCACTCATCATCATCATTATTATAAGTAATTTTTTTTCCCTTTCTCTCGCATCTCAACTCAACTCATCGCACTTTACTTTTATTATATGTATGTGTGTGTGTTTGTCTGTGTATTTTATACATTATGTGATTATAATAATAATAATAGACTATAATAATATCACATTCTTGTCTATTGTCAGAAACATATGACACATAAACCACTTCTGAAAACTGTTTCATATTTTTTTTTCATGTAATTTTTTTTGCTTGGATTGTACACTTATGACTAGTTTCATATCATCCTTAGTGCATATAAATAGAGTAAAGAAGAAAAAGGTCTCAAGTGATTTTTCTTGAGCCGGATTTTGCTTACTATTAATGTATATGTACTTTATTGTGCAGAGGTGAGACGAGAACTAACTTAATACATGAGATACATCTCTATTTATACTAAATTCTAGTCGTTGATAGTTGTATGTTCTAACACTCCTCCTCAACTATGAACGACGGTAGAAGTCCAAGTTGCTTTCTAAAACTTTCTATCTTAATGTGATCAAGTGGCTTCGTGAAGATATCTGCTAACTGATGTTCAGTTCCAACATGTACCAAATCGATTTTTCCTTTTGCTAAATTATCACCAATAAACTTGTGTTTGATGTCAACATGTTTTGAACGACCTTTGAAATTTGCTTGTTTCACTAACGCTATAGTACTGGTATTATCACAATATAAATTCACTTTTGAATGCTCCGTGAATTCCTCTTGAATATCACGCCACCATAAACTTTCTTGAGTTGCTGCTGATAATGCCAATAATTCTGCTTCACAACTTGAAATTGCTACTGTGTCTTGCTTTTTGCTACTCCACGAGATTGCACCACCTTGACAAACGAAAAACGTAACCACTTGTTGATTTACGAGTATCAATATCTTGACCATAGTCTGCATCGGAAAATCCATCAATATTTTCAACATGATTTTGATCACTCCATTTACTATATGTTAAGGCTAACGACTTTGTACCTTTCAAATAACGTAATAAATGTTTAACTGCTTGCCAATGAGTTTGACCTGGGTTACTGTTGAATTGCGACAATTTGTTCACTGCGTATTGTATATCGGGACGTGTGCAACATGCTAAATACATTAAGCATCCCACTGCTTCCTGGTACGGCACTGCTTTCATTTCATTTATTTCATCTTGCGTTTTCGGACTATCTTCTTTAGTTAGATTAACCTTTGATTGCATAGGGGTAGATACTGGCTTGCACTCCATCATACCAAATCGACATAAAATTTGCTCTATGTAAAACTCTTGATCTATCGTAATTTTATCATCTGTTTGCTTGCATCTTAAACCAAGTATATGATTAACATCACCGAGGAACTTAATCTTGAATTTTCTTTGAAGTTGATTTTTCACTGTATCAGTCCATTTTTGATAATTACTCATGACTAGTATGTCATCTACATAAATGGCTACAATTATCATTCTATCTTTGCTTTGACAGTAATACACACACGGATCTCTTTCTGATTTATTGAGATTCAGTTCAACTAATGCTTTGTCGAGCTCTCCATTCCAACAACGACTTGCTTGCTTCAATCCATATAATGCTTTGTTCAATCTACATACTTTTCTTGGACATTCTTTGCTTATAAATCCTTCAGGTTGTTGCATAAATATTGTTTCTTCTAAATTGCTTTGTAAAAATGCTGTGGTGACATCAAGGTGTTCAATTTTCAAGGACTTTTGAACGGCGAGGGCGAAAAGGTAGCGTAACGAAGAATGACGAACGACTGGCGAGTAAGTTTCATCATAATCCTCCCCTTTTCGTTGCGAGTAACCTTTGATCACGAGACGAGCTTTGTATCTCTCTATTGAACCATCAACATTTCGTTTACGTTTAAAAACCCACTTGTTTTGAATTGCTTTGCGACCAGGGGGTAAATCCACTAAATCCCATGTACCATTTTCCATTAATGCTTCATATTCCTCTTGCATAGCCATTTTCCAATTGTTTGCATCATTACTTGACATTGCTTGATTTAACGTTTCAGGATCCATTTCGTTCTGTGAAGAGTTAACAGGACGAGTAATTTGTTCATTTAATTGAAGATTAGAGTACTCACCTGGGCTTGAGCGCCCTTCAACACGGGTTTTCAGTACAAATTGCTCACTTGGAGAATCTGACCTATTTGAATGTGATGAGGACGCATTAGACGGTGCCTCAGGTAGTTCGAATTGACTTTCATGATGATCGTTTGCTTTATCAGGTTCATTAATTGCTTCTACAGGTTCACTTGCATTGTAATATTCTTCATTCTCGGAATTTTCATAAAACGGATCTTCCAGTATATCCAAGGAATTTGACTTTGATCTGCTAAGTAAATTAACAACAGAAGAGACTGCATTTGAAAAAATATTAGATTTAGACTCACACTTTGTTGCGCGCTCTCTTACGCGAGGCCTCAACACCCGTGACGTAGGCGGATATGAAACTGGTTGCTTCGAGAGCGCATTAGATTTGTCTGTCACATGTCTTTGTTGGGAAGTGTCCTTGACTTGATCTTCCATTTCACTCTGATCCAATGTGATTGTTACGAATTCTTGATTTGCTTCATTGTGATTTTCGAATTGACCTTCGTTGATAAAGGTGACATTACGACTGATAATTACATCTCTACGACTTGGAACATATAGTCTATAACCCTTGGTTCGTATATCAAATCCAATCATATAACACGTTTCAGCTTTTGGATCTAACTTGCGTCTCTTTTGACTTGGAATGTGTACCATTGCTTTTGTACCGAATGTACGAATATGATCGAGGTTAGGTTTGCATCCAGTCCATGCTTCTTGAGGTGTCATACCAATTGATGAATTTGGTTGACGATTAATCAAATAAACAGAATAATTAACGGCTTCTGCCCACAAATAATTCGGAAGTTTCGTTTCGTATAACATACATCGCACTTTTTCAATAATAGTACGATTAATTCGTTCAGCCATCCCATTTTGTTCGGGAGTATATGGATTCGTTAACTGATGATGAATCCCATTTTCTTTCAAAAAATTTTCAAATTTACTTCCGATGTACTCACGTCCATTATCGGATCTCACTATTTTCACTGATTTTCCAGTTTGCTTTTCGACATTTGCTTTAAAGTATTTAAAATTTTCTAAAACACTATCTTCAGATTTGTTTTTCAAGAAGTAAACAAACACACGACGACTTTTGTCATCCACAAATGTTAAAATGTAACTTTTACCACCAAGTGACCTTTCAAATGGTCCACATATATCTGTGTGTACTATTTCTAACACTTCTTTTGCTCTAGAACCTATTTTGTTAAAAGGTTTTCTTA
The DNA here is from genome assembly GCA_900002565.1 of Culicoides sonorensis. Taxonomy (NCBI): domain Eukaryota; kingdom Metazoa; phylum Arthropoda; class Insecta; order Diptera; family Ceratopogonidae; genus Culicoides; species Culicoides sonorensis. Next base: position 318,070 of record LN483674.1, on the reverse strand, counting down.
TTTGCTTACCAGCTGGACAAGTTTCACAATCTTTTGTTGCTTTATTTTTGTTGAATTCAATTCCATTTGCATGTTTTGATTTTAATTCATTCAAAGTACGATAATTCAAATGTCCCATACGTTTGTGCCACATTTCTTCACTTGCTACAGACATTACTGACTTTTTGATTGGATCTACTCTAAATAATCCATCTTTTTGACTTGCTGTGACGACTAATTCCCATTTTTTATCAAAAATATATCCACCAGAATGATCAAAAAATACAAAATATCCATTTTTGACACATTTCGCTACTGATAACAAATTTGAAGTTAAATCAGGTATATATTCTACTTCTTTTATCAATAAATCTTCCCCTTTTAAGCAGTGAGGATAGATCACAACATTTCCTTTTCCTACAACATTCTAGTCGTTGATAGTTGTATGTTCTAACACTTACATTCCATTCAATATGAGATTTAATAATAAAACTTTATAGGAAAAATACGGGAAAGTGAGTATATGAATGCACTCCTAAAAAGTCATTTATCATCCTAATGTTTGTGTGTGTGTGTTAGAAATTTATACTACATTTTTTGGTTTTCTTCACTGTTCTTTTTGCCAGATATACAATTGTATGTGTGAGTTTGTTTAAGCAAAATTCACTAGAGAGACATGTTTTTGAGAATAATATTTTTGTATATGATGCGAATGAAAAGAAACACACACACACACACACACATTGAGTCAATATATGAATGTTTATTTAAGTAAGGTATACAATGGAAGAAGAAAATTATCATAAAATATTACATGTTAGATGGTCATAATTTTCCTTATGGCCTTACTTGATGAATATCAAAATAAAAATGATTTTCATGTAACAACAGAAAACACAGAAATGATAATATGAAATGAAATGAAATATGTCTTTGTTTTGAAATGACGTACAATGTATTTGAATGAATGTGATATCAAGAGAAATGTTTTGGCTTTAAAATCTTGGATTGAGGGATGTTTTGGTTCAATTTTGTTTAAAGAAGGACTTTACTGTATCACTTGGATTCTCTTAACGTAATTTTTATATAAAAAAAGTAAGGCCAACTCGTCTCATACCACAACGATCACTGTGGTCAGTCTACCTAACTCTTTTTAGCTCTTCAACTAGTCGATCGTCTTCTAAAAGTTAAGTTTAGCGTAAATTTTAAAGTAAACCATACAGAATGCCAGGGCCGTTAGTAATTTTCAAGCCGCTCCTGTGCAGTGTCAAAAAGCCTCTGGTGCCTCTTGGGGCTTAAAACCATCAGTGGTTCAATGGTTTTATACCACTATAGTGCGGCCTTCGGATGTATTTTCTTGTCATGTCTGGTGGTTAATATCCAGTACTGGCGAAATCAGAAAAGTGCTGGACAAGCTACAAGCTGGTCTGCTTAGCCATTACAAGTGCTCTGAGCTCCTGCCGAATCTTTAAAAATGCTTCTCAATTTACCTCCCCTTCACATCTTTGTACAGTTCGAAGCCTTGAGAACTTTGTATTGACTTAAAATAACTAATGCTTTGGGTTCAAGACTCCTGTGGCCACTTTCCTGAACTGAAGCAGGTCTACTGGACTTCATTCTTTAGTTGTTTCTCTAGATTTGGTTCCTTCTTCAAATGGGTATGCACAATGGACTCGTCTGTAGATCTGATTGCTGATGCTCTTCTGAGACTACCCTAGAAATCTGATTTGAATCGTTTGCTCATAGATAGCGCTAGAACCCTTAATTAAATTATCTAACGAATCTTAACCGATTTAAGTTGAATCACAAAGCTGATTGGATTCACGCCTCAGTGTAAATAGATGAAGATCAAATATCCGAGTAACCCATCATCATCTGATCCTAAACGTCCATGCCACAAATTTCCGAGCCATCACTACATATATTGAATTTTATACGAACACATAAACAACAATATTCAAATGCAATTTCAATGCAAACTATCATCATAAAATGTACCAAAAACCACAAAAGTGTGTTTTATCGTGGTTGCCAACAATAATAATAATATAATAAAATAATACATTCTCACATCTCACTCTCTTTCAACAAAATAATTTAATATGCACTTTTTCAAGGGAATATCAAATAAGAAAAATATTTCACTTGAGGAAAAAGCTGCAATTTTAATCACTAATTTGAGCGTATTTCATCCCATCACATTATTTTTCATCATCATTTTCGTGTTTAGACCTTTTTCGAGTCAAACAAATTACTTGTATTTTTTCCATGAAAGAACAAATTTTCAATAGAAATTGTCGGTCAAACCCAATTCCGTTATTTTCTCTCCCACAATTCAGAAAATGTTTTGAAACAGTAATAATAAAATTATTATTACAACATGAAAAATATCTTGTTTTGCAAAATAATACCATGATAGACGTCGGATAAGATGAAAAACAAGTTTTAACCTACACCTAAAGTGGATTTATATGCATGACAGATAATATGCAGTTTACGAGGAAGTTTCTACCATAAATTGAAAATACATTGTAAAGATGAGTGAAAAATATGAAAATTTTATTCCTTGCGGTAAATAATTGACTTTAGTTTTCAAATAAAATGAGATGAACGAGTTATTTTCAGAGTATTCACATCTGGATTCATGGCTGAGTGCATTTTAACTTATAACAAACATGTTTTTTTTTGTATTAAATGAAATTTAATTCAATTTACATTTTGTTTGGAAACCTTTCGGGTCTGCATGTACATTTTTTTCTTCATTGAAATTGTAATTAAAATGTAGAAACATTTTAATTTAAACTTTGTTTTTTATTTAAAATATTTTTATTAAATCCTTTGAGGTATTAAGAGATGAAAATTTTCCTTCACATTCCAGTTACTTTTGTGTATGAGAATCTTCAAATGTAAATTTATCTGATTAAAACCAGGTTAAAATTATTGCATTTCACATAAATCCTTGAGATAAGCTTGGATTTTTTTATTTTTTTTTTTATTATTTTACTTCCTTTTCAACGAAATTTGTTTTCTTTTTAGGCAAAATGTTAATCTGTTGTAAGGAAAAATGCATTTTTTTGTATGGTAGAATAAACTTAAAACTCTCATCTATAAATAAGAAATAAATGCATGTAGGTAAAAAAATAGCCTAAGGGATTTACAATTCTTTTGTATTTAATGTTCAACTTGCAGCTGTAAGTATTTTTCTGTGTATAAATTTACTTTTTTTTGTGTGCATGTGTGTGTGTGTGTGTGCAACATTTTCTACCAAAATGGAAAAGGATTATAAAATGAAAAATGTGCTGTGATATGTCACCGTGCACAAGTTTAAAGTGAAATAAAATAAATTTTAACTTAAAATTTACGGAAACACACAATTGGTGCATTTGAAATTCAGACATTTAAAGTTTCAAACGGCAAAAAATTGAAAAATCTCATTTAAAACTATTTGAAAATTTGAAATTAATAATTAATAGCATTCGAAATATTACTTATATTGTTGACGATACATTCGATGGTTCATATATGACTGAAAACTGATCGATGACTGAAATCCGATCGATGACTGAAATCTGATCGATGACTGAAAACTGTTCAATGAATGAAATCTGATCGATGACTGAAAACTGTTCGATGACTCAAATCTAACTAAAGACTTAAATCTGATCGATGACTTAAATCTGATCGAAGACTGAAAACTTATCGATGACTAAAAACTGATCGATGATTGAAAACTGATCGATGACTGAAATCTGATCGATGAATAAAAACTGATCGATGACTGAAAACTGATCGATGACTGAAATCTGATCGATGACTAAAAACTGGTCGATGAATGAAATCTGATCGATGACTGAAAACTGTTCGATGACTCAAATCTAACTAAAGACTTAAATCTGATCGATGACTCAAATCTAACTCGACTTAAATCTGATCGATGACTGAAAACTGATCGATGACTGAAATCCGATCGATGACTGAAATCTGATCGATGACTGAAATCTGATCGATGACTGAAAACTGTTCGATGAATGAAATCTGATCGATGACTGAAAACTGTTCGATGACTCAAATCTAACTAAAGACTTAAATCTGATCGATGACTCAAATCTAACTCGACTTAAATCTGATCGATGACTGAAAACTGATCGATGACTGAAATCCGATCGATGACTGAAATCTGATCGATGACTGAAAACTGTTCGATGAATGAAATCTGATCGATGACTGAAAACTGTTCGATGACTCAAATCTAACTAAAGACTTAAATCTGATCGATGACTCAAATCTAACTCGACTTAAATCTGATCGATGACTGAAAACTGATCGATGACTGAAATCCGATCGATGACTGAAATCTGATCGATGACTGAAAACTGTTCGATGACTCAAATCTAACTAAAGACTTAAATCTGATCGATGACTCAAATCTAACTCGACTTAAATCTGATCGATGACTGAAAACTGATCGATGACTGAAATCCGATCGATGACTGAAATCTGATCGATGACTGAAAACTGTTCGATGACTAAAAACTGATCGATGACTTAAATCTGACCTCTGAACGACGACTGAATCTAGAGAACGCCCTAGAAATTTGATCTGATCGACGACCGAAATCTGTAAGATGACTAATATCTGTAGGATACCTGAAATCTGATCGATGACTGATGAAAGAAAATTCCATATGAATACGTTTTATTTCTGTAAAACATTATAAACAGATCATCCAAACAAAATGTTAAGTTATCTCCACATCAAAATGACATGAAACTTAAAGAAGAATGAACTGCATTGTTTTTATGCCTGTTGGGACAAGTAAAATTCTAAAAAAGAAGTACATTTTAATTTTGTTATAACAATAGAAATGGCTTATCAGAATATCGTGAAATGCACATTTCATGTCCTTTGTTTCGTCATTCCGTATATTTTTTAATTCAAATATTTAAACCAATATCACATATGAAAAGTATTTTTAAAAAACATGATGAGATGATATTTTGATGCCAAACATGTCTTTTACAAGCCGCAATGTTATTTTTTTTCCATAAATGTGTGTCTGCGTGCTCATACAAGTGCACAATTATAATTATCGTTCTCGGTTGCCTGGTTTGGCTTCCCTTTTATATTATTATTTTTTTTTCTCTTCTTGTTGCCTGACCTACCGTACAACACAGAATTCAGTATTATTATTATAGATTGTGGTGATTGCACTACAAATATACATTTTTTTCAACATTTTCATACAAGTTTTTGCTACTATTGTTGTTTAGTAGCGATAACGACAACAACAAGACTCATAGGATTGGCGAGTCATAATGAGAAAAATGAACGTATTTATTATTATTTTTTTTTTTACTGAATGCAACAACGACTCAACTAACCTAACTAAAAAAACTTGCTGTGAGCTGTTTGTATGATGATGACAACCTTATTTTACCATTTTTTTTAATAGACACAACGAACAATTTTTATTATTATGATACCAATAAATGGAAGTAAGGTATATTAAAAAAACTATCAAACATCCTATTATATTTTTTTTTTCTTATTTTCAATTTCAAATCAGTTTTCAGCTTAACTCTTGTACGGAAAATCTCCATTCATTATGATTGTTTACTTGTCTGTTACATTTTTATTTTATTGCAAAAGTAGATTATATGAACTCAATTTTTATTATCATCATTTTTATTATGTCGCTTGAAATAGAGCACGGTAAATTTTAATTTCGGTTGATTTTCAATTCCAGTTTTGAAAAAATATGACAAGAAAATGTCATTGAGGCATCTCATGTGCGAGCATTGAATTTCAGACATGAAGAAATCAAAAGTGCCATCAGAAGGCAGATAATGACAGATAATGGAATAGCTCCATAACAAGGCTTCGGATAATTAAAGATCATACCCAAAGGTTTAAGTCAAGTGACAAGTTTCCCAGAAAATGAGTATTTTGGCTAGATGTTGAATGTGAAAAACGAGGCTATCGCACTATTAAATAATTAATCGTCTCACAACGACTGAGTCTAGTGATTTTTTGAATTTTGAGCCAATCTGCATTGATCACATCATGTTACATTGGGAGAAACTGAATGGCCCTCCAGAATAATTCCATATATTCCCCACAAGTCTTGGTAAGTCAGAACCTCAATAATGTCTCCTCGAAGTTTGAGTTGACAGTGTATCAAAACGTAAAAAAACATAAAATGATAAAAAAAAATGCCATAAAATAAAAATAATGCAAGAAATTCACTTCAATAATCTACTTTAGATGTATTTTGTTGTTGATGTTTTTTAAGAACCAAAGAATTAAGTTCAAATCCATGACAGCCTCTCTTAAAATTAAAATTTTCTCTAAATATTTCCTTTTATTTACATTTTTTTTTAGCAATTTTAAAGTTAATATTCATTTTTTAACAATTTTTTTTTTAATTTTTATATAAATATCAAAGAGCTGTCAAAACCATGCAATCAACACCTTATAAATGAACGCCTAGTCATTGTTACATCGTGTCTACAATTATTTATTAATTCTAAGAGCCAGTGTTGAAATAGAACATCAAAAGTTTCTTCGTGTGGAAAATTTGTTCATCTCACTTTTAACGAATCAACGATTCTTATTACATTTATTTTTTTGTGTTGTTTGTACAGAAAAAATAATTATTTATAAAAATAAAAAATGAGAAATTCTAACTACTGGGTGGTTTAGAAAAGTGCATTTCTTTAGAACTTGATTCTATGGGACTCCAGTTGAACAATTGGGCGTATTGAAATATTTAGGAAAATACATATTACAAATTTTTTATAACTGTTTTTTTACTATTTTCTGGCTCTGAAGCTCAAATCTTGAGTTAAATCTTTTAAAATCCCCCATTCAACAAGAAAAAGTCAGGCTACGCTCCAATGAAAAAAAATGGCTACTAGTCCTGTAAAGCCAAAAAAAATAAAATCGACTATTTTCTTTCTAAGAAGAGATTTTCCTTTAAGAAGTTGATTGTCCCCTCATTCAAAATAGATCCATCCTTCGAAAACCGTCTTATCAATGACGTTACTTTTAAATCTGAATAAAATTAATTCTAATTTTTCTCGTTAACACAGACACACACCACCAAACAATTCAAACACATTATTTCGCTCTGCTTACTTTAATAATTATATTTTCTTGATCATGCAAATTTTGCTGTCATAAATTTATGCCATGTTTTGTTATTATTATTTGTTTGCATTTAAATTGAAATTTCAAAATCTTCCCTTTCACACCTTTTTATGTTTTTCTCTCATGTACGTACATATCTCTCTAGACGTACTTCAATCTGAACAAATATTAAATGTCAAATTTGATGTTGAATAAAAGCTGTTTTGCTTTAGAGAAGAAGGAGTTAAATTAATCCTGTATTGTTTGGAAAATAAATCATTATTATTTTCTATTTCACATCTTTCTCTCGGGTCTTTTTGTATTTAAATGATTAGAAATTTTTGACTGAACAATAGAAGTGTGTGTGTGTGTGTGCCTGCTTGACTTTAAGCCAAAATATTATTATTATTTATATTTAAGGAACTAACTAAACTGAATTGTATTGTTATGCAAATTTTCATATAAAACATACAAAACGATTATTTGAAAGTATTTTGAGTGATTAAAAGAAAATTGCCCATAAGTTCAAAGAAAAGTGACAGGAAGGACTTTGGCAAAATGACTTTTAAAAGGATTAAAGCACTTCATTGAAAAATTATTATTATTTATTTTACAATAATAAAATTTTGAAAGTTTTTTTTCTTTGTCAACATAAACATGTGATAAATTATTTCCTTTCATTTTATGTGTGACCAGTTTCATAATTTAAAGTTTTTCTCAGTAAAATACTTGAAAAATGTATAATAAAAGTTTTTTTTTTGTTTTTTTCTTCCTTGGTTCAGAAAAATATTAAAAAGAAATTCCCTTATAAAAAAGTTTTATATTTTATGCCTTTGTTTGTGCTCTACAAGATTAAAAATATTTTTCATTTACACTCATTGCACTTTATAAAACTATTTTATTATTAGTATTTGAGACCAACTTGTACACATTTACACTCAAACTCGTAGATTCTTGTTTCTCTAATGTGTGACCATTTACTACTTTAATATTTTTTTTTGTTTTTATTCTTCTCTTGCACCGAAAAATAAAAGTAAAAAAAAAACTTTTTAATAAAATAAAATATAAAATTTTGTGTAAGTTTCTCACACAGAGAAATTTTACGACCAGATGCACTTTTTGAGGAAACTGAGCACACACACACACACACACAGGTCCAAAGATGAAATGAAATGAAATAAAAATTGGAAAAATGTATTAAAAAAGTTTTTTTTAAACGTACAAAATATTTTCAATTTATGTGTGTCACATGCTGTCTCATTACCCCTTCGTGTATATTAAAAGTGTATAAAGATTTGTGTGAATCTGGGAAAAATAATGGGAACGAATGTCATTCTACTGTACAAAAAAAAGAAGAATTATTAGAAATCAGTTTCAAGGAAAATTACACAGGAAATTGAAAATGAAAAGTAAATTCAGAGGGTTTTTAGAGCCGAAGTGCATGGACGATTTTTTTCAACATTAGACGTTGAGGACCAGGGGAATCATTTTGAAAATAATATCAATATTGAAAAAGTCGTTGATGAGCATACAGATCGCTAGAGAACAAATATACAGTGACTTGCTTTTGGGTTTTTCGAATGGACCCTCCAGAGGGCGCTAAGGGGGCTTTTTGTGAAAATAAGGTCGGTTTTTAGACTTTCCTGAAATATTTTACATGAAAAAAGTCGTTGATGAGCATACAGATCACTAGAGAATCAAAAAATACTATGATTCCTCTCTGGGTTTTTCGATTGGACTATCCAGAGGGCGCTGAGAGCTGCTTTTGTGATTTTCACGAAGAAAAAGAATTAAAATACAGCAAAAAAAATAAAAAGTCAGGGTAAAAGTCGTCGATGAGTCCGGAGGGGTATCGGAAAAGGTCCAAAGGGTCCGAAAATTTCCTCCTCGAGGCTGACTAGGTTGTTGATGAGGACGTTGATAACTACAGTCAAGTCCAATATCTGTAATTTTTCTTTTGTTGATTTTAAACTTTTTTATGAATGAAATACACTTAAAGTATACTCAGGAAAGTTGAAGAAAATGAATTTTTCATTAGCTTTTATTATTTTCTGTACAAAAATTGTCGAGTATTAATGAAAAAAACTTAAATTTTTATATAAGCGTAGATTTGAACGAGAGTCCACAACATGCTCAATGCCTCTTTTTTTTAAATGCACTTGTTCGTAACTTTCATGATATCGATTCAATTTCTTAATATTTTTTTCAACTTATAAAGCACTAGATAAAGTGAGTACATTTGCTTTAAATTTTCCAAAAAATCACTGCACTTCATCACTGTCCATAACTTCTTCCTTTCAGCTTCTCAATATAAAATTTTAACAATTTTTATTACATTATTTTTTTCACTTAAATATTTGCTTTTGAATTGCATACATTTTAATATTAAAATACACACACACAAAAAATAAAATTAAATTTAAACTAAAAATGTAAGGAAAAAGTTTTTTGTGTGTTTGCAATTATTATGATTATTGTTTGTAAATTACTTTTCTTTTTTTTATGTTTTATTCCATTTTAAATTTATTCTCATAACCCTTGTCGTGGTTGAGGCTTTTTCGTGTGTTTAAGTTGTTTGATTACGTTTTTAAATGTATTCTAATACAACAATAAAAAATAATTTAATTTGATTGCAATTTTTTAACTGGAATGCGTTTTTGTGAAACCAGGAAAACGAAAACAAAACAAATAATAATAAAAACGTAAGAGGTTTTGATATTAAAATTTTAAACATGTTTTCAATTGTAAAATTCATGTTGTTAAAAAAATTAAAATAATAGAAATAATAATAATAATAATCATTAATGGAAATGACTTTAGTTCAAAAAGTTTTTTAATTAATTTTTTTTTTACAAATACAATTTTTTAAAGGAAATTCCATTTAAAACTATCACGTTTAAAGGTTTAGCTGTTAAATGAGTGGAAACGACTGGTTCCTTGTAATTTAAATGAATTTCAATGTAAAATAATATAAATAATAATAATTTTAGAGATAAACAATGAATCATAAAATAAAATAATGTCTTATATATTTTTATATTTATTTCTATTTTTTTTTTGGATTCTGGCAACAAAATGTGCATCATTATTCTTATTTTTCCCATCTATGTTAACACAATGCTGCCGTATTATCCCTTTTTTGTGGAATTTTATTTGCTTCGACCACCAGCATAAGCTTTTATCAAAGAAATTTTTACCATATTTTTTTTTTGTATATTACCCACAATTGCAACAGAAACGACAACAATGATAATAATATAATAAAAGTAAAATAAAATAAAAAAATAACAAGGAAAAATTGTATATTATTAGCTTTATATAGAAAAAGATGTGTGAATGCAAATAAAATGCAGTCCAGTCACTGTCTGTGTCGTGATACGACTCGCAAATTACCCGCGGAGTATAGAAAAGGCCATGAAAACAGCCTTTCTGACAAAAAACCAGGCGTTTTCACTATTAATGTTATTTTTTTTTAAATTAAATAACCAGACATCTCCACTTTAATTTTTTTATTTAAATTTATTTTTTTTGAGTAACCTGAAAAATGCACTTAAAGATAGCATTTAAAGTTACTTTTAACCATAATTTTATCGTATTTTGTGTTTTTTCAATGTAAATAAATTTTTATTTGTATGAACCAACACAATAAACAAAAAAAAAATACAGAGAACTGAAATACTAACTCTTCATATTAAAGGAGGAACAAAAAAAGTAAAATGTTGCAACTCCCTTCGTTATGAGGCATTTGTTTTGTGTCAGTGGCAGACTGCAGCAACAAAATTTCATTCCTAGGTCAGTACATTCATTTTCATTTATGTTCTATTGAATGAAAAAAATGATTATGAGATGAGGCATTGTTGTAATGCATTTTTTTGTTGTGTGCGTTTTTAATATTAGCGGTACTTTTTTGTATTGTCTTCTTGTATCTTAGCATGTAAAAAAAATTATAGTAATTTTGTTTTGTTTAAATGAAATTTAAAATAAACAAAGATAAAAGAAAGAGACATTTTAATGCGGCGTTACTAATTTTGAGTGACTTTCATATTTTTATGGTACTTTTTATCGTTGATTTTCATTCAATTTTCTCTTAAAATAGAAGTGACTGACAAATCTGATCAAGAAATTTATTGTATACGATGTTTCGCGTTAATGGCTGAAAATTAGGCATTCAAGACCTAAATAAAGCATTCGATGCATAAAAAATAAGCATCAATTTCAACAAAAAAAATTTATACAAGTATGCTTTGGATGCATTTTTACAGGTCTCGAATGCCTAATTTTGAGCCATTAACGCAATACAGAGTATACAATAAATTTCTAGATCAAATTTGTCAGGCGCAAAAAAATCAGTATAAAATGTTGTATTGGCGCTTTACTTGGCCGTTTTCGAAACTAATCATTAACATAAATCGAAAACTTATGTTAGTTTACTTAATTGCCGTAATGTTGGTTTGGCGCTATTTTTTATCTGTCATATATGTGATTAGCAGTACTCACCACTCAAGATTGATCCATGAGAAGATATTGGAAGAGCTGAAGATTGTCTTCGGAAAATTGATCAAAAAACGTTTCAAAACCGTTAAAACTAATATACGCTCAAAGCTCCATACAAATATACATAATCGATTGTAGCACCCTCACTTCGCTATCGACAGTTTTCTCATAAATAGAAATTTTGAATTTGCATTAAAAATAGCCCAGCTAGACATCTGGGCCAATCGATCTTACAATGACTTTTATTGGAATTTTCATTCATATTTCGCAGGAGTTTGAACAGTGAAGCTAAATTTAAACTGATGAAGTGCCCTCTAGTGTAAATTTGTTAATTGTATAACTTAATCTTTTTAACTGAATATTTCCTCATAATTTCTTTTCATATTGAAAATTTATCCAACGGCAGTTTTCTTGCTCCAGTTATCCTTTTAAATATTAGTTGATATTTCAATGCAAACCTTTGTTCTAAAATTAAATGCAAATTATTTCTAAGAATTCATATTCATAAAACAAAAAACTTACATCATAATAGTTAAAGAATTTATAATTTCATACTAAAGTGCCTGGAAGCTTAAAACTTTATTTAATTTTCTCGTCTTCAACACTCACTCCCTTCAGATTTCATTCACTTTATAAAATGAAAAAACAAACAAACAAACAACATTATTATTTCTCCTTATAACAAAACCTATTTACTCATCTTTCATTTTCGTTCCAATATTTACCTTCATCCTCAAACACGTACACACACACACACTTTTCAGTTGAAGAAACGATGAAATGAGAAGAAGATCTAAGAAAAAACAATAGAATCTTTCTATCATAATAAAACAACCTGCAAGTTAATTAAATTATTCTTCAATTATAATGTTAATGCCATCTCGTCGTTCTTTCTTCATTTTCTACGATTTTCTTCCCTTTTTTGTGTGTGTGTGTGTGTATATCCATTCATTCATCTTATTGCGTATAATTATAAAACTTTCAACTCTTCTCATCCATTCATTTATTTGGTGCTTAATTCCTCCTTTTTTTCGTCTTGTATTGTAATGTTAAAATAATAAACAATCTGAATCCCACTAATTTAAATTTTATAATTAGATAAAGTTTTTGTGGTATTTGAGTATTATTTTGATATGACATCATAAAAGCACACGCACGTGTTTCATTGAAAATAAATTTAAATAAATTTTGGTTAATTTTTGATTTGTCTTCATCAATTTAAAATGATATTGTGTGATTTAATTGCGAATTCGCATAATAAACGTAGGAGTTAATTGAAAAAAAAACGTCAAGAAAATTGTTTGAATTTTATTGTAATTTAATATTTCGTTAACTAACGTTAGGTGTATTGAATTTCACATTCAATTAAAAAAAACTGTATTAAATGGAAATTTAATTTAAATTAAACAAAAAGTTCATTGTTCTTTGCCTTCAATTACACACTTTTCACCTTTCGTTCGATGATTATTAACATGATTATTTTTTTTTATGTTAACTGATGTCGATCTTTAGTCACGTATTATTCTTTTTCTTATCATTTTATTTCATTTAAAATCACCACAAATCAGTTTAACATACTCACACCAGAAGGACGGTTAGAAAATGGATTGCAAATTGAATAAGTTTTACGCAGAAAACACGTTTTGATAACTTTTTTTCGTTTTGTGACAGATATTTTAAATTATAAGTATTTGTGTGGGTGGTAGACACTCGTGCGATCTGTTTGTGTCATAGCCTATACATAAAAATTGAGTAGGAAGCTTGTTTGTCTTTCAATTTGACGGAACCTACACTTAGAATTGTTAAAAAAAAAAGGTAAATTCATCTTTTACGGCACAATTAAGCAAATTTAGGTACCTGGATACAGTAATTTGATAGGATTCATACAGACTAGCCAGAAAATTTAAGCTGACGTATAGGTCAAATAAGTATTTACATTTGATGACTTACTCGCCTTTTTTTCGGGATCTCCAAACATTCAGTTAATTCATCAGATTAAATCATATCAAGTTCAGATTCCCGTAATAGGATTTTTGACTGATCATTGCACCCTTATTATTTTCATGAGCAACCTGGCTTCAAAAGATTTTATGTTCTAATGTTATTTGTAGCTACAGGGCAGAGACTTCGTAGTACCGTGATAGGTGAGTACTTCTTTAGTCACAAATTAAAACAGACTAATGCTAATGAATGCTACTTGTGAGGGACTAAATGGTGTGAGCCTTGTTCAATATCTAAATGATATCTATACAAATCAAAATCTGGCTAATCATATATGGATATTATTGTGCTGCTCACACATAATTCATATGGTTAGTGTGAATGTCGAAAAAAGACTTGGCACCCTCTGATTAATTTTATAATACAAGTCGTGTGTCTAATCATCAATGCAAATTCACAAAACGAAATCAGATCATTAATGTCTTATAGTATTTTTATTGCAAACTGCGAATTTCAAAGCAATAAATTAGATGAAAAGAAAGAATTGTTGAACAAAATCGTGAAAAAAATTTCAATGCAAGAAACAATGACAAAGTATGAGAAGGATTTCAAAGAAATCAAAAAAAAAATAGATGAAAAGCCTGATGTCCTATCTCAAATCACTGAAATTCATCATTCCGATAATGAATCAAAACGAGAAAATATAGTTTTCTACAATAATTATCGCAGAATCGTCTTAGAAACTAAAAACGAAATTAATGACCCGATAATGAAATCAATATTAAAGTATCCGGCGAGGAAGTTTTTCGTCGTCTAAATAATAAAAACTAATACGTTAAAATATATCCTTTGTGTTACACTTCATAATATTCAGAATATTCTTCGAGCATATCCTTAATTCTACTATATCTATTTCCATTGATGATAATTCTCAACGTTTTGTTTTGTACTGTTTGAAGCATCCTCAGTTCTCTGTCATTGTAGAGCGTCAGGCGATTTTCTTTGTCAAATTTTTTCCGGTGTCTTCCTAGATAGCCTACCATTTTTGACATCTTTTCTGAGATGTATTCTACGTTCTTTTTCATGTTCAAATTGTGATCTACAATGACGCCTAAATATTTTATATATTTGACTATTTCTATTTCATCTCCACTTAAATTTATGTTTCTGATTCCTGTTTCTCGTTCTCCTATTATCATGCATTTAGTTTATTTGAATTCAATTTTAGTTTGCTCATATCACATTACATTTTTATATTTCTATACTCACTTTTTAATTTTTTCCAAGCATCCATGTTAAAAACCGTTTATTTCTGTAGCGTGTCTTTACCAAAATCCAGTGGAAGTCCATTTAGGAATCTAATTCTCTTCAACAGTAGTGATTTAACTTTTTCAGATAAGATTGTAAAAAGATATGTTCGATGGAGCCGTTAACAGGTCTAAGTGCAAGTTCTCTTATATATGTCGTCCAAAAAATCGGATCTTATCTGAAGTCAAAATACATTTGAGGTGTGGTCAGTAAACGTCATTTTTAGTATCAAATCAGCTCAGACATCGACAGTCCACTGTACAGGTCACAATAAGTCCTAAGGATGGACCTCAGCCTCAAGTAACAAGGAAGTAAGAATATCAACGTCACATCAATGCAAGCAAGAAAAAATCCACCCATTAAATCATGAAGTACTGTCACTAAATAAAATACCAACAAAACAAAAGCCATTAAATTCCCAAAAGAAAAATACAACAAAACTAAATATAACTTTAATAGTTTCTTAACTCAACATCATTCCATGCTTAAGTGAATTAGTATTCAAGTCATCATCTATTTCCGTTTTTCTTGATAGTTTAATAGACTTTATTACTCTCAATAGATATCACGCTATAATAATGATGAGGGAGACAAATGGCATAAAATGCGTAAAAATTAACTATAATACACACGAACATGCATGATGTATGTAAACGTGAGTGAATGGAATCCGTTGAGACTTGTCATTTCTAATTTGACTCTTTTTTCCACACATATTTTTGTAGTAATGTGAAAAAATTCTGTGTGTTACATGTAATTAGTATTCAATGTGTGTAAATAGTGTTAATTCAAATATAAAAAAGCGTTAATTTGATTTCCTTTTCCTTTTTTTTTGTCTTCGTTTTTTGCTTTTATTTTATTTTTGTCTTAAATTAAGTTAGTTGTTGCGTTTCACTGAAATTTAAACGTGATTTAATGGATCGCATCAAAATTCAACCAACATTGAATGATTCTGCATTAGCATTTGCACTTGCACTCGCTGTATTAAATCCACCAAATCCGCCTACTGGTGGTCCATATCCAAATCCATTACCGATACCACCACCGTTATTGCTATTGGCATTTGCATTTGATTCAGATTTTGCAACATTAATTGAAAGTCCACCTGGAGTATTGATTGAAACTGTTTTTGAATAGGCGCTTGCTGATGACTGGCTTGAACTTCCACCACCTCGGCCGAAGCCACCTCCTCCGAATCCTCCACCGAGTCCACCTCCACCATATAAGGGATATGCTGGTCCAGCATGCACTGGGACAGGAACCGGTACAGGTTGAACTGGAATTGGAACAGGGACTGGCACCGGGTAAATTCCTTTGTGTAATCGTCGATAAAATTTCTTGTATTTATGAGGTGGAGGCAATCCATAAGGACCTGGTTTTGGAATTCAAAACGAATTTAAGCCCAACATTTAAAATTTAACCCGAATTTTATACTCACTGAATTGTGCTAGACATGATGATATCAAACAAAATCCAAATACGATATAAGCCAATATGAGTTTCATCTTATACACATACAAATTAAATTGATTTTAACACCACACCACTAATTTAATGTCTTGTCAAGTTAACAACCGAAGAGTTACTGATCCAATCTGATCATGGAATCTTTATACCAAAAAAAATGGTATGTTGATTTTCTCACTTGAGCTTATGTGTATATGATGTGTGTGTATCGATACGGACATTAATACACTTAAAAAAAGGTATTTTTGGTGCAAATATTATTGAATTGTCTTACTCGTGTATTTACTGTTAATGTTGACTGACACGTACACGTCATGTTCAAACAAACTCTGGAAATTACAAAATAATGAACTTGAAACATAAATGAAATTAAATTTTTGTTAGTATGAACGTGGTACATGATGAAATTGAAGTCAGTTACCTGTTAAATTGAATTGAGAGATTGGAAATTTTGTTTTATATCTCAGCTTAAGGCTCATGTGAGGTCTCAAAGGAGTTTTCAAGGTATGAGACCTCTTTTTACAAATTCGACTAGATATGCCCATAATTCGGCAAACATTTCGTCAGCACTGCGGGACATTTTCAGTTCAGAGTGCATTCAAATCACTCCTTTGATCACGCAAATCCATCATTCAATGTAATTTGTGAGTTCAAAGTGCAATTCCCATTTAATTATGTTAAAACGTTTTGAACCACATCATAAAATGACATTAAAATCAACTTTCAAAGCACTTAAAACATAACGTTACCACAAAATAAAACAAATTCATATGAAAACTAACACAAAAAACTTCTATATTTACCTTCAACAAATATGTATCGCTAATTAGCAAATATACAAAACTCACATTTACACACATCAATCACATCAAAAATCTCACATTATAATGATATCATACAAAAATTGTAATTTCCAAGTTTCATATACAACAGTGCACACACACACACAAATACATAAAAATGCTTATTCAGCAGCTATTATTTAATTTCTGTTATTGTGTCTCTTGTACATTACAGCCTTGTAATCGCTTAATTTTCGAGGGGATTCCCTGTATAATGACACGTCGACCGTTTACTACACCACTAATTATGATAATTACACGATTTACTGGTATTTTATATTATTTGAGATTTTCTGTCTGTGAATGCAATGAATTGAATTGAAATTTACACACAAAAATAAATCGGTTTCTATTCAATTCAATTTTATGTCAATTTTATCCATGTATTTACTTTAACGTTAAATATTTACCTTGAATCATAATTTGTATTTGTTGATTTTTATGTGATTTGAAGATTAACATAAAATTAGTGACATGGCAATTTTATGAATCATACTTTTTTTGTCATGAGTGCATCCATACAAAAATTTTGAGTTATGATAATTTTAAAACGATCAAAAATGAGATTTATGTGACGTTGCATCAACTTCAACTTCAACATTGTCATTTATATTATAAAATGAAATAAAAGTGAGAGAGACAATTTTTTGTATAGTGAACAGTGAGCAGGTAATTTTATCTTTTTATTCCACTTCAAAGCTTTTTACAAAATAAATTAATTAATTACAAAAAAAAAAAAATTTAAATGCATACGATTTCTGTTTGTTTATTTGCTACATTTATGAATTTTTGAATTGTTAAGAAGAAAAAATAATGAAATAATTAACTGGATGAATTTTGTATTTTACGTTAAATTGCATAATTTACTGTATTAAGGTGTAACTGACACAATAAATTTTATACTCAGTTGTATTATGATGGTGCATTATGAAAAATTGCTTAAGTGGAAAGGAAAGTAATTCATTAGCAGTTGCCTGTTTAAATTTTAAAGGTACAGTGATGAAAAGACGGATCTTAATCAAGAATAAAGTTTTATTGAAACGGGAAAATATAAAATGGTCTCATGCATTTATGATGTTATGCTACATACTGTAAGTTGACACCCCGCAAATCACCCGTAAAATTTTTAAGGTAAGTAAAAAGATTGTTTTTTCATTAAAAAGTTTCATTTAATAAAGTGCTAGGGGAGGCAAAAATTAAAAAAAAAAGAACAATTAAAAACGAAATATATTTGTTTGATCCTAAAACATTAGAATT
Source organism: Culicoides sonorensis (assembly GCA_900002565.1). Classification (NCBI taxonomy): domain Eukaryota; kingdom Metazoa; phylum Arthropoda; class Insecta; order Diptera; family Ceratopogonidae; genus Culicoides; species Culicoides sonorensis. The sequence goes on along the minus strand of LN483674.1, from coordinate 299,653 downwards.
TGAACAACTCCCCGAAAACAAAAATAAAATAAATTACTACTATTATTTAATTAATAAAAAAAAACTGGGCTATTTATAAAATTAGTGAGGAGTATTGAAAATATGGAACGATTTTATTAAAACTAATAATTTAAAAATTAAAATAAAAAGAATTATGCAATAATAAATAAATAATAGAATAAACTACAACGTAATGTGAATCGACCTAATCTAAACGAAGAAAATGACTTCAAAAAACAGATGGACTATATTTTTAATATTGCTGCTGTTCCAGATATAGGGTATTTTGAATCACAAACAATTGACATGAGAAACATTTCAAGAATTAAATTTGATTTATTAAAATATTTTAATTGAAGACGATATACTCTCTAAATTTTTTCATTAATACGATATTATTACTAAAATGAATTTGTTAAAATAAGATACTGAAACAGAAATGATAGAAGTAAACGTAATTAAAAATGGAAAAGATGATGAAATGGAGTACGATACTGAAATGAAGAAGGATGATGATGAAGATCATTATGAAGAATAAGATAATGACCATGGTGACGATTCTGACTTTGTGCTATCGGAATTGTGATAACAGCTTCACAAAGTTTTTAAAAGTTGAATTTTTTTTGAGTCCGATTTTCTGATGTGAGAAAAACCTAAGGCCAAACAGTGTTATAAATTATTTCCTGTTAATACTCAAAATTAACTTTTAAAAACTTTGTGAAGCTGTTATCACAAATATTTTATTTTGCTTGAAAACTTCTTGTTTTTTACTTTTTAGTTAGCCATCTTTCTCTCATAAAAGTTTATTTTAGAAGTTAATAACTTCATAAGGATAAGGTACAGTTTTTATCATCTTTTTTTTTATATTTTTTTTTATTTTTGATTTTTTAGTTTTATTTTTTGTAAAATTATCTGAAAGAAAGAACCTAACCAAACACGCTAAACGACTTAATAATTTTTGGAATACGCTTTTCAATTACAGTCGATGTAACCACATTCTGTTAAGAGAATTCATGTGTATGTAAAAAAAAATTTTTTTTCAAGTTCGTCCTAGGTCTTTGGTGTCTTCAGCAAAGTTGTAGCTTATTTTGAGAGGATTTTAGTGATATAATTTTTTTTTTGATTTTCCGGGGATTTGTGGAAATTTTTTGATTTTTGTTGAAAAACCGGTATTTTGGACCAAAAGTTGTTCGGCAACTCTATTTTTTTATATGAAAATCAAAAATTCTAATGATTGGAGCACCTCCGCGCATCAAAATAAGATAAAGTTTCAGAAGAAACTATGGGTCTAAGATGGCCCAGAAAGGCTGTAGCGACGTTTTACTTCACTTGAATTTTTAGATGTGACCTAATATAAAAGTATTATAATAAGAGAATTCATGTGTATGTAAAAAAAAATTTTTTTTCAAGTTCGTCCTAGGTCTTTGGTGTCTTCAGCAAAGTTGTAGCTTATTTTGAGAGGATTTTAGTGATATAATTTTTTTTTTGATTTTCCGGGAAATTTGTGGAAATTTTTTGATTTTTGTTGAAAAACCGGTATTTTGGACCAAAAGTTGTTCGGCAACTCTATTTTTTTATATGAAAATCAAAAATTCTAATGATTGGAGCACCTCCGCGCATCAAAATAAGATAAAGTTTCAGAAGAAACTATGGGTCTAAGATGGCCCAGAAAGGCTGTAGCGACGTTTTACTTCACTTGAATTTTTAGATGTGACCTAATATAAAAGTATTATAAAAATTAACATTATCATCAATAACTTGATTGAAATTGACATTTAAACAAGGAAATTGATGATTATTCTATTAAATTAATTCACATTTCTCCTTGTTTCGTATAAAAAAAAAATATGTAAGGCAAATATAAGACTCAATGAACAATACGTTGAACTTTTGTATGAATTTTTAACCATAATTAAAGCAATGACTTTTACTTAATTGTAATCCTCCAGAACTTTATCCTCACATTACTTACACTTATGTTAAATTATGAAATTTTTACTGTTATTAAAGGATTTATTTTTTCATCTCTTCATACATGACATGTAAAGTTTTCAATTGTGGCCGTATACGGATTTGAGGTAACGGTCAATTAAATGTTAGGTTTCAATGAGAAAAATTACCTGCATTTTTTTTACTGTCATTGAAAGCTTTTCTCTTCTAATTATGACTTTAAACCCCTCAAAATTGTAATTAAAACTTCCAAAAGTATGCAATGAAAATTCATCAACGTTTTTTTTATTTAAATTTCCTGAATTGAAATTAAGTGAGTTTGGATGAAGTGTTCCACTAATTATATAAGCTTTGAACTTCCACGTACTTGATTATCAAAAGAAAAATTTTTATTCATTTAAATTAACGCTACATCCTCGGTCATTGTCATCAACTTACTATGTTTTTCACTGAAATGTACTTAATAAGAGGTTAAATTATCATAACGTGCAAATGTGCCTTCACCACACACAGTGAAATATTTCGTACAAAAATATATTTGTTATAATATTATTGTCTGCCACAAAACGATTAAAGGATTAAATGAGAAAAAGAAGCAAGCATCCATCTACAAAATGGCAAGGCAGAAAAAGCAAGAATCTCATTCTATCGTTTTTATTTTATAACAAATGTTTTTTTTCAAATTTTTTTTTTCATTTTTTTGGGAAATGTTAAAGTTTGTGAAGGAACGCAACACAAAAAAAATTATCAAATTAAAGTCAAATGTGTGTGCATGGAATTTGTCGACTCTTTTTTAACTTAAAACATCACACACACACAAACACACATTCATATTCAAAGATTACCAAATGAAAAGAGAACTTTTGTGTGTGTGTGTGTGTGAAATTTCCTAACGTTCGCATTCAATGTATGTTAAATGTATAATATCCAAAGAAGGCAAGAGAAAAAAAGGATTTAAAACAATTTTTGGAATTTTCAGTTAAAATTTTCTGTTTTTCTGCTATTCAAAAAGACTTGGATGGAAAAATGTTGCAAATTTTATTTAATAATGAAGAATGGAAGCTATCTTTTTATGTGTGTGCACGTGTTCTTTTAATATGAGTATTTATGGGTGTGTGTGTGTATTTTTGTAGCCATGGTGGCAAAAAAAAAGGTTTTAGGAATGTAATACGATTATGGGTATTATAAAATTAGGTATAAAATGGTCGTGTTAAATGTCGTAAATATTTTAATATAGGTAATTGCATGACAGTTGTAACTGTCGATGTTAATTCCGTTTAACTTGACATACACATACACACACAGATGTACGAAAGGTATTAAGATGAAAATTTGTGTGAAATTTTTTGTTCATTGAAATATTTTTATGACTTTTTTAATGACAATTCTCATTTTACATTTCGATTTTTTTTTAATGAAATGTGATTTCTCTTCATTTTTCTGAAATGAAACGTATAAAAAATTTAAAATAATTAATTAAAATCTAAGAAAGAAAAATGACACACATAAGCTTCTTATGTTATTTAAACAAATATTAACAATTTAACATTGTCATATAAAATATCTTATGAAATATTTGTGTGATATTTTTTACCTTTTTTTTTCACTCTCCTTATATTCAAACATACAAGCAACATATTTTGTAAGTTGTCGTCTCTTGTCATCATCATCAACAACATCCTCACATTGTGAAGACACTACCAGTGAAGAAACTGCATTTAATATGAACTTAGAATACAAGAAAAAAATCGCATTATATTAAAAGTGCATCTGAATTTTTTTTTCTTGCATTTTCTTCTTATTCTTATGGTTGATGTCTGTTGCAGTTCTTTTGAAAAAATAACGGCAGGCACACATCTAACAACAACAACAACAAATTCTATTATAATACTTCCTTGTCATCATCATTTTCATGTTTGCTTGTTTGCATCCTTATGTTGGTAAACAAATTTTACCTACTTTAAACGTACAATTTTTATTTTTATTTCAAAGCCTGTTTTATTGTGCACTGATAGTGGATTGTTGTATTAAATTACAAGAAAATTTTTTTTATATATGATTGATTTGAGATTGGAAAGTGAATTCATTTTAAGTGAAAAAGTGAAATTTCCAAAGAAGTCTGATGTTTACTTTATGTGACCGTGATGAATTTTTCTATGATTTTAAAAAAGCTTATATGAATTTTAAAGTGTTACCTTAAATAAATTTCATTTGCTATTTCGTCTGCCATATCTGATTTTTGATTTACTATTGTTCTGGATACAATTTGGGATTAACGTCGATAAGGCGAATTTTTCATGCATTGTTCCATTTATTTTCTAGAGATTGGAATGATTTCGATCAAAGAAATCATGAAATGAAGGCAATACTTTTCTTAGGATCTTAATTCGTATTGAAAACCTAATGTTGCCAAGCGGACCAATGTTAGGGTCATGAATCGTCTCGAAATCAAAAAGCTAAATTTATGATGTTCTCTCTCATCAGATTCCAGTGACATCAGGCATGCCTCAGAGTAGCCACCTGGGGCCCTTGTTATTTTTAACTTTCATAAATGACATCTGCTTTTTTTTGAACAAAGTCGACTTTTTGTTGTTTGCTCGTCCTGAACATTGACAAATGTAATATGATAAGCTTCTCCACGAACAAATACTTCACTGTTTATAACTACGAAATATCTGGGTTGATAGTGAATCAAGTAAGTGAAAAGAGTAAGTGAATCACTTCCCTTGACACCAAGCCTTCTTTTCAGTAACACACTGATATCGTCATTAGTAGATCAAAATCAATTCTTGGATTGATCAAAAGATTTAGTAAAGAGTTTAATGATGTCTACACCCTGAAGCCCTCGTTTTCATCACTTGTACTTACAATAATTGGTTATGGTAGCATAATATGGATGCCTGACTATCAGGTTGACTATGTCAGACTCGAGTCAGTTCAAAAGCAATTTTTGCTCTTCTGTTTGAGAAATTTGAATTGGAGAAGCTTTAAACTCCCTGCATATACTCACAGGTTGAATTTACTTGAAATGATGACAATTCGAGACAGATAAAGATTAAACAGCAGTTCGTTCGTTCATGATGTTCTAAACCACAGAATCAACTCAAGTCAATAAACTAACAGTATTCAAATTAGGGGTAGTAGTCATCACCTGAGGAAGCAACGAATTCTACAAGAGGCCAACTATAGAAACCGGTTTGAATCTAACTCGACACTTACAATGTATCAACCCAAAAGGGGCACCAGTAGGAACACGCTTTCTCACTTGTCTCTTTCTGAGGAAGGGTGTTCTCACTGGTGCCGCACTGGTTTTTGGTTGAGAGTGTAATTATTAGCCACTAAAAAGCTCCTGGGTGCAGTTAGTTGACTTTAGTATTCATAGACAAAAGAGAATCATAAGAAAGAGTAAATTTATCAGATGAAAATCCAAAACCATGCAAGAGGCCATTATTTCAAGTAATTTACCAATTCTTTACATGCACAAATTGACGTAGTCAAAAATAATTTTGCAATAATGAGACGAAATTCAAAAATAAACCAAATTCACGATCTGATGACCTCATACACGTTATTTAATTTAATAATAGATATTGTTTCGTAATAATAAGAGACGAATAAGATAATGAAGGAATACATTCGTGAATTTTAATTACAATTCTTTTATTTTGATTCAGTTCTTTGTACGATTTTGATCAAACATCACACATCAAAATTTATTTGTGCTAATATTGAATTTACTTGTTAGATTTCATTTGTAGAATTTTTATAGTGATATTTTCAGTTGATACGGTATAAAATATCAAGAAAAAAATATTTCGACATAACCTTGAATTTCATGTTCGTGGTAGCTTTAAAGATATCACCATCGTACTTAGTGCTTAGTTTTATTAAAATGGTTCAATTCTAACACATTTTTAGGATCCCTCAGCAATGAGAGCAAAGAATGTGGTAAATTAGAGTAAAGAGTAAATTCTTTAGCACTACGACTCTTCACCGAAATGTAGGTAAAATTTATAGCCACTCATTGTCGCGTGAGGGAACTGTTTCATTTTCAGTATTTAAATTAGACACGATTACCCAATTTGGACCTTGTCCAGAAAAAATCATCTTCCAACAAAATTTAACAAAACAAAAAATGTATATCTGGTCCGAAATTCTCAAGATACTTGCACGTAACGTCCAATAATTGAATGTTCCATTAAAATGAAAATAAAAATAAAAGAAAAAAACATGCAATAATATGAAGAGAATCATCATCACGATGAACATTCATGTTAAAAATGTCTGTGTATATGCCTCTTAAATGCCTTAAGTGTTCAAATAAACATAAAAATTAATATTTAATCTTAAACGGATATTTGGTACTTTACTTATAGTCTTACTTGTAAAAGTTGTAGATACAAGAGACTGCTTCTAGAGTTAACTCACACGTGTGTGTGTTTCATGTATTTGTACATAATATGGGTAAATAGGATTCAGTCCAGTTTTTGTTGTATATGGAATTGTGTGTGTCACATAAACAAAACATCTGTTTTCTTTGTATTTTTACTCCGATTCACATTGCACCCGCATTGCGCATGTCTTCAGCATCCGTTTGTTTTACACACACATTTTTTTACTCACAAAAGGATGCTCAACTAACGAATTCAGAATGAATTCATTTCATATCAAGGGGAGATTCGTTTCATGTTACAGTGAAAGAGCAATTTGCATGGAGATTCTTTGAACAAATTTCAGTGGATTCAGTTTTAATCGAGAAGTGATCGTAAAAGTACGACCCTCTTTCAAATATGATGTCATTTAATAAAAAAAATATAAAAAATCATAATAATCAAAAGAGATTTCCTTGTAAATTTAAATCAAGCCACATTGAAAATTATTTTATTATGCGAATGAGGAATTAATTTTTTTATTTAATCAAGGAATTTAAAATAAAATAAATTTAAAATTAAAAAGTCTTCCGAATTTACTTCAATCTTAATATGAATTGAATTGAATTGAATTGAGATAACCGGTTCCGGTTCAAATAAGAGTGAAAATAAAAATAAAAGGAATCACAGTAATATTAAAGGATGTTAAAAGAAAAACACATAAAAATAACAAAATATTTAATAAAGTGAAGTAATTGTGTGTGACACAAAAAAACGTTGTAAGAACTATATGAAGCCTAGAGCTACAACCATAAATAAATAAATAAATGCCATACATGAGAAAACATTCGTAAATCACTTTGTAACAAACACACACATTATTATTATTACAATAAAACACACACGAGACGAAAAGAAAAGAGAGTCAAAGTCAAATAATAAGAAAAAAAGACGACAACGACGCCGAATAATAATAAGAATAAAATATCTTTGAAGCAAAAAAAAACCCACATCAAATAATCAGTGTATAAACATACAAAGAGAAAATGACATGATTTCATGAATCAAATCCCATCTACATACGTCTGTGGGTGTATGCCAGAATAAAATAAAAGAAAAAGTTACATTTATAATAAATTTATACACACACACACACACATTTAAGTGAGACGAGAAAGAAAAGTAAAGTAAAATGAAATGAAATGAAATAAAGTAAAAAGAGATCAAGCAGAAAAGAAAGGATTACGATTGCAAATTGGAATTGTTACATAAAAAAAATATGAAAATCCTACACACGTGTTCAAATACAAACCAAAAAAAAATTCATGTTAAAAGTCATCGCATGTTAAAAGTAAAAATCTTTTTATTTATTTCTCTTTTTTGTGAGAATTACGAACTTCATACGCAATTTCATTATTTTTGAACGAAAAAATTTTTAATCAAATCAATAGACTGGTATCAAAAAAAAACGCAACGAATTCAAAATATTCTTCATTAAAATCATATCAAAGTAAATTTTTTGGCACAAAATTGTATCATGTTACCACGAATCACATTTTTATGTTTGTTTGCAATATCAAATGAAAGTGTTGCCATAGTTTTGTTAAAATAAAATCAAAATATGAAAAAAATACAAGTTACAAAATATTTTTTTTCTGATATTTTAATTTTCTTTTAATATTTTTTCATGGAAAATAACGATGGAACTTTTTTTAGACGATTTGTCTGAGCAATTAGGGAAATGTTTGGAATCTCAGTTGGAATTTTTTTTATTTTTAGGAAATTTTTCATTTCATGTGAATTTTAAATGATTCCATCTGATGATTTCCCATGAGGTATTTAAGAGCAGTAAATGGTCAAGTCACTTGATGTTGAGTGATTGAACTTCCATGGCAATCATGATTTGAAATTTTAATGCAAAAAGATCTTTTTTTGAGTGAATTTCGTGCTCGTAATATTCAGAAAAGCCTGTTCTTGAATTTCCTTCGTTGAACCTTGAACGCTTCATTCCAGGAAAATTTTAAAAAATTTTGGTGTAATTGAAAAAAAACTTCTTCCTTGAGAGAATGAATTGAATTAAATTGAATTTTCCCACAATAAAAATTAATTCATGAACCTTATTCAACATTGAAATTCAGTTTTCCTTTAAATGATGAAATGATTCCACACATTTTTTTCAAAATATTTGTTTGATTCTCGTGCCTTGCTTCAGGTCATTTTATTTTAGCAGTTCAATGAAATTAAAGTCGGTTTAAATTATTTCAATTTTTTTTTGTTGGTGGGTTTCCATTACATACCTCAATGTATCAAACACTGCCTTCCAGGTATTTGTAGAGTGTTAGCAGTATTTAATTCGATTCTAGAAATTTGATACGTTTCTTGTTGGTTGTTTTTTTATTCATGTTTAACCATTTTTTAATAAAAATTTCTCTACAGAATTCAAAAAAATTTTTTAAAAAGTGGATTGATGTAATATGCAAAATTATAGATGATGCAATTTTATGTCGTGAATTTTTTGCTTTTTCAAATATTTTTTTTTTTTTAAATTATAAGAGCGCCTCATTCCAATTACAATGATAATCAACATTTAACAACTACTATTTTGCAAGTTTCATTTTATTTTGATAATTTTTTGATTTTGAATTGATTTTTGATTCACTTTTAGTATGATTCTTTCATTATTTTTTAACAAAGGGTTTCAGGATGAGATTTGTAATTCTAACCCTTTCGAAGAAAACTTTTGACAAATTTGAGAGCGTGAAAATTTTCCAAGTAATTTTACTCTCATAATAAAATTCAGTGCTTAAATGCATTAACGTGTCCGTTGTTTATATAAATTTTCATTGTTTTAAATCAGATGTGATCAGATTTCTAAAGCTGTCTCAGAAGAGAACCAGCACTCAGTGCTTCAAACGGGTCCATTATGCATACCCATGTATCATCATATCTGGTGAAGAAGGAACCAAATCTAGAGATTCGACTAAAGTAATAAGAAATCCACTAGACTGATTCAATTCAGGAGAGTGACTACACCTTCTAAGAAAGCTAAGCAGCGCAGACACCTTAACTTTTATGATGGAATCATGACTGGAAGATACTTACCCAAATAGATACCACGCAATTTGGCATGCTTGAGACATACACAAAGCAGCAGTCTTCGCTTGTTCAGAGCAGCATTTGTACATTGGATCTCTTGAGTCAAAATAACTGAGGTGATAGTCTAGAGTACAATGACCAGTGAACATACCAACTTCAACTCTGAGCTCAGTCCGGTTCTATCTCCTTGCAAACTCAGCTGAGATGATTGTAAATGCTTTTAGAATATATTAAGCGTTTTGAATGTAAGGTTCACATACTTTTTTATCCAGGGAGTTTTTGTCCAAGTAGCTTAACTCCTTCCGGAACATGGGTTAGGACCCCAATCGAATTTTCATAAAAATTTTAATTTTTTGAAATAAAAATATAAATTTTTGGTTGTAATAATTAAATTTTTGTCAATTTTTTGCTTAAAACGTTAATAATAAATCAAAATAAGCCATTTCCAAACAAAACTAGGCTTCTACATTGATTATTTCTCTTATGATCCGGAAGGAGTTAATAGAATAAATTTTTAGCTGGGTAATTTATTCGTGCTTCAATTCTATAAGACTATGTCAGCTAATACAAATCAGTTCATACAAAAAAAATTTGGGTAACCAGCCTTTTCGAGTTTTAAATCTTTTAAAAACGAACCAAGTTTTCAACTGAGATCAGGATGAAGGTTTATTTATGAAACTTTTTTCACCTTCAGACCAAGGTATTTTTTCTTCACAGAAATTTTTTTTTTTTATCCAGAATTTCCGTTATTTGTAACATATTTTTCTATGGCGTTGCTATTATTCAGGTCAAAGACAAATTTTCATACTTGACTTTGAACGAATCAGGAAAAACATTTAAATGCATCAAAACCTCGTTGTCAATTGATTCTTTTCCACCAACAATTTTTTTTTTCTTATTCTTAATTTTTATTTTTAAACAGTTTATTCCCACACTTCAGCTTAATGCTGGTATCGAGAAAAGACATTTACATCTGATGGAAGCGTGTTATATTTCTTAAAATCTTAAAATCTTTAAAATTGCTGACTCTCATTCAGTTTGTGCTTGAATTTTTTAGCTGTATATATGACCTTCGTCGTGTTGAGAATTGATGGAGTTGACCGACAATGTTTAACTCAAAGTTGACTCTTAGAATGTCGTTTTTTTTTATTTTGAAGATCGTTAACATGTATTCGTACTCGGTTATATCATTCATTTTCAGTATCTTGTGTTTTTGTGCAGTCCGCAATGATTGTAGGCGTAAAAAAATACGTAACGAGTGGCCTTATTCTGTTTTACTTGGAGATTTGATATCATTGACTCACCTGAAGCACTCCAGATTTTATTTTATTTTTATTTTATTATTTTATTACAATTATTATGAATTACATTTTAAATTTAAGATTGCTACCATGTGTACATAATACACTGCTTATTTCTTAGTCCTTTATTTTGAACGAGGCTTTTCATTGTTAATTTCCTATTTAATATTAACGATATTCCAATACGCAAAAATAATTCCATTGAAATTTAATTTTTGCATCGTATTCCTTTACTTTCAAAATGCATCCTCTCTTTTTACTTCAAAAATTACCTAAAAATAAAAATTAACCAAAAAATTTAAATCCTTTTCAGTGATTAATCTCAAGTGATTGAAAACACATAAAAATTGAAACATATCAAATAATTAAATAAAAAATATTAAAAAAAATAATAATAAAAAATAATAATCATACATTAAAATAATGATACAAAAATTATACAAATAAAGTGAAGTGAGTTGTATTGAATAATAAATCAGTGAATTGAAAATGAATTAAAATTTATCAAAATTATTAATTAATTAAATTTCCGAGAAAACAAGGCAAATAATAATAAAATTCTTCTTCAAAAAAAAACAAAAATAAATGTGAAATTCAATGAAAATAAAATAATTTTGTATTACAAAATAAATAATAAACATACAAAAAAATGTTTCAATCAACTCATAATTTGATAAAAATGGATAATATTTTATTGATTTTTATCATTTTTTGTTCAATTTTTGGTATGTATTGGCTTGTTATATTTTTTTTTGTATTCAAATTTTTAATAATATTTTAAATACATTTTTAATGAATCAATGAAATGAAATTCATTTACTTTTATGGTAATTTTTTGTCATGATGTGGTTGATTTCCAAGAATTCCATTGTTGATTGATTACAAAAATTGAATGATATTAAAACTGATTGAATTTAAAAAAAATAATAATTAAATAAAAATTTTCATGTAAAAAAATGATAATTTATCTTTGAATGAAAGTTTGTAACACACAAATCCATTTAATTTAATTTAATTCAATTCAATTCTTTTGTTATTTATTCATTTAATGTTAACAGTTCTTAGATGTGGTCTCTCTTTTTCCTTTGTGTGATGTATTTTTTCCTGTTTTTATGTTTATTTATTTCATTTTTATTTTTGTTTATGGTTTTGATGTGTGTTTTTGTGTGTAGGGGTGAGTGAGTGAATGATGAGCATGAATGAAAGAAAAAACAGTAAAAAGAATTTCAATGTGAGACTCTTGTGATAATAATAAATGATTGTGTGATGTTAATGACTTTTATATATGCGTGAGTTTGCAATTTAATTCAGAAAATCAAGTGGGTATCAAAGTGTATCAGTGTGTATTAAAAGGATTCAAAGAATTCTTTCATTCTGTTGTTTTTTTTTCTGTGGTGATAAATACAAACACATAAAGAACTCTTAATTTAATTATGTTTTATGTGAAAAATGTTCTTCCTCGTTATGAATGATGTTGTTCAGATAAGTGGGTTTTCCAAGAGTTTGAGGGTGAGGGAATCTGATTTTTTTTATTTTTTTCAGCTGGAAAACTTTAAAGGGCAAATTTTTAATAACCGCTTTGGCCAAAAAACTTTACGAACTGAAATTTAAATTTTTCAAATAATTTAAAAAAAAATAAAATCATACTCCGATGGAAAAAGTGGCTGTTAATCCGAAATTGAAATAAATTTTGGCAGTCTTTATACAAAAAAACCTGCAGCTAACCTTTTAGTTAATTCTGCTGGTACTTCTGCTGTCGATGGGGCTTCTCAGGGCATAAGAAAGAGGGCTTAAATTAATCTTTCGTCGTCGGCAGTGAGAGATCACTTCAGGGACTCTGGTTCCCAGAAGGGGTCCGAAGAAGACTCCACGCAAGATTTTTTCGATCCTGGAAAGATACAATAGTAGTCTCTCAACTTGTCATATGAGGGTTTACGGCCATTGGAGCCTCGTACCAGAAATACGAGACTTCGTCTTGCTTTCGATAGGCTTTTCATTGAGATTTTGAGAGACCTCAACTGTAGGCCTCAATATGGAACCTGGGAAGCTGAATTTTATGGATTCTCTATTCCTTCTGAGAACAACTGATCACGTTCACATGGTTAGTCCTGAAATGAGAGAAGTTGGACATGACCTCCACCTTAATTTTTTCACAGCTTGTGTTTTTTGTGGAGCAGACAAGTGTAAAACCAATATTCAAAATCTTTTTCGAATATGAATTAAATTGAATGGTGCAAAGTCCTCGATAGCACGAAATTTCTTAAGTCGGTCTGTCGCAATGTTTTTTGTATCATTTTATTTTTTGGACTTTGGACCACTTCTTTGGTCGGAAAATACTGCCCTTCGCTACCAACTGATGGCCTGAGTGTAGGCTCAATAACAAAACATCATTAAAAATAACATCATTATATAATATTACCTTTAAAATTAAAAAAAAGGAATTAAAATCAATTGACTCAAATTTGTCCATCGATGTTGACAAAAAACAACGTTATCACAATATCTAAGCTCATTATTTTGTAAATTCATTCATTAGTATATAATTCGGTATATTTTAAGCCTGTTTATAACATTTAAATTCCAAATTAATTGATACTGTAAGTAGAAACTCCTCCCATTTACGCTTTTCAATGGACTACTAAATTAAATTATTGTTAAATTTCCTGTATGAATTAAAAATGAATCCTCTTAAATTTAATAATAATAATAATTATAATTATTTGCCAATTATTTTTTTTATTATTAAAATGATGATATAACAATGAAATATTTTTCATTAAAAATTAATATCATTTAATGGTTCCAAGGAATTGTGTTTAATTTAATCTCATTTTCGGCAAAAAAAAAATGTCACATGAAAATTTTCCCATGTTAAAGTAGAGATGAGAGGAAGTTGACGATAAATGTTGCAAAATAAAAAGAGTAAAGAAAAACTTGATTCATTTATCCTTTTCCATAGAGACATTGACAAGAGAAAAAAATGAAATCTTGAATAGAAGAGGAAAAGTATTACTTCCTTCTTATCAGTTAGCGCCAATAACCACTTAAACACGTCTTTTTCTTGCATGTCATTCTCTGTTTTTTTCCTTCTGTTCTTCCGTCGGTGGATCACACGTTAATTTTACATATAGCTCGTGCATGTGTGTAAATTTAACTTATATTCTGATAATTCATTTCCCACATCAGCACCTTCATGAAAAAAAAGACTGAACCAATTTAAGCTCATTCTGTGCGTTATTTTGAATTAAATGAGATTTTGTTAAATTTTTATTATAAAAAATGTTCCTGTCTAGTGAAATACTTTTTCCTTACCACATAAATGTGAGATATTTTGCCTTAAATGATACTTGAAAACTTTTTAATGGCATTATAACGCTTTTTTTCTCTTTTAACAATATTTTATTTGTGTGTGTCTCTGTGTATGTGTATGAGTAAAATGAGGAAAAAAATTGGGTCTTGTATAAATTTATTTTTTTTTATCCACATTATTATACGAATATTATCGCCTTGAAACACACTTTATCGTATTCTTTAAATAAAAAAAAAAACACACACACGCATTTAAACCATGTATGAGTTACTATGGAAGTGATGATGAAATACATGGATAAATATGCTTACATCACAATTTCCCTTTTTTGTAATTCAATTTTAAAGCCATATTGAATTTTGTAACATAAAAAATATGTCTTTGCCAATATTTTACATGTAACGCAAAGAAAATGACCATGAAAAATTTTGTTCATCAATTTATTTTTTTTACTTGAATTACGAAAAGTTTTTCTTTTATGAATAAATTAAATGAAAGACGCAGAAAAAATAACAGACCAAGGAAAGTTGATGAGAAAATGTTTTCAACTAATTATGAAATGAGAATAAAAAGTAATCAACAATAGAAATTTAATTAAGTTAATGGTGTTGAATTACAGAAAATTAACAGAAAATAATGCAAATAAAGAATAAATCTGTAGAATATCATTCAAAAAAAATGTTTTGTTTGAGTTAAGAAATTTATTTTAGTTCAATGTTATTTTTATTTTACTGAGTTTGTTAAAATTATGCAAATTATGGTAAAATATTGAAAATTTAAATCAAATTGAATGACATTTTAAGATACTCAAATTTTCAACTGTAACTTTGAAATATCTTGTCAAAAAATGGCGCCTCTGTTCATTTTCTAGCACATGTATCGGGTTTCTGACTCTTTCACAATAATTTTTTTTAAGAAGTGAAGGTTTCCGAATATTTTGAGGCATTTTCGACCCTCAAAATTTTAAAGCCGTTAGTTTTATGGAAAAATTTTAGATTTTTCTCAAAATTTTTAAGCTTAAGAGATGGCAGCACTGCTGTTGGCCGCTAATTTGACATTTCATTGAAATTTTCTTAAAAAAATACACACACACACAATAAGTTTATAACGTCTTGCAGATCATCCTGTAGTGCTTGACGATAATCCCTCATGGGATTCGCATTTTTTTCCGGATTCGCGTTTTTTGTTTCGCGAATCGTGACGGACGGATAGCATGACCGTCCACAATACAGGCATTTTAAAAACAATCTTTAAAAAATAAAAAAAATTATCCCGGAAACGCCTCGTAATAGCCCCGCAAATCACCCGCGTCTGGGGTTATCGCCAAGCACCACGGGGTGATTTGCGGAACTTTTTCAACTCAGAGTGCACAAAGACAAACAAATCAAAAACTTTAAACTAAAAATACAAATAAATTTCATGACATTAAATTTTCATATAAAAAAAAAATCTTCACTTATTCAACATTATCAAACAAAATTCTAATTTCCATTTTTGAAAGAGCAAATTCAGCTTAATTTTAGTTCAGTTTTTTCTTAATTTTAATGTATTTGAGAGCAAAAACTTTCATTACATTTTAAATTTTTGCATCCTTATACAAGTAAAGTAAACTGAAATTAATAATAAAAAGTGAATACTAACCATTGGGCGGCTTAGAAAAGTGCATTTCGATGGGACTCGTTTCATTGAATAAATTCATTTGAATATGATTAAATGTTGATAATTTTTTAATAAAAATTTAAAAAATATGCCATCGTGATTAAATTTTTTTTTGCAATTTTGCTATTTTGAAATTTTTTAAAAAATTTCACCATATTGAAAAATATTCATAAAAAATCTACCATTTTGAAATTTGGGGTTTTGGCTTTCTGTCCGTTTTCAGGCTAAGGAGGTTCTGGAGCCCAATCTCAGAACTAATGAGTTAAAGTTCATTTTAATAAGCTCCTCCATTTAACATAACCAATCAGTAATTTTTAAAAATTTTAACCGTTTTTTAACGGTTTTTAGGCTTTGGACGCTCTGAAGCGCAATCTTAAAACTCATGATTTTAAATTCATCCTTATGACCTCCTCTATCTAACAAAAAAAACCCCGCTTCGATGGACTATTCCTGAGTTATAAATGGAGCAAACTTACGAAGTGTCAAAGTGACGGCAGACAAACCGTCTGTAATAGTGCATTCTTTCGAAATGCAGTAAAAAAAAATAATATGAAAATGAATTAAAATGCTTTCGAGCTATTTTCCATTAACTCTCTCGCTTTATACACACATTAGTTTAGTGTTTGTATTGCATCAATATCCATTTATTTACAGTTAGAAGGTTAAAAAGCAAATGAGAATTAATGATAAACATAAAAAAAATGTTATTCAGCAACAAACTAAATAAACAAATCTACTATGGATGTGTATCGTGTTTTTGCTATGAAAATAAAACTTAAATTGAGAAAATAGTTTAATTATATGAGGAATTTTTGCATTAACATGCCATTTTTTAGTGTTACTTGAAATGTTTTAGTTACTTGAAAATTTTAAAATTACTGATAAAATTCAAAATGAAATTCTATATCAGACAGATGAGGATTTAAAATGCGATCATGCGTTGTCTGTTTTGAAATTCATCTCTAGCAAAACCGAGTTCAACCGAAAAAAACTGTTACCTGGCAGCAATTTTTGCCATGTTAATGCCACATTAACGATAACCGCCATCCGCAATTCAAAGAATTTGTCCCAGACATCAAAAACTGATATTCATTATATTAAATAACATTTCACAGGAAAATTTTCCTTTTAACCATATCAATTTCATTTGAAATCTGACATAATCCACTTGATTTTAAACTGATTTCCAATTAATTAAATTTATCCAGAAAATTGATTTGATTAAATGAAAACTTATATATCACAAAATTGACATCAATAAACTTTAAGTTATTATAAGCGTGTAACATGACATTTAATTTGTTTTCCGTAGAAGTGAAGAAAAGTTTTGGTATTGAAGTGTGTGATAGTGAGACTGAAATTCCTTGATATGAGATGTCGATGACATGTGTCTGTGCGCGTGTGTGTTTGTGTGTATGTCACAGTTAATAAACGTGACTGCTTATGAAATTAACTTAATTAAAGTTTTCCTAGTATTGTTTATATGAAAATTTTTGAATCTGTAACAACAATGAAAAGGAAATCAACCATAAATTCAGGAAATTTTATCTTTCACTCCTTGAAATGAGATCTAACTTTCAATTTTTTTTTATTTTTTTTCATATTCATTCAACTTTCATGCACAGAAAAAGCAATCACATTGCATGATGTTCGTGTTGAAATTCCAAGAGCGGTTGAACGTGGTGAAGATGCACACTTTGTTTGTCGTTACAGTCTTGATAGCGATCAACAGCTGTATGCAGTGAAATGGTACAAAGGACGACGAGAATTTTATCGATTTCAACCAAATGAAATTCCCCCAATCAAAACATTTGAAATACCAGGAATATCAGTTTTCGTAAGTATCTTCCTTTAAATTTATGATCAACATTTAATTAAAGTATAAAAAACACACACTCACCCTGTTTTTGCCTATAAACATCAATAAAGACTTTTTGATTAAAAATTAATAATTTACATTTGAGTGGTTTTGAATTGAATGGTTAAAACTTTGCCAATTAATATTTTGTACACACACTTTTCCATACCATCATCATTCAAATAAACAGACACACACACACACATGAAATAGACATGATTGGAATATTGCTGATAAAATTGCGCTCAAATTCACATCTCAACTCACAAGGGACTGAATCGAACTTGACAACATTTTATGATACATTTTTTTTGTGTGTTTGGTATGGCAAATAATCAATAATTAAAAAACAGTTGATTTCGATTTAAGTACAATATACTCTGATATAAAGATGAATACTGTCGTTGTGTGTTTCCCTTGTCATTTTAATGTGAAATTGTTTTAAAACAGAAATTCATATTATTTTATATATAAATGGAAATACATAAAAGTTGAGTTTGCATGTTCTACATGAGCAAAATACGTGATTCTTTCATTATTACCCTCGTTGATACTGATTTTTGTCGTGTGTGTGTGTTCTTGTGGAACATGGAGAAGGAAGGAGTTTAATAGCAAATTGTTTTTTTTTGTAAAATTTCTGCATAGAGGGATTTTTGTAATTTAAAATTGTAGTAAAAGGTAATGAATGACTAATTTTTTCTCATATAAAAATGAATTACAAAGTATTTGAATTTGCAAAAATGTTTTCCTATGAGTTGACCTTTTGTTTAGAGTTGACTTTGGGGGAAATTTAGCTTTAATCGTCGTTAAAAGACTATCAGTCTGATTTTCATTCAAAAATGAACCTAAGGAAATTTGAAGGACTTTAGACATCGATCAAGAGCGGATTAAGACTAACTTCAGATCCACTCGATTTGCATTTTACTCTCTCTTTTTGTACTAAGCTTTATTTTCCCATATTACATATAAATACTTAATAAATAATGTCTATTCAACCTGGGGAACTGAAACAAATTGCAATCCGACGTTCTAGATAGAGAAATTTTGTAGATCGTCTTTGCTCAACGTGAGAACAGTCTGGACTCCCTGAGGAAGGACAAGGCGTAAAGTTAGTAAAAGTAAGTATTCAGACTGGGGTAGCTGTTGTCTCGCACGTGACTTCAAATTCCAATTCATTCGATCATGAGCTGCTTCTGCTGGTCGCCTCCTTGCATCTGGTATTGATAAGGCTCTCTTTGTAATATGACCATCTTGTCTTCTCAAAACATGCCCGTACCATCTTATTTGTCTCTCATCCAGTTTGGATTTTATAGTTCCAAAGCTGCCATAAAAATATTTATTTGACAGATGATCAAGCAAAGTAACTCCATCAGACCACCGCAGCATCTTATTTCCAGTGACCCGCATTTGGTTGTTGTGTGTTTGGAGGCGCGTCAAAGTTTCGCTGTCATTAGGCAATAGACGTTTGATGATGGTGTTGTAAATTTTTCCCTTTGATTTAACAGGCATTCGATCGTCGCATAATACTCCTAAAACTGCTTTGTATTTCAACCAGCCTGCTTGGATTCTATTCTCAACTGCTTTGTCACACAACCCGTCTTTTGTAATTAATGATAAAAGATAAGTGAATGAAACAACCAAATTCAATGGTTCTCAATCAAGGGATATTGTATCCTTTGGCCCAAATGTTGGATTTTCGTCAGAATTTTAAAACATATTCTGTGTCTTCGTCCTGCTATCAATTTGCATTTTACTAAATATTATTTTTAAACATTTTAATTTGACAAGAGGGTCAGCTCCAGCTTTTTTGACATTTTCTAAGATGTCTATATGCCCATTATTTTCCCTCCACTCCCTTTTATTTTCAACAAGTGACCTGAATTTTTACTAAATCGTAAACTGAATTCACATTTTTCTTTGAATGCACGTTCAACAAAAATTTATTCCCAGGCAATAACATTTTTTCTACGAATTTGAAACAAAAAAAAATTGACATTTAGTTACATTTCTGCACTTTACAGTTATTTAACAATCAAAAATTAACACTAAAAATTTTCGTTCCCTCATTCTCAAACTATCAAACCCATAAAAAATACAGCTAATTTATTATTCATTTAGAATGTTGTAAATTTAAGTTACATGTTGCTGATGCGAGTACATGGTTCATTTTTTTATTTCATTTCATTTATTTATTAAAAACAATAACACATAAAATAATAAAAAGCATTTGTAATAAAACAACAAATTTTGTGAAAATTATATTTCATTTTAAATGAATTGCAAATGTTTTACATTATTTTGCATTTTAATATTAAAATGCTTGTGGCCATTATTTTAATATACATATTTTATGTTCATTCATTTTATTTTAAACTCTCTCTCACTCATTCTGTATCATTTTATTGGATGATAGATGTTCGTTGGACTGTTTCTAGGAGTTACAACATAAATTTTATTGCATAAAAAGTGTTTATTTTACTTTTAGTTTTTTTGCATTTATTTTTGGTGTGCATCAATTTTGCATTTAAAAATAAATATGTTTCATTTGGGTTTTCATTCAAGTGGCTGCACACAAAACACAGTTGAGTGCAGTTTGGTACTGGTTTCAACAAAGTGTTTTCCTTCTGTTTCAGTGGTTTACAGTAACATTTTAATATGAATTGACTTGAACATAATCAAATAACTGCAAGCCATGAGATTCAAGTAGAAAACCACAAAAACCAAATTAAAAACAAAAAAGAGTTTTTTTTGTGATTTCCTGGAAAGGAAAATATATAAAAAGTAATACCACATTTGAAATTAATCATTGAACTTTTTTTGTTCATTTTTTATATGAATTTAAAATACTGGAGGCTTTAAATATTGGAAAATTCCATTTATCATTTTAGTATAATTAACACTCATGTCATTTTATCAATAACTAATTAATTATTATTACATTTTCAGCCCATAATAACGATATTTTATCCATGTCCTTAACGATATGCACAGATACAGACAAATACACAACAAAATTCTAATTAAAATTTTCCCTAATTATTGTAAACATTTGGTTGTTTTATGTAACATGTAATATAATAATGTAAAATTTTATTGAATGAAAAGACAGAGTTCGACAAATAATTTATTATTAACCTGTATGTGTCCGGGCAAACAAGGTTGTTTTTTTTTGGAGAGAGAAACACACACAATATTTATTATTTTATTATCATCAACAGTATCATCGAGCAACAGAATCCGTTTTGTAAATCATCCAATTAAATATTCATTTCCCTTTTGTGGCATTCCATTCTAAAATTAATGCCGATCACAATTTTCAATCTGAGTGCACAGGCCTATGGTCCATCAAAAAAAATGAAAATTTTGCCCCATAAAATTTTTTTGTATCTATACTAGAAACTGAAATACAAGGATTTCCATTTTTTTTTTTCTTGAACACAAAAATGCTCAAAAAGTCATTGTTCTGAATGAAATTGGTATGATATTTGTTCTTAGAAGTTGTAGATAATCGTTTGGACCAAAAACTTTTCATATACCATTTTACATGTTTTCATACAAAAAAATTGATTTTTCATCAAAAAACATCAATAATTTAATATAAAAGTATAGTTTTATCCTTGTAAAATTGTATTTTTTCCAGATTTGTTAATGTTTTTTGATGAAAAATCAATTTTTTTGTATGAAAACATGTAAAATGGTATATGAAAACTTTTTGGTCCAAACAATTATCTACAACTTTCAAGAACAAATATTATACCAATTTCATTCAGAACAATGACTTTTTGAGCATTTTTGTGTTCAAGAATAAAAAAAAATGGAAATCCTTGTATTTCGGTTTCTAGTATAGATACAAAAAAATTTTATAGGGCAAAATTTTCATTTTTTTTGATGGACCATAGGCCTGTGCACTCAGATTGAAAATTGTGATCGGCACTAATTTTAGAATGGAATGCCACTTTTGTAAAAAATTGTATTTTGTTGTTGTTGTTTTAATTTTTCAATGTAATGTAATATGGGATCACGAATCGATTATATTTCACAATTACACACACAAAAATTTTAGTATGTCGACATAGTGGCACCACTACCAAATACTATTTGTATTGTGAATAAATTTGGAATGGGAAATTAATGGTATTTTTTTATGTGTAATATGGTTATTTATTGCATGGAATTTTAAGCGAATTTGTGGATGTATTACAGTCATCAGGTCTAATAAGGTTAATGACCTAAGTATTTGAAGCCTTCAATTTTGATGTAATTTTTGTAGTGAAGCCTTTATTTGCAGTGAACATTCTGGGCTGGTTAAAGTTGAAGCTGGGCTTTAATTAAAATCTGGGCTATAGCAATGAACTTACCTGTAAATTTAACTGGGTTGGAGTGATCAGATCAGATTAGAGGTCTAGGGCGGCCTCATAAAAGAACCAGCACTCAAACCTACAGACGGATCTATTGTGCATACCCATTATCATCATATCTGATGAAGAAGAAACCAAATCTAAAGAAATAACTAAAGAAAGAAGTCCACTAGACCTGGTTCAGTTTTGGAAAGTGACCACACCTTCTTAGAAAGCTAAGTAGGTCAGACACCTCCTTTTTTATGATGGAATCAATACTAGGAAAGTACTCACCCAGCGCGATACCACGCAATCTGGCATGATTGGAACATACACAAAGCAGTTTTGCAGCAGTCTCTTCTTGTTCAGAGCAGCATTTACACATTGGATCTCTTGAGTCAAAATGACTGAGGTGATAGTCTTTAGTATAATGACCAGTGAACATACCAACTACATCTCTGAGCTCAGTACGGTTCATTCTTTGATAAAGAGGCGAGACTGACTAAGAGTACCCACTTGATTGGAACACCATTCCCGGAAAAGCTTAGCCTTCCTGTAAGAATACATCTCGGTCAGTTATATCGACAAGATCAGTTTTGGTGAATAGCGGAATTGCAGTTTCTAGCCAGTATATCAGCTTGTTCGTTACCCTGCACATTGCTGTGACCTTGCACCCAAACAAAGGTTACTTCGTTATAACGGGATAGATCTTGAAGTACAGTTAAGCACTCAAGAACTTGGAGTGAACTTTCAAGGTTAAGCATCTAAAAATAAATTAAATTATTCATATGAAATTAAAACTTACCTGGACTTTTCTACTTGAGGTCTGCACACATTCAAGCTAAAGGATACGTTGTTGACCCATATTTTTAATAAGAAAATGATCATATAATTCTTCTTCCTTTAATGCAAATCATATGAATATTTAAATGAAAAAAAACCTGAAATATTCAAATTGAAAAGAATTAAAGCAAAACCTAAAAATAACATTCAAATATACTCACCACAAATTTCCCAATCAATACAAAAATATTATCATATCTTTCCACGCCATATCCCCTAAAAACGATATAAAATTAAACTGTATTTTAATCTCTTTTATTAAAAAGTATTCATCTCTCTACACGCCACTTCAATTGACACTCAATTCAAATAACGATAACCTATAATAACAAAAAAAAAACTATCAATAGAAGTACAATTTAAATGTTATTTTATTCAAAAAATACTTCATAAATACTACCATTTAAAATAATATCGGTGATCACACAGGATAAAATGTTTAATAAAATCCTAAATCAACTATTTAAAGCCTTATTCATACAAACACACACACACACACATACACACACTCATTGATATATTTTATAATAATAACCAACGATAATAATAATGTTCGATAAATATTCAAATTTATTTGTATTATAGCGTTCTGTATCAAATGCAACTCATCTAACATTGAGAGCTGTTGAACCGACAATATCTGGCAAATATTCATGTGAAGTGTCAGCTGACGCACCGAGTTTTGATACTATGTTAGTCACTGGTGAAATGGACGTTATAGGTAAGTTTATCTCACTCTCATTCACTTTAATCCTTGAATATGATTAAAATATGAAAAGCTGAAAAGTACTCTTTAAATCGTGAATAGGACAATAAAAAAATAAATTAGAGATAGAAAAGTTAAAATAAAAGATAAAAATATGATAATCAAGTTGTTCTACATTCAATATAAATTTAAATGAGTAGTAGCGTGAATCGAGATGCCAAAAAAACACAAGCACACACACAATGAGATTATATTGATTTGATACTCTGGCATGACATTCGTGAAAGTACTTTTTTTTTGTGTTGTTATTTCAAAATTAAAACCGCATAACACAGACAATGAAATATTTCGGTTATGGTGTGACGAGTACAATTCAAAACAGTACAATAAAAAAAATTAAATCTGTGCTAGAAATCAGCATAAATAATCTTTTTTTTCCTTTCTTTCATTCTTTTCCTTTTAATCATCATTTTCTCGTACTTTTAAAACGGAAAACAATTTGTTGTTGTTTGACACATACGCAGAATTGCCAAGGACAAAACCGAAAATAGCTGACATAAATAACACAAAATATAGGGTAGGTGATGCATTGTATGGCAATTGTACGTCATTTAATTCAAGACCGGCAGCAAATCTAACATGGCTCATCAATAATATAACGGTAAGTTTTCCTAACATACCATAAAATAATCACATGTAATATTTTTTTTTTTACTTGAATCAAGAAAAAGGAACAAACATTTTTTTTATTTTATTATTTTTTCATTGAATTATGAGGAAAAATATGTGTATTGATTGAGGTAACAAAAAACAACAAGGATCCAAGTTCGTTGTTATTAATCTGTAAATTTATTGAATTGTAATGGGACCTTATACAAAAAAGAAATAAGGATAAAGCATGTAACAGATTATTCTCATTCAAGTAATAGCCAATTTAGGATAAAAAAGGTTTGGTTTAAGAAATAAATCGAATTGACCTTGATTTTGAAGTGTTTTGTTCAATATTTTATAATAATCACAAATCGTGTAATCGTGGGTTTGTAAAAAAAGGGAAACCTTCTAGAAAATGTTACCAATTTTTGTTATTTTTGAACATTTTGTAGAATGAGAACTTTGAAAAGAATTCTTTGAAAATCACTTTACAATGAAATTTATAATAAAATTTTTTAAATAGCATGATTAAAATTTTAGTGAGAATCTTTCATGCATACTAATTATAAAAAAGAGTAGGCTGTAGGAGATCATTTCACGGAAACTGTTTTGCTTGAATAATTAGAAATAAACAAAAACAAACTTAACAAGATTCAAAGTTATAAATACATTTTTAAAGAAATTCTGCCTTTTAGATATAGATCAATAAACTGTATATACTTACTTGAGCGGAACAGGATTTGGAATGTATAGAGCTGAAATTGGTGCCTCATATTATGATTCCAGTTTTCCAGGCTGAAGTCCATGCAATTTTAAGTTATGCTAATTTTGCTTTGTAATGAGATTTTGCTTAATAGGAATATTGTTATTGCTTCAGATAGTCAAGCAGCTCTTCAAGCCCTAACAAAGTGCAAAATAACATCTTTACAAATCTACTACTGTACTGAAAAACTAAATGAAATTGGGGAATCAAAAAATGTTAGACTCATATGAATACCAGAACACTGTGGCATCAATGGAAATAAAGAAGCAGATTGTTTAGCGAGAAGCGATTCTGAATTGACACATCCAATCTATACTTATAGTTGTGGAATATCAATAGCAATTGAAAAGAAAATATAAAAAACAAAGTGATTAAAGAATTTGAAGCACTATATTACTTCTCAGCCGGAATTAGACAGTCAAAGAAGTTTATTCGTTATGTCGACCTCAATCGAGTGGATGAGTTATTAAATCTGACTAAACAATAAATTAGGTGGACCATTGGAATATTTACTGGACATGTTAAGATACCACCTTAAGATAATAAAGATAACAGATAATGACACATGCAGATACTGTGTAACCATGATGCACTTATGTAAAAAAGGCAACAAATTTTCAAGGAATATTACTTGAACCTATCCGACATTGATGAATACAAACTTTCAAAAATCTATGAGTTCGTAGACAAAATCGGAATACTGAAAGAAGCTGATTAGAAAAGGTTGTAAGCCTAGTAGCTTACAACTTGATCATTATTATATTTTATTGAGGAGACCACAATAGGACTCTTGAGAACCTAACCTACTTACTTGGCCACGAAAATTCGTTCGACTAGGTTAAGGCGTTGTGAATGGTGGGATGAGTAACCACCTACTAAAAGTACGTTACATAAAATTTTCATATCTAAATCATCCATAGTACTATTACGATGCAAGAAAAGGGCAATATGCACCTGCATTAGGATGACACTAGTGCATACAGAATAGGGTAATTTTAGAAAAATAAAATCCACATCAGTCAAGCAAAAATGGATTCTTTATACAATTTTAGGTAATGTTTCCTCAGACCAAAAAAAAATTTTCCATATAAATTATACCTGCTCTCGCGATTTTAAAAAAGTCATATTTGAGCAAAAGAGCAGCGGAGCATTTGTAATCAGAATGATTATTTATCTCTCTATGCTTTTTATACATCAACATTTTTTTTATCACTCTATCCTTTTATACTTAATTTGACATCAACATTTTTTTTATCACTTTATCCTTTTATACTTAAATGCGGAAATTATTTCATTAAACTTAAAACATTTTGATGTCAAATGCTCCGCTGCTTCGCAGCTCCGCATTTCTGTATGAAAAACATAGAGAGATAAAAAATCATTCTGATTACAAATGCTCCGCTGCTTCGCAGCTCCGCATTTCTGTATGAAAAACATAGAGAGATAAAAAATCATTCTGATTACAAATGCTCCGCTGCTTCGCAGCTCCGCATTTCTGTATAAAAGGATAGAGAGATAAAAACATTCTGATTGCAAATGCTCCGCTGCTTTGCAGCTCCGCATTTCTGTATGAAAAACATAGAGAGATAAAAAATCATTCTGATTACAAGAGGGTTCATTTTAGAGACAGAAACAGTTTAAGAGAGAAAAAAGAGAGAGGGAGAGAAAAAAATCATACGAATATTTCACTTCATCTCAATCTTAATCTCAATTTGATCATAAAAGTAAAGTAAATTGTTTGTTTACCAATCTGTTCGAAACTAACTTTTTTATGCTCAAATATGAGTTTTTAAAATCGCGAGAGCGGGTATAATTTATATGGAAATTTTTTTTTTGGTCTGAGGAAACATTACCTAAAATTGTATAAAGAATCCATTTTTGCTTGACTGATGTGGATTTTATTTTTCTAAAATTACCCTAATACAGAATGATGTATGTGGATTACAAAAAGCCCAAAAAATAAAGTGGTTGAGCATTTCTTGGGCATTTCCATTCGATTCCTGGCTAGTAAGCTATAATAACATAACACTTACCCATAACTTCCATTTTAAGAGAAAACGATGCCTAGAAGAAATTTGTTTACCTTTTTCCTGATATTGGTTCATCATCCACTTGCTTTGACGTCATCATGTCATGTTCATGTTTCATGTCACATCAATTTTCCATGAGCATCGCCCTCACAAATCAGAATCAATTACAACCGTATTAATTTCCCTGGATACATTTCACAGACTAAACACGATTAAATTTCAAGACAAATATTTAATTAAACAAGTTATTTATTTATATTTTTTTCTCTTCCATCACTCTCCATCCCTCTAAATTTATAGCTCATTTCAAATAAATTTTGGTTTGGGCACTGCAAATACAACGAAAAAAAAACACCAAAATTATATTAAATGCCTTAAAATAATAATAATAAAAATTACTATCAAAATAAAAGATAGAAAGAAAAAAAAATTAATGTTATATCATTAAAATAAATGACGGAAATAGCACAAAGACGAATAAAATTAAAATGAGAAGATGATAACTGTTCTTCCATTTATTCCTTATGGTGGCCAATATTTTCATCATTTCTTTTTCCTTTCATTATTTGCTGTTTATAAATTTTCATTTATTATCTAGAGACGATGTATGTGAACTGTATTATACGAAACTGTCAATATTAAAAAAATAATACGCATTTAAAGATTTCACGGCGAATTTGAATGTGTTTGTGTGCGATAGATTCCAGGTACCGATGTGAATTTAGTATTTTCTTTTTCTCTACTAATAAAGCAGAACAGGAAATAAATACTTAAAATAAATGACTACAATTAGTATAATAATTTGCAACTCAATATTATTTTATTTTAACGGATATTTTCTCTTCTGATTCTGTGCTATTGTATTTTGCTGAATTGTTTTTCATTTTATATAAGCGAGAAAATATCAATAATAAAAGGAAAATTTTTGTACATATAAAAATTCATCTGCATAATAATGACGATGAAAATGGTTGGGAGAAAGCATTGTCTTTAAGCTAAATTTATATGTTTATTTAGGTTAATAAGTACGAGGAACACAAAATAAAAATGGAACCATCTAATTGAAATTTGGTGTAGTGGAAAGTATACAATTTCATGCTGAGTTTTCTCTTTTAATGATCAAATTTATAATGAGTTTATATGAAAATTTTGAATTTAATTTATCGGGCTTTACGGAATTTATGGTTAATCCATTTAAATTTAACGTTTTTATTTTATTTTTGAAGTTAATTGCATACTTCCTGGGTTTTAGACACATATGTAAAATCAAGGCTTATTGATGAATTGCCTCAAATCAAATAAGTTGAGATAAAAAATTAATAAGAATCTTCAAAGAGTAAATTGAAGAAACTTTAATTGAACTTAAATCAATAGATTCGATGGTACAAGAAATACAAGTTGCATAATTCCAGGGGTAAATTCGAATCAAATTACAAAATGCCTTATTTTGTTTCAGATTACACGCAAGTAAACCAGTAAAAACATAAAATTGGAAAAGTTTTTTCGTATTCATAAGCAGTAAGCGTAATAACACGCCTCTCCATTATAATAATAATTCCAATTACTAAACATAAACATCCGAGACAAGTGAAAAACCTCCACATATTCTTTACATTTAGCATTATTATTATTATTATAAGCGAATTACAAATAATCTTATGTTAATTTTTTTCTGCTGTTTTTTTTTTTGCTTTAATATGCCAACAACATACTTTTTTTTTCGCATTCTCCATCGTTCTCTCTCTTAATTTGAGAATATTTTAAGAACATGTATTATTATAATGATTATTATGTGATAAATGATTTTTCACTTGTAATAATATTATTTTCATCTTGCAAAACACATTTTTACCATTACATGAGACATTATTATTATTATTACGCTTATTTTTTTTGAATACTCACTCACTGATATTGGCATTAAAGCCAAAGATGCAATACAAAAATAATTTAATTTTGAAAAAGAAGAAGCAAATGGCATAAACAGCTCTAGTAATGTAATAATAAGAGAGGTTGTGCTGTCGTTTATTTCATTCTCTATATTTTTTTTGCCTTAAATTTCATTTGTTATTCCTTGCATTTTTTTTTTACTGCTTATACTGACTTTTCTCGTTATTTTTATTTTTTTATATTATTGTTGTTTTTTTTTCATCTTCAGTAAGAAGCTATACAAAAACTGTAAAAAGTAAAATAAAAATGACTTGTCATGCCACGCCATCATGTCGTCGTTACGTGTAAATAGCACACACTTGTATATTTTTAAGAATAAGATGATTCGATTGGGAAATTTTTCGCTTTTACAATATTGGCTTCATTTTTTTTTCTTCTTCTTTATTATTTATTTATCTTTAGTGGCTTATGTTATTGGAAAATAAGAGTAATATGTTTAAAAAGCAATAGGATGATAAATAAAATTTTCATGAAGCTCTTATAGA
The DNA here is from genome assembly GCA_900002565.1 of Culicoides sonorensis. Taxonomy (NCBI): domain Eukaryota; kingdom Metazoa; phylum Arthropoda; class Insecta; order Diptera; family Ceratopogonidae; genus Culicoides; species Culicoides sonorensis. The sequence goes on along the minus strand of LN483674.1, from coordinate 270,344 downwards.
ATGAGTATTTTATATTAGTTTAAGGTAACTAATAGGCATAATAAGACTGGAAATTGAAATAATCGAAAATTGAATGAGAGATTGTTGATTCTTGTAAAATTTCAAGAAAATTTGACATTTAATTGACGTATATTAGCCCAGAAACTTAGCTGCCATAAAACATTAAAAAGATGAAGATAGATGAAAGAGCGGTCATTGGTAAGTATTAAATCAAGTGAGTATCCTAACCACTAGACAATATGGGAAATATTTTTAAATCTAAAACAAAGTGAATGATAGTTGCAATCGGAGTACAAAATCAAGGATGAGTCTTAAAAATGTACCTTGACATCAACGACCCAATCGGAACATCATCAAAGAATTCAATCCAACCGTATCAACTGTCAAATTTGTATTCAATTCACAGAAGCGTCACAAATTTCAAAAAGTCATCGTCAACTATCCCAAATTCACATACACACACTTTTTACTGTCCTTCATTATAATTTAAGAATAGGAAAAATACAGCAGTAAATAAATAAACAGGATACAATTAATGAATAGTATGAAAAATGATAAAAAACATTTCATGTAACACATAAAAAGAATAAGAGAAGCATGAAAAAGTAATGATGACAAAACGTAAAATGATGGTGATGATGCGAAATTCATGGTGTTGTTATTATTATTATTTTTATTTATCAGTACGGGATTTGAAACAGTGACGATAAGAGAAGAGTGATGACGATGACGAGAATGATGAAAAATTAAAATAAATTTAATATTAAATTAAAGTCATACAACAACATTATAAAATATACATCTAAGCAAATATTCGAAGGAGCAAGATTGAATATAAATTAACGTTATTATCTTGTTACAACACGTTACGTGAATAAATTATCTTGAATGGACTTTTTTTTCATAATTTATTTACGACAATTTATATTCCATCTTCATTTTATTTAATCATGTTATTTTGATTTTGTATGTTTACTCTTCACGATAAAATCTTGATTGACATCCCATCAAAAATAAAATTATCAAAACACATGTTTGTTCCTCCATGAAATTTTTACTTTGAAAAACTTTTCATAAGTTTTTCATATTGAATTTTTTTTCACTGTAGATTGAAGCAAAAGACGTTCAATTAGATAAAATTAAAAATGAAACAACAAAATTAGAGACTGTGACACTTAGTTTATTTGTGCACCTTAAACGAGAGCATTTTACTCGAGGAGGGAAAGCCAAGGTAAATTTAAATAAAATTTTCGTTAAATTGTGGCCTTGAGGCAACGAAAACAAAATGGTATCAAAAAAAAGATTTATTTATGACTTTTTTTTTTAATAAATGTACCAATATTGTTATGAAATTTGTCAAAACATTTTTCAATAAAGTAGCTCAAGTATTTCAAGAATTTATACATATTTTTAAATGTGATTATTTGAGAAACAGATACAGTGATGGTTTCATGTACTTTGAAGAGTTTTGAAATTCAGAGACATAGCACAGTACCATTGAAAATCAATCTCAATCACACTTGATGGGTCAGGTGTATCAATTTCTCATGTAATCTCATTTAAAAATGATAACAACAGATTTTTTTTTTACTTGTATATTGAAAGAAATATGTCTCATCACTTATCTCATCCTTTCTATCTAATATCTTCTTATTCTTATCTTTCAGATTCAATGCGTCGCAAAAATGTTTGATGCTTACATGCAAAGTGATGAACGTATAATCGAAGAAGATAGAGGCGATATGACAAATATGATTGATTTATATGGTCCTATTGGTGCATCATTGTACGACAGCGATACAAAGGATGCTTTTATGACACGTAAGTACACAAAACAACCCAACATCTGTTGTCTTGTTCTGTCTCGTCTCTATAACAAGCGAAAAAAAAATTTCCAGTATATTTAATATTCCCTTTTTATAGGTATGTGGTTTTTTTTTGCATTGAAATTTATTCATATTCTTTTTTCGGTTTTCAATAAAATCCAATGTGATATGATATGAAATAATATATATCCAAAAAGGATCAGCTATTTTTCAATCATCCTTTTTTTTACTCCTTTATTGATAATACGTGAACACGATGATATCATTTTATTACATACCAACAATTCCACGTATTAGTTATTAGTGTTTCGAGTGAAAAAAAAAGAAAACTAATAAAAAATGATACTTTTCAACAGGATCTGGGATGAAATGATACACAAAAAACGTAGAAAATTATTATTTTTTATTAAAAAAAGGGAAGAAAGTTTCTTTTCAATATGTTTTGCTGGCAACATACATGACAAAATGTGTAATCTAATGATTAAATGTGAATGTGTATGAAAAAAGTAAATAAAAGTTGCTTTTTTTGTTTGTTAGAGGAAACTCATCAACTTAGTTTTTTTTCTTTAAAGAATGGCGTTCTATGATGATAAGTAATCAATCCGATGGATTTTTGTGAACATCTGTGACAAAATTATTTTTGTTTTTTTTTGGTTAATTATCTTGATTGAGAGACCTAAATGAAGAGCGAGACTATTTCAATCATAAGTTTCGATCGATTCAGAATCAGACATTGAAAACAATGAACTTTTCAGTAATTTTTCGTTGAAACATTAAATGGAACGTGAACACAGTTCTCAAGGAATGTAATAAAAAAAATTCCAAATTAAGACGAAAATTTTTAAATCACCCCCCTCACTATAAAACTTTCATGTCTCGCATCATGTCTCGCATAGCGAGACACAGCGCGAGACATGGTGCGAGACATGGCGTGAGACATGAAAATTGATAAAAAATATTACAAAATATATACAAATTTTTGGTTTGAAGTAAAAAAATTACGTTTTTGAAAGTTTTAGGTAAAAGTGACCTGAAGCAAAGTTGTAGAGAATATTTCAAGCGTCAACTTTGCTGAACTGACCAAGTCAATATTTTTAATAAAAGGCAAAATTCCCAATTTTCGACTCATTATTGAGCAAACAAACATATTTTCGTACATTTTAGGTAAGACTGACCTGAAGCAAAGTTGTAGAAATAATTTTAAACTGCAACTTTGCTGAACTGACCAAGTCGATATTCTATATATTAAGATGTGAAAAATCGCAAAATACACTAATTGGAGTTCATTTTTCGGTTTAATCTCTTAATTTAAGGAATATCGTCTTCGCCAGTTACATTTTGAAATATTCTCTACAACTCATCAGGTTAATTTTAGTTAAAATATTTGAATATATGTTTTTTTAATCAAAAACTCAAAAAAAAACTTCTTAGTATTTGAAATATCGACATGATTAGTTCTGCAAAGTTGCAGCTTGAATTATTCTCTACAACTTTGCTTCAGATAAATTTTACCTTAAACTTACAAAAATATGATTTTTTAACTCAAAACCTGTTAATTAAACTCAAAATTGTGTATATTGCCTCTTTACATTTGAAATATCAACTTAGTCAGTTCAGCAAAGTTGAAGCTTGAATTATTCTATACAACTTTGCTTCAGGGCACTTTTACCTAAAACTTACAAAAACATAATTTTTTTACTCCAAACCAAAAATTTGTGTATAATTTGTAATATTTTTTATCAATTTTCATGTCTCGCGCCATGTCTCGCACCATGTCTCGCGCTGTGTCTCGCTATGCGAGACATGATGCGAGACATGAGAGTGTTATAGTGCTCATCTGTAATTTAACGGTCATCTCTGCATAGGCATACCATTGCGCAGTTTTGGGTGGGACAATCTCGATTTTTGAATCAATGTCTCGATTCCCGATTTGTTCTTCATTTGTCCCGACATTGAAAAATATAATCATCAGGAAAGTCCAAAAACTGGCCTTAGTCTCACAAAACGTTGGTTGATGCGTATACAGATTGATAGAGGATCGAAAATTACAGCATCTTATATCTGAGTTTTACTATTGGACACTCCAGGGGGCACTGAGAGCTGACTTTGGGATTTTCACTAGCCCCGATTTTTTATCAAAAGTACCTGGTTTGCCTATCTCTGCACCATCCACCCCTATTTAAAAATCAAATTTCATCTCATTGCAACGCTTATTCTAAATTGCATTTTATCACAACACAATTCAGCAGAAAACAAACATTTGTTTATTTGTTTTCCAATACTAACGTTCGTTTCTTAGTCCAGAGCATGAACTATTTTGTCATCACATCCTCTCATATGCCATCATTTCTCGTAATTGTCCTCATTCTAAAAATAAATAAAAAAAAAACTTTCCATGTAATGTTTTTTTTTCCTGTAGCATTGGCACACATTTTCACAAAACAATCCGCAAACTAGCACAAATTACATAAAAAAAAGCAAATAAATATATTTATATAATTTTTTTCTGCTACATAATGCCAGAAGCTACGACCAACACAATTTCAAATTCTTTTTTAATTACAAAAAAAATACAAACAAAAAAAAAATAACAATATTAAGGTATATCATAGACACAAAAATTTATATTGAGAGGAAAAAAAATCCCATTTATCCCAAATTGGTTTTTGTTAAGCTTATTTTTTTTTATTTGTCAATGCTTGAATTCGAAATTCAAATAAATGAAATAATGCAATTTATTCATTCACTTTTATATCCATATTCAAGCTGAATTTGAATATAAATTTCATTATTTTTGTCACTTTAAATCTCAAATTGAGATATTCTAAGATAAATCTTATCAAATAAAATCAATTTTTAACTTAATTTATCTTCTGCTTTAATGAAATAATGACAGAAAATGGTCATTTGCATCATTAAATTATTTGATTTTGTTTCATCGAAATTTATGAACTGAAATTGAAGAATTAATCATGATAAATTGTATTAAAATGAAATAGTATGTAAAAAAAATTTACAAATTAAGGAAAATATTTTTGAATTTTTGATTTATAAATGTTTGTCTTTCATGTACAAATTTTTGCATATTTTTTAATTAAAATATGTATAAAAAGAACTTTTTTTTGTAAATAAATAAACAGTCAACTTAATTAAAACTTTTATTTATTTATTTGGAAAAGTAATTTTTAGATTGACATTAATTTGATGTCATTTCCAATCAACTGGACTGTTTTATATTAAAATACGATGCTAAATGGAATTTGTTAAAAATGTGAATGGCCTTCAACGTTCAGGTTCTTTGCATTCCTTCTAGGCTATGAAGAGGATTGAAAAAAAAAATTTAAAATTACTAGCAGCCCTGGCATTTGTATGATTTTCTTGAAATGTACGCTAAACTTAGCTTTTACAAGTCGATCGACTGCGGCCCTTCTTGCATTTGCCAGATTGCCCATATGGCCAATCCGCCACTGATGTAGAGGATAGAAAAAATACACGCTGGCCTTTAATGGGTCCTTCAGAGTTTTTTTTAACACAAACAGGGACAAATTTACGGGAGTAAGGACAAGGAAGAGCCAGTTCTCTTAATATTTCGGTACAACTTAGCATCACCGCACTTTTGTCTTACGTCTAACTGTTCCAGCGCTTCGTACATTTTTTAAACTGGGCATATTGAAGAAAACTTTTGCAAGTTTTCTAGCTTTCGTTTCCTGAATGGTATCGATCCACCTTTTTTTGTGGTGTCCAACACATCAGTGGCCTTTAGGATCGTTTTAGAATAGTGAAAAGTATTCGATTTGCACTATTGTTTTAAAAGTCTTGTTTGAAATACAATCGTATACTTCAAAGATCTGAGTAATTTGGTGAGCCAATTATGAGTTTGAAGCCAGCCTTCCCAAAACCTCAACATCACAAATAGAAGTCAGAGGTTATCGTCTCGTATCGATACCAATTAACGCTTTACACCACTAAGG